>OY992876.1:378901096-379036096 GCA_963921405.1 Cepaea hortensis | reverse complement strand
AGGCCAAAGCAAAGACACAGATAGAATAGGCCGTCTAGGCCAAAGTCTTTATCAACGAACACAAGTGTGACCACTCGACTGATCACGTGGTCAGTGAAGCCAGTCATACACCTGCCACAGAAGTATCTGGAAGCCATGTTATGAGGACTGGGTGTCTTGGAGTCCACCCCGGATCAGATGGCCGGCAGGCGGGTGCACTAGTCATTCCGCTCCCGCGGTCGATTGGGGCTACAATGGACTAAATATCCGTTAATTGTATAGAAAACTGGCGCAGCGTCGATATGGAACGGAAAGATGGTTCAGTGTGTAAGTTGTTTCATGGTATGTATGTCTCCATATGCTGGTGTTGTCTTCAAGTATTGTCTACAACATTTTCAGAGAAAGAAGCAAAGTGACAAGAGATCGCTGGAGGAGCAGGTTAGGCTGTTGAGAAAACGCAACAGTGACCTGGCCACCTGCAGCAGACGGCTGGAGGAGCGCGTCAGATCGTTACAAGAACGAGCAGCCCGGGTAAAGACAATCTGAGTTGATTTCCAATGTCTTTTACATGCATGGAACGGGTGTAACAGTGGTAGAGCTGGGGGACATGTACACAGACAAGGAAGTGTAGGTCTGCACTACAACAATGCAATCTGTTAGACGAGTTAGGTTAGGGTTAGATTCATGGGTTAACCAACACGACCATGGACACAGGACATTAATGAAACCCTGGGTCTGAAACCCTAGGTTTGAAACCTTAGCTCTGAAACCCTAGGTATGAAACCCTAGATATGAAACCTTAGGTCTGAAACCCTAGGTATGAAACCCTAGGTATGAAATCCTAGGTATGATACCCCACGAATGCTACCTGGTCAAAAAAGCACGCTAAAAGTCGGATGTGTTGGCCTACGGGTTTCGGCCCAAGGGCGCATAACTTAGACACACCGCAATCACATCTGAAAAAACACTCCGGATGAATGCAAAAAAGAAGAAGAAGAAGATACCCTGTGTATGAAACCCTAGGTAAGAAACCCTAGGTATGATACCCTATGTATGAAACCCTTGGTATGAAACCCTAGGTCTGAAACCCTAGGTATGAAACCCTATGTATGAAACCCTAGGTATGAAACCCTGTGTATGAAACCCCAGGTATGAAATCCTAGGTATGACACCCTAGGTATGATACCATAGGTATGACACCCTAGGTATGATACCCCGTGTATGAAACCCTAGGTATGATACCCTTGGTATGAAATCCCAGGTATGAAACCCTAGGTTTTAAATCCTTTGTATGAAACTCTAGGTATGAAACCCTATGTATAATATCCTAGGTATGAAAGCCTAGGTATGAAACCCTAGGTATGAAAACCTAGGTATGTAGGTATGAAAACCTAGGTATGAAACCCTGGGTATGAAACCCTGGGTATGATGCCTGTCACAAAGCTGTTGGTATAAAGAATTGGCTGTGGTTGTGTCTAGTGTATGTCAGTGTGAATATTGTGCTGGACGACTGATCAACAAAGCTGAGTCAAATATAGAACACCGTTAGCGCACACAAACATATTTATTACGTATGGATTAGCCACTTTAGTAACTTTTTTCTAAATTACTTTTAAATTTTATAACCTGCATAGTTGGATAGCTCTTGAAAAAAAAAATAAAAAAATCCAATGGTACCTTATTCAAGTCTGTAGGTCAATTTTAAGACGAGATATTAATGTTTGTAAGTTTGTCAGTTAAAAGGGACATATACAATAACGATTTTGACCTTTCACTTTTTGTGACCCTACCTACACACTCACACAACTATCGGTTTACACTGTCGCCAAGGGAGATTAACACTCGGCCTGTCTAACTCAAGGAAAAATAACTCTGCCGGTTTATATATACACACGCACACAGATATATACATCTTCACGTCATCTGTGTGACGTCAGACCGCGCGTGCATTGCACGCGGCGAGTCTTGTCAGCCAGCGTAGATAGATGCATTTTGACAAAAGATGTTCCGTTAGAAAAATTAAAAATTATCAATGACCCAGCCCATGCAGAGTGATGAAAATTTATACACAAATACTAAATTTGACGGTGAATGCAAACATGCATTCATTGGCATGCAAATCGCTGTGAATATTCCATAACAATATTAAATAATCATCGCTGACAAGGAAACGGCTATTTCCGGCTATTGAAATATCACATCAGAGCTTGCAATTTTCATCATTTTAGTTTGGGATGACTCTCCCGACCTTAGTAGTTGAAAATGACAAGATTTACATAAAAATAGATAATACATCTAACAACACATACTAGAACAAACAAATACATCTACATAAAACGTGATTTGCGAGTCTACTTACGTCTGAAAAAGTCACTCTGTATCTCTGTGTAGGAAACGAATTTCATAAACACGAGATGCACACGTAAACCGAGGAGGGAGAAACTATATAAAGTAATCGGTTCCTTTTTTAATGCGAACTTGAAATATTCGGGAAATTTAACATCACGAGTACTCCAAACTTACTTAAATCGGAGTCACAAAACATAGTTGCCAAACAAAACCGCAAATATATTTCCATTAAAATGCGGCAATCTGTACCGTAGTAGCTAGTATGAATACATATGCAGAAACAATTAGAGTATAATTCGACACATTAGTTTCCCGCGAACACACTATTGTCATTTACCGGTCTTGTAAAATACCCTGTTACGGATGCTTCTCCGTCCCTGACCGTAACCAACTCGACTATACAGAGTCGATATTTTGGGCTCCGTTTCTCTAACTTGCCAACCAACTGAATTATCTCCCAAATAAAAACTCCTGACTTAGTCTCCCTGACTTAGCCCGAATTCCACTGCCTGGCTAAGTTCCCTCACTTAGCCCCAGGCTGAATGTCTGGACCTGTGGTTCTCAACCTTTTTTGGCCCGTGCCCCCCTTCACCATATTTTAAGAACGTCATTCCCCCCTTCCTATCAAACATTTGGCCCGTGCCCCCCTTCACCATATTTTCAGAACATCATTCCCCCCTTTCATATTTCCTACCTAAAAATCCCCCCACCCCTACACAGTATACGTAAAAATGGAAGGTAAATATGTTAAAACAGGTTTAGACATCCACATAGAACGTGATGTGTGGGTCTACTTACTTTATAAAATGAATTTTAGAAGGATGAGACGTGCATAACTGTAAAGTATGAAGGGAAAAGCAATATCAAGTAATCGGTTCTTGTATTAACGCGATCTTGAAAATATCTTCATTCCACCCTGGAAACCCTAAAATTGCCCCCTGGAGGGGGGGGGGGGGGATTCCCCACCGGTTGAGAACTACTGGTCTAGACCCATCGCTCCCTCCTCTCTATATTCAGTCTCTTCGGGACACCCAATGAACATCTATTTCACCAGAGAATCCAATTACAAATTCCCCCAACATTACATTTCTGGGGTTTTCCTTTGTACATTCGTATACTATCGCGCTCTTGCCTCTCATTAGTGATTTCCTATTGACCCGTACATGCTTTAACAATCACTGTGTTGGGGTTCAACCATTGTCTTGGGATTTATACTCAACCTTTCTGACCCCACACCGAATTCCTCCTATCTCACCCCTGTAACCTCGATGTATTTTTCAGATTCTTAAATCATACATCCGCAATTCCTCGGCGTTAACACGCTCGTTACAATACCCTAGGTATAAAACTCTAGGTATGACACCCTAGATGTGAATCCTTAGGTATGAAACCCTAGGTATTAAACCATTGGTATGAAATCGTTGGTATGAAACCCTAGGTATGAGACCCTGGGTATGAAACCCTAGGTATAAAACTCTAGGTATGGAACCCTCGGTATGAAACCCTAGATATGAAACTCTAGGTATGCTACCCTAGGTTAGTTAGTTAGTTAGTCGACAGATCATCCTCGTTGCACATCGAACCATTCAGTCCATAAGTGCTTGGATCCCCTCCTCAGCAAATCCCGCAGCGTGTAGCGGCTAACGACGCCAGTTCTGTGTTGGTTTATCAATCTTCTTTGGCTTCCTGCGTAGTGTTCTTGTTTGGCCGCCCCTCTTTTAATTTGCTGCTCTCGCAGTCTGGCCATTGTTGTAGATTCACAGTCATCACTTGGTTCTCGCAAAAGTCTCACTTCACGTAGAGCATTCAGAATGTCAGCCTGGTCCATGGCACGTCCGCCCTCCACAGTAGCCTCACCTGTGAGCTTGTCAGCCCGCTCATTTCCTTGTACTCCCACATGCCCTGGCACGAAGATGAAACTAATCTTTGCCAGCCGAGACCGCTTCAGAGGCAGCAACCATTCTCTTCGGATCGACCCCTCCTCTATCCTCTTGATCATGTTCATTGAGTCGCTAAGGAAACAAGCCCTAGTGAATGTCTGTGTCTCGAGCCATGTTATTGCTTTACTTACTGCCATGACTTCCATGGTCAGGCTACTTGTGGTTTCAGTGAAAACACCAGAGTCCCCCTTCACAATTCTCCCTCCGGCCCGAGCTGTAAAGGCCCATGAGCTTCTCACATGTCGGACGACCGACCCATCTGTGTAGATGACCGCGTCACCGTCTAGCGAATTCTCGAAAATCAACGCTTGTACTTCAGCCTCAACAGCAGCCGGATTTTCTTGTCTGCATTTTTTATCTAGTTGGATGCAAACTGAAAAGGATGTGCAGAAGTCTGTTGGCACTTGCACCCACTCCTCGCCAGGTTCTAAGTCCTCAAGTGAACACACCTGTTGAAGAATGTCTTCGGCTTGACCCATTCACGACCGTCCTCTTTTTAACCTGCTGCCCTTCACCTTCCTAATTTCACTATGCAGTGGATGTTGTGTGTTTACGTTAATTCTGAGGTAGGCGCGTGTCCTGCAAACTTGTATTCTCTCTTCAATGGTTGGAGAATCAAGAAGGTAGCGCATCGCCCTGCATGCTGTATCTCTTGTACCTCCAAGAATAATGCGCATAGCTTCATTCTGTATCCTTTCCATCCTTTCTATCTGCTTATGGCTGAGAGTCAAGATTGCCATTGCATACTCCAAAACAGACATGACCAGCCCCTCGTACAGAAGACATAGATGGCGCTGCTCACAGTTTGCTGCCGCCATCACCCGCATCGCTGCCAAACCCCGCTTGGCCTTTGTTATCACCTGGTCTATGTGCACATTATAAGCAAGGCTTCGATCAAACCGTATCCCAAGGTAATTCATTGCCTGCGTTCTTTCCACCGTCTCTGAACACAGCATTACAGTTGGTGTTGGATTGTTGACAATATGATTATTCAACGAGAACCAAGTCACTGTTGCCTTTGTTGGGTTGACCATTGCCCCAGCTTCATCACACCAAGTACTTATGCGATTGAGTTCGGTTTGTAGTTCCACGGCAACCTCCTCTCTATCCTTACCCTGACGATACACTAAAACATCATCGGCATATGACAATGTCCTGCCAGGTCCAGTGATCTGCTCACTGGTGATTCTCACTGTGTAGGCGTTGAACAGTACCGGAGATATGGTGATCCCTGTGGTAGGCCAGGATATATTGGTTCCGAAGTCCACATGCCACATCTAAAAACTACTTTCCGTTGGAAGAGGGCTGTAGCGATCCAACTAAGTAGGAATGGACTTACGTTTAGTTCAAGAAGCTGAAACATTAAAAAATCCAGTGGTACTCTGTTGTATGCGTCCTCAAGATCAATCGCTGCAGCAACGGTTTCAGTGCCTGAGTGGAAACCTTCATAGACATCACGGGCAAAGACTGCTGCATTGGTCCAGGTTTCTCTTTTTGGACGGTACCCACCCAGGGTAGGTGGGAAAACACCTTGCCTCTCTAGTTGGCTTGATATTTTCCTGGCAATTACCTTCTCCAGCAGCTTGCCTATTGTATTCTGCATGGTTATAATTCGATATCCCTGAATTTTTTTGTGGTCTTTGTCAGGCTTCGGCAAGGGAATCAGATAGCTGTGTAACCATTCCTCCTTGATGTTAGCACTCCCTATGCTACTCTAGGTATAAAACTCTAGGTGAAACCCTTGATATTAAACCCTTGGTATAAAACCCTAGGTAGGAAACTCTAGGTATGATAACATAGGTTTAAATCTATAGGTATGAAATTCTAGGTATGATACCCTAGGTATGAAACCCTAGGTATGATACCCTGATTATGATACCCTTGGTATGACACCCTAGGTATGATACCCTAGGTATGAAACCCTGGGTTAGAAACTCTAGTTATGATACCCTAGATATGAAACCCTGGGTATGAAACCCTAGGTATGAAACCTTGGGTATAAAACTCTAGGTATGACACCCTAGGTGTATCACTCTAGGTATGAAACTCTTGGTATGAAACTCTTGGTATGAAAACCTAGGTATGACACCCTAGGCAACGAAAGAAAGAACGAACGAACGAACGAAAATCTTTATTTTCAAAGGGTTAAGAATTGGGCACGCAGGCCCGTCTGACATTCTGCCATTCTTCTCTATTTCCTCTCATACATTCTTTCATTCAACATCTCTTATGAAGCAAATCTTTGACAACAAAAGAACAATAAGCATTAAAACGCATGAAAAATAATCAGTAATACATGACTAGTTGAGGCAATGTTTAACATGGGCATCATGAATACCCAAGGTGGGTGTAATGTGCCATACATATGGGAATGGTTTTTTTTTTTTTTTTTTTTTGGCTAGTTGTCGTTCAAGATAATTTACCATTATTATTGTCTGTGTTGCTGCTTTTTTTTTTTTTTAAAGGGGGCATGTAGTCTGTCCTGAGGCAGTGTTCAAACAGGTTGCGACTGTATGTAATGATTGGTGGTGTCTTTGATTTCTTGTGGAAGATTGTTCCATGGCTGAGTGGCAGAATATGCTAAGCTTGTTTTATATAAGTCTATCCTAGGTTTAGGGACATGAAGTATATTTAGTCGTTCGCTATGTCTTGCGTTATATTTAAACAATGGCCAAAGTAGCTTGGAACATTTTGAAATAGGATTTTGTGAATTAGTTTAGCCTTATTAAAAAGTAGGCGTTTGTGGAGTGGCAGTAACTGAAGACGTTCATGTAGGTTAGAATTGTCTGTAAGCTTATCACCATTGATTAAACGCACTGCCCTTTTCTGGAGTGAATAAAGGCGTTTTGTTATTGATTTGGAGCATCCACCCCAGATTGTGGAGCAATAATCAATATGTGTTTGCATGTGGGAAGTATAGAATGTCTTTCTTGTGTTTTCATCGAGGAAATTTTTAATTTTGGCAAGTTGGTATACTTTGTTGGCTATTTTTTTAACTAAAGCATGAACATGGGAATTAAAGAATAGATTTTGATCTATGATAAGACCCAGTGCCTTGTGCTTGGTTACACTTCTATAGGCATGCTACCAATGTGCAGCTGAATAGTTCTCTGCGAGTTTAGAGTGTCAAGTCTTTGCCTGGTTCCTATTAACATAGATTTTGTTTTAGAAATGTTAATTTTCATGCAGTTTGCATGAATCCAGTTAACTACACTATTTATTTCCTGTTTCAAGGATACTTCTAGCACATTACGATCAATAGCGTTTGTATATACTGTGCAGTCGTCTGCAAATAGATCGCAGGACGACGACAGATATAAGGGAAGATCATTTATATTAATGGCAAATAACAGAGTGCCAAATATAGACCCCTGTATTCCAGTATTAATGGTAATGACTTGAGATAGAGATTTATTGTGTGTTACTACTTGTTTTCTGTCTAATAAAAATGAGTTTATTAATGTCACTATATTAAAGCTTACTTTCATTGTTTCTAGTTTTTTTAATTAGAACAGTATGATCTATCATATCGAATACTTTTCTAAAGTCTATAAACACCGTTCCACATAGAGTATTGTTGTTAATATTTTGATGCCAGTTTTCTATCATGTTTGTTAGGGCCGTATAACAGAATGTTTTGGCCGAAATCCTGACTGACTGTCAACTATTAGTTTGTGGCGAACTAAGTGCTCTAGTGTTGTTTTGTGAGTGTGCTTTTCTAAAGGTTTGGATAGTGAGGATAATATGGAAATTGGCCTATAATTACTCATGACTGGATCTTCTAATGAACCAGCTTCTAAATGAGGATACACTTTAGCGATTTTAAAGGCTGATGGGAAGTGACCTTTGGTGAGACATTGATTATATATAAAAGTTAGTGACTCACAGATCGCCGGTACAGCATGGCGAAGGATCCGATTACTGATTCCATCTAGTCCTGATGAGTTATTGTTTTTTAGGTTGCTGAGATGAGTAAATATTTCAGTGGTCGTCATTGGCGGTATGTTGGTGGGAATGTCTCCATAGCATTTGTTCTCACAGAATGATGATAATAAATATATGTCATGAGGTGCATTTAGTATTGCAGCCTTCATTTTATGTCGGACTGAAAAAAATCTACTGAATTGATCACATGTAACCTGATATTATGGCAACGATTGTGATAATTTCTGTTTGTTTATCAAGATATTAATTGCTTTCCATATATCTTTAGTGTTGGTTTTATCTATTATTAGGTTCTTAAAATAGTTTTTCTTTTCCTTTCGAGTAACATATTGAACTTTGTTTCTCAGACTACGGTACATAGTTAGATCTATATTTTTATGTGCCCTGTCCCGGTCTCTCAGTTCAACTACCTCCTGTGTGATTCACGGGGGCTTAGTGTGATGTTTTCCACGAACTTCCTTAAATGGAACATGCTTATCAAATACACTTAGAAAGATCTTCAGCCAGTAGTCCAGAGCATCTTCCGGGTCAGGAAGCTGGTAAACATAGTCCAGCGATGAGTTGAGCAAGTCTTGTAAAAAGACATCTTGATTGAAATTTTTATAATTTATGTATTTTATACTTATATGTTTGTGTTTAGGAGGTTTGGTACCTCTTTTCGACCACGTGCAAAATACTGGGTAGTGATCGCGCATTGCATTAATATGTATAGTACATACCGTGATGTTGTCAGCACACGTAGTATAGATATGATCTATAAGTGTTGCAGATGATTTTGTTATTATAGTAGCTTGTTTGACTATCTGTTGGAAGGTATATGACTCTATTATGTTTTCCCATGTTTTGTTTGATTTGTTAGTGTCTATGTTGAAGTCACCTAGCAGTATGATTTCTCTCGCATTACTAAAGGCTACATCCATCATAGTGGCGAATTTTTCATACCATATATTTCCTGCACTGGGGTTTCGATAAAGATAGTCAACTACAAGGGGTATGCGATTTTGAAGTTTAACCTCAAGCCATAAACATTCAATCTCACAGGTTTCAAAATCTAGCCTATGGTGGGCGTTTAGCGAGTTAGAAATTTAAACTGCAATACCCGTCTCTTGTTTCTGATAGGGATCTCTTCTAATGGTTTTAAAGCCTGTGATAACGATGTCATCATCTGAGATGTTACCATTTAATCGACTTTAGCTAACGCCGAACATGTGAAAATTTTGATTAAGTATAAGTGATAGTTCGGGCAGCTTCCCTAATAGATGGCAGATGTTTAAATGCCCGATTCTGAGCCAGTGTTCGTAGTTATTAGACATTTTTACAGTGCGTAATCATACATTTGTTTAAACACAAAATAAATACAACTTAAGTCCTTTATAACAATACACATTCTAAGATACAGAGAAACAGTAATATCTCTGTCAACACACACACACACACACACACACACACACACACACACACACACACACACACACACAATACGTATAAAGATCAGTAAGGATGAGCAGTTAAGACCCCTTCACTAACAGTATAAACACAATAAAAGTATTATAGAAGATATACAACTACGTATCAATTTCTGTGACGCCAATACGAGTCAATGTTTATAGTCACGTACAATCTAATGCGTTCCTATACAAAGCGATAACCAAGTGTGCATATAAACGTTCTAGGAGAGGCTCTTTCTTGTACCGAGATCCGGTGTTGCTTTGTGCTGAATTGCTAGTAAATACCAGGCTGTGTTGGTCCTTGGTACAGCGACACCATAAGTGCCTGACGAAGTGAAGCTGGGCTAAAACGTGTGAGGTATAACAACTCTGGGTTACAATGGAAGGATACTGTTGATTTCTCACGGGCGTGTAACGACTACCAACTACAGACTCTTATTCGTGGCTAACAGGAGGCTGTGGTGGCACGTTGTTGTTACTGCTAGATTGTTCCTTGCTGTGGAATTAATTAATTTTCACCCTCCTGTGTGAAAGAGGGCGTATTGTACTGATTTGGTGTGGTGGAAGTGCTCAGTCTGGCTTGGGTTTCAGGTGCAGTGGATATGAGTGGTCTGCGCTCTTCTGGCCTATTGGTACTTGATGTGACGGGAGAATATCGTCTGGCTTGAGTTTCAGCTGGAGTAGCTAAATGTGTCCTACGCAATTCGGTGTTGGATGTATGTTGTGTCCGTTCTGGGTATTTGATATTGTTGGCGAGGCAAGCTGGTGCCCAATGTAGACAAATGTATTTGATCCTTATAAAGTCGCTTTTTCGGTGCCCCAGCCCGTGAAGTTAACGACGGTGTGTTGTTGATGAACTGTATGTTGTTGTGAGAACAACACTTCTGCAATATGTTGTTATTTATGTCAGCTAGACGACGCTGGAATCCATAACTCGGTGATATGATGGAGGAGAAGAATATAGACGAGTTAGGAAAAGTGTGACGTAACCCGTTCAAGAGTGCCAGCAGTTGAGATACTGTGATTTGCTGGTTGTTCTTTTTGTCGTTAATACCAATATTTATAGTTAATACCACGCTTGCCTTTCTAACGTTATGATTTACAGCCAACCTGCTAATCTTGTCTATTAGCCGGTCAACACCAGCCCCAGGCAATGGGGTTATGGAAACAATGTCTTTGTCTGAAGTGGCCATCCGGTTGCTGTATAGACCTTGCATTAAAGAATCGCCTATTATAATGTGTGTACAGTCGGGTCGTGCTGTCTGTATATGTTGGTTGTCAGTACGCCTTGCCCGTTGTTTTTCCCATTCAGCAGCGGTCTGTACGTCTCCATGTGACTATCCCTGTGTTTCCTGCACGCGTGTGTTGTCTGTTGGCAGTGCACTATAGCACTGTACGTTTTCTGACGAATTTTCTTGAAGCACTTCGAATCTGTTGCTTCTTTTTACATCAGTGGGATAGAATGCTTGTAGTGTTTTATCTTCCTCTGCACGTTGAGGTTTTTTCGCAGCTTGTTTAGTTATTTGTTATTGGTGAAGCTGGGCTTCTAGATTCTCAGAAGTTGATACAGCTGCTTGGGAATTACACGCTGGTTCAGTTGGGTTGGAGGTGGACTCATGCTGTAAAGTTTCTATTGTTTTTCTTAGCAACAGATTTTCCTCTCTCAGGAGCGTGATTTCTGCTCTGAGAGCAGTGTACTCACTGCTGGTCTTGCTGTTCGCTTCAATGTTCGCTGTAACAGTAACAATGAGCGCCGTTAAGGATTGTTCTATTACCTCAATGCGCCTATGACAATCGCACGATTGTCCTTTGATAGTTGGGGTGTTATATAAATCTGGTATTTCTTCTGCTACTCTTACGTTGGTCTCTATGTTGTTTTGGAGGTGCTCCATTGGATATTCAATGGCCAAGAGCACTGATGGGGTAACTGGCTTCGTGTTGATGGTATTGTCCTGTTCACTCATTGTACGTATTAGTTGAGAAACATTGTCTGCTGTGATGTCCACAGCTGTAGTTGTGGGCTGTGTAGATCCTGATTCCTCACTCGAGACGAGCATGCTGATGGTATTTTGTGTCTTTGATATGTCTCTACTCGTGAATGTATGTATTTAGTTTTCAAGCTCGATAAAGTATAATTTTAGCCAAGATTTAATGTTTTCAATACTACCCTGAGCTAATAATTTGTTCTTTGAGTGATACAAATGTATTGTAATGACTGGCATCGTAATCAGGTCTTCCACGTAGGCCCCGCGCCTGTCTTGTCTGTGTTGAACTAGTTCAGGCTTGTAATAGTTTAGGAGGCACGTTCGAAATGCCGCATAATGGAGTGTATTGTTAAAGGATACTGTAACACATTGGCCAGAGTTTTCGTGTTGAACGACTCGGCCGACTGGGTTCACACACCTGGCCACATGAAACTCTAAGTATGGTATCCTAGGTATAAAACTCTTGGTATGTAACCCTAGGTATGAAATCCTAGGTATGAAACCCTAGGTATGAAACTCTAGGTATGAAACCCTATGTATGAAACTTTAGGTATGAAACCCTGGATATGAAACTCTAGGTATGATACCATAGATATGAAACGCTAGGCATGAAACCCTAGGTATGATACCATAGATATGAAACGCTAGATATGAAACTAGTTATGAATCGCTAGGTATGAAACCATAGATATGAAACGCTAGGTATGACACGCTTGGGATGAAATCCTAGGTTTGAAACGCTAGGTATGAAACCCTAGGTATTATACCCAAAGTATGAAACCCTATGTATGAAATCCTAAGTATGAAATTCTAGCTGGCGATAAGATCGAAATTCTGCAAAGTACCTGCTAGATGTTGATAATTCTCAGTTTAAGGTTATGGTTTGTTTGGTCAATATTAAGTAACGTAAATTGCTGTATTGTGTACCTCTGTTGTCGTACTCTAGGCATTTGCATTACCAGACGCGTCTTTGAATGTTTTCCTACCATCAGAATGCGCAGAAGACAAAGCCTGAGAACAAGGAATCTCCGGAGTCTAATGCCCTCAGGCGGAGCCAAACCCGACAGAGCAACATTCCATGCCGGATAACTGTGGGCAGCAAGGATCACGGCATTAACAATCTACGCAATAAAGGCCAGACCCGGCAGAGCAACATCCCATACCGGAGAAATCTGGGCAGCAAGGGCCACGGTATGGACAACCTTCGCAACAAGTGCCAGAAATTGACAGATCTGCTCAACAACACCCAAGATAGCAAGCTTCAGGTAACATACCTTCTCTCTTGGGGAGGGGGGTGGAGGTGATTTCTGGGATCTTGTCCATCTGGTCGTTTTAGCTTCACGGACATTTCTGGGAGACGGGCATTGTTTCCACACAAATCTAGTAAACAATGCTTGTTTGTGTACCACTAGGCATGTGCTAATGGAGACAGCACGTGGCCATCAACCGATTCGCTGGACTCCAGAGGGAGGCTGTAGGTGGGCATGAACCGATTGGCTGGACTCCAGGGGGAGGCTGTAGGTGGGCATGAACCGATTGGCTGGACTCCAGGGGGAGGCTGTAGGTGGGCATGAACCGATTGGCTGGACTCCAGAGGGATGCTGTAGGTGGGCATGAACCGATTGGCTGGACTCCAGGGGGAGGCTGTAGGTGGGCATGAACCGATTGGCTGGACTCCAGGGGGAGGGTGTAGGTGGGCATGAACCGATTGGCTGGACTCCAGGGGGAGGCTGTAGGTGGGCATGAACCGATTGGCTGGACTCCAGGGGGAGGCTGTACGCAGACATGAAAGAACCGATTGGCTGGACTCCAGGGGGAGGCTGTACGCAGACATGAAAGAACCGATTGGCCGGACTCCAGGGGGAGGCTGTAGGTGGGCATGAACCGATTGGCTGGACTCCAGGGGGAGGGTGTACGTAGACATGAAAGAACCGATTGGCCGGACTCCAGGGGAGGGTGTACGTAGACATGAAAGAACCGATTGGCCGGACTCCAGGGGAGGGTGTACGTAGACATGAAAGAACCGATTGGCCGGACTCCAGGGGAGGGTGTACGCAGACATGAAAGAACCGATTGGCTGGACTCCAGGGGGAGGCTGTAGGTGGGCATGAACCGATTGGCCGGACTCCAGTGGAGGGTGTACGTAGACATGAAAGAACCGATTGGCCGGGCTCCAGGGGAGGGTGTACGTAGACATGAAAGAACCGATTGGCCGGACTCCAGTGGAGGGTGTACGCAGACATGAAAGAACCGATTGGCCGGACTCCTGAGGGGACACCAAGTCAGAGCAAGGGAAACATGGATCTTTCTATAAATGAATGTCTGTTTTATGAGGAAATTCAAATCTAAATACATGCAGCTAAAAACACAAATCAACGACTACATCCAGCTTCAGACATAAACAAACACAAATATGTGGCTACAAAAATAAACAAACACAAACACAAATATGTGGCTGCAAACATAAACAAACACAAACACAAATCGGTGGCTACAAACAAAAACATAAATATGCTACTATATGTCGCTACAAACATAAACAAACTTACATTGGAGGCTACATGTGGCTACAAACAAACAAATATGTGGCTACATGTGGCTATAAATAACACAAACAAAAATATGTGGCTACAAACATAAACAAACAAACACAAATCTGTGGCTATCTGTGGCTACACGTGGTTACAAACAAAAACAAACAAATATGTGCCTACAAATATAAACAAACAAATATGTGGCTACATGTGGCCACAAACATAACACAAATATGTGGCTACGTGGGCTACAAACACGAACAAACACACATATGTGGCTACATGTTGCTACATGTGGCTACAAACATAAATACACAAACACAAATCTGTGGCTACATGTGGCAACGAACATAAACAAGCAAACACAAATCTGTGGCTATGTGTGGCTACATGTTGCTACAAACATTAGCAAACACAAATCTGTGGCTGCATATGGCTACAAACACGAACAAACACACATATGTGGCTACATGTTGCTACATGTGGCTACAAACATAAATACACAAACACAAATCTGTGGCTACATGTGGCAACGAACATAAACAAGCAAACACAAATCTGTGGCTATGTGTGGCTACATGTTGCTACAAACATTAGCAAACACAAATCTGTGGCTGCATATGGCTACAAACATAAACAATCAAACACAAATATGTGTCTACATGTGGCTACAAACATAAACAAACAAACACAAATATGTGGCTACCTATGGCTATAAACATAAACAAACAAACACAAATATGTTGCTACAAACATAAACAATCAAACACAAATATGTGGCTAGACGTGGCTACAAACATAAACAAACAAATATGTAGCTACATGTGGCTACAAACATAAACAAACAAACAAAAATATGTGGCTACATGTGGCTACAAACGTAAACAAACAAATATGTGGCTACATACATAAACAAATACAAACACAAATCTGGGGCTACATGTGGCTACAAACATAAACAAATACAAACACAAATCTGTGGCTACATGTGAGTACAAACATAAACAAATAAACACAAATCTGTTGCTACATACGACTAAATTGGAGGAATTTTTCCCTAATTCGCACTAGCAGGAAGAACTCTGTTATAGGGCGAAGCAGAGCGGTATGGGAGGAGGAGGAACAATGACTATCACGAGGAGGGTGCGTAAGAACGACGATGGGGCAGAGGACGACGATGAAGAGGACGATGAAGACCACGACAATGACGACGACGAAGACCACGACAATGACGACACATGTATCACCTTTGCTTCCATCCTGTATTATGTTTCCACACGATTAAAAGAAACAATACTGGCAATAACAAGTGATTGCATGGTTTGACCTCTGGTCCAGAACGCCAAGTATCTGGAGGAGAAGGAAGAGTTTATACAAATCATCAAGATTGCTGCCAAGGAGAGGCTGCAGCTGGAGCACGAGCTAGCCAGCAGTAGGATGAGCTGGGTAAGTCACGCGTGAGTGTTTTCTGCTTTAGAATACAATGGTCTAGGCTCATCGTCTGCCAACGAGAAGACTTCGCGGGTTGCAGTCAGTTGTAGTCCATGTCCTTCACGGCATCTCTCTGGGCATAGGTTGTACTCCATGACCTACATGGCATCATTCTGTACATAGGTTGTAGTCCATATCCTACATGGCATCATTCTGTACATAGGTTGTACTCCATGACCTACATGGCATCATTCTGTACATAGGTTGTAGTCCATATCCTACATGGCATCATTCTGTACATAGGTTGTACTCCATGACCTACATGGCATCATTCTGTACATAGGTTGTAGTCCATATCCTACATGGCATCATTCTGTACATAGGTTGTACTCCATGACCTACATGGCATCATTCTGTACATAGGTTGTAGTCCATATCCTACATGGCATCATTCTGTACATAGGTTGTAGTCCATATCCTACATGGAATCATTCTGTACATAGGTTGTACTCCATGACCTACATGGCATCATTCTGTACATAGGTTGTAGTCCATATCCTACATGGAATCATTCTGTACATAGGTTGTACTCCATGACCTACATGGCATCATTCTGTACATAGGTTGTAGTCCATATCCTACATGGAATCATTCTGTACATAGGTTGTAGTCCATATCCTACATGGAATCATTCTGTACATAGGTTATAGTCCATATCCTACATGGAATCATTCTGTACATAGGTTGTAGTCCATATCCTACATGGCATCATTCTGTACATAGGTTGTAGTCCATATCCTACATGGCATCATTCTGTACATAGGTTGTAGTCCATATCCTACATGGCATCATTCTGTACATAGGTTGTACTCCATGACCTACATGGCATCATTCTGTACATAGGTTGTAGTCCATATCCTACATGGAATCATTCTGTACATAGGTTGTACTCCATGACCTATATGGCATCATTCTGTACATAGGTTGTAGTCCATATCCTACATGGAATCATTCTGTACATAGGTTGTACTCCATGACCTACATGGCATCATTCTGTACATAGGTTGTAGTCCATATCCTACATGGAATCATTCTGTACATAGGTTGTACTCCATGACCTACATGGCATCATTCTGTACATAGGTTGTAGTCCATATCCTACATGGAATCATTCTGTACATAGGTTGTAGTCCATATCCTACATGGAATCATTCTGTACATAGGTTGTAGTCCATATCCTACATGGAATCATTCTGTACATAGGTTGTAGTCCATATCCTACATGGCATCATTCTGTACATAGGTTGTAGTCCATATCCTACATGGCATCATTCTGTACATAGGTTGTAGTCCATATCCTACATGGCATCATTCTGTACATAGGTTGTACTCCATGACCTACATGGCATCATTCTGTACATAGGTTGTAGTCCATATCCTACATGGCATCATTCTGTACATAGGTTGTAGTCCATATCCTACATGGCATCATTCTGTACATAGGTTGTACTCCATGACCTACATGGCATCATTCTGTACATAGGTTGTAGTCCATATCCTACATGGCATCATTCTGTACATAGGTTGTAGTCCATATCCTACATGGCATCATTCTGTACATAGGTTGTACTCCATGACCTACATGGCATCATTCTGTACATAGGTTGTAGTCCATATCCTACATGGCATCATTCTGTACATAGGTTGTAGTCCATATCCTACATGGCATCATTCTGTACATAGGTTGTAGTCCATATCCTACATGGCATCATTCTGTACATAGGTTGTACTCCATGACCTACATGGCATCATTCTGTACATAGGTTGTAGTCCATATCCTACATGGAATCATTCTGTACATAGGTTGTAGTCCATATCCTACATGGAATCATTCTGTACATAGGTTGTAGTCCATATCCTACATGGCATCATTCTGTACATAGGTTGTAGTCCATATCCTACATGGAATCATTCTGTACATAGGTTGTAGTCCATATCCTACATGGAATCATTCTGTACATAGGTTGTACTCCATGACCTACATGGCATCATTCTGTACATAGGTTGTAGTCCATATCCTACATGGAATCAATCTGTACATAGGTTGTAGTCCATATCCTACATGGAATCATTCTGTACATAGGTTGTACTCCATGATCTACATGGCATCATTCTGTACATAGGTTGTAGTCCATATCCTACATGGAATCATTCTGTACATAGGTTGTAGTCCATATCCTACATGGCATCATTCTGTACATAGGTTGTAGTCCATGTCCTACATGGCATCATTCTGGGCATAGGTTGTAGTCTGTGTGCTGCACATTTCTTGGTTGCAGGCCATTGGCCGAATGGAACCAGTATCTCGATTCAGTCCGGAGAGAAATGACCGACTACCTTTCACTAGGGTGCCCGTGTGTTGTCAGGTCCCTTGAGGGAGGCAAAGAGTAGTAATATTGAGCCAGCTCTGCATATCGTAAGGGGCGACTAGGGAGAGGTAGCGTCGAACCGGCTAGACAAGTTTACTTGCAGAATCCAGTCAGGCATGAATAAGCCCACACAGTAGAGTTTAGCCCGAGGTTGTTGAGCGCCCATGATCGACTGGGAGATATAAGGCAACGGAAGCGGATGAACACACTAGGGGACACAACTACCGAGTGTTTTATTTTTCGATATTTCTGAGTTGCGGCCCAGTATTCACAACCCAGCGGCGTCACCGGGGAAGGATGACTTGTAGACAGCGCGCGACGATGCCACCAGAGGTCATACCGGCATGGCTGCCGAAATATTTGAGCATTCGAATCGATTCCATTTCACAATTACCCCTACCCGGTTCAATTTCAAGGAGCAGTTATAGTTAGGGTCCATCACCAGCTCAGACTGTTAGTCCTGTGACTGAGTCAGCCGCAGAAGCAGCTGCCCACGGTTTTACCGTCACAGGCTTATTAATCCGAAGGTGATTGTTGTCCATATGGAGTAATGGACTTGACTGTATTTGAGAAGTCTCCTGGCTTCTTTTATAAATGTGTGGTGGTGATCTCGCTGGACGGGGTGAGGTTTTGGCTACAGGGGCGGAGACATCACTCAGCTCATTGATGATATCGCTGAGCGGGGAGGGGTTTGGCTACAGGGGATGAAAGTTCTGACCCAGCCTGCCGGCTGTCCCGGGATGATGACCCAGCTGGCTGTTGTTGAAGAGAGGGTGGCCGAGTAGCTAGAATGCCGGATTCTCCTTTGGGAGACCCGAGTTCGAATCCTCGTTAAAGTGTGGAATTTTTTCTGTTGGGGGGGGGGAGGAGAAAAACCCTAACCTGCACAGTCCACGGCGACAGCACTAGACAGGCGGCCTTAATTCCCCAGGTTCAAGACGGGACACCCCCCCCCTCCCTCCGTCTTACACCGCAATGTACTATAGGCAGTAGATGATAGTTTTCTTTAGTTGACAATACTGTTGTTAGCTTAGTGTGATTTATGATCACATAGTTGACTTTTGTTAACTTCGTGTGGTTTATGATATCATGACTGGATATTGTTAACTTCGTGTGGTTTATCTTCTTCTTCTTTGCGTTCATCCGAAGTGTTTTTTCAGATGTGATTACGGTGTGTCTGGTTAGGCACTCTTGGGTCGAAACCCTTAGGCCAACACATCCGACTTCTAGCGTGCATTTTTGACCAGGTTAGCATTCCTGGGAGACTCTCACTTTTGTGGTACTGTCCACATCCCAGCTGGTCAAGTTGGAACAGTCGAAGACTGCACGGTCATCCCTCAAATGAAGGCAGGGACAGTCCATAGCATTTTCCGCCATCCTGGGTGGCTTCCATAATTGCAGAGCCGACACATAACGCTCTGGTGCTGGGCTCACCGAGGGAATCGTCATTCCTGCTCATGGCTCCTTTAATTCCTCAATATATTGGGCATTTCGTTCGCCCCGGGCCGTTCCCGCACAAACCAGACAGATCTGCAGACGGTATCCACTCAGCGAGTTTTCGGACATGTGCTTGTCGTTACGCCCGTCAGAGCTGTTCCAGGCACGACAGACATTCGGAAAACAACCTAGTTAGAGCTGTTCCGAACAAGAGCGGTATTTGGAAACTAGGTAGCCAGAGCTGTTCTTCGCACGAGAGACATTCGGACGAGACATTTCACTCGGACGTAAATGCGTAGTGCCAATTTTTAGTTTGCCACCCGTAGGACGACACTTCCGACTTCAGCAGGCATTTTTTAATGAGGTTAGCCTTCCTCGGGTTTCGAGGCACGTTAGACGTATTGTTGTGATGTCGCCCACATCTCAGCATGTCAAGATAGAACGATCATCGACATCACGGTTAACCCTCAAGGGAAGGCAGGGGCAGACCATGGGCCTATCCATGGCTATCCAAGGAGGCTTCCATAATTGCAGAGCCGGCACATATTGCTCTGAGACTGGGCTCACCCGAGGAGTTGTCTCGTCCTCCTCATTGCTGCTTTAGTTCCTCACTTCCATGTGTTGGGCAAATCGCTTGCCACCGATCGCTAAATCACACACCAGGAACGGTCAGTCTGCAGGCGACATCCACTAGGTAAGCTTTCGCTTCGGACTACGCAATGGATTCGCTAGCCGTGCGTTCCATTTCGTGTTATTGAGACATTTTTCCACCTTGTTTTTCCACCTTTGTCTACACTCTCTATGAGTTAGATAGTCAGTTTTCGTAGCCTTTCATTTCAACCTTTTTGTACTCGCTCACGAGGTAGGCTACATGTGCTGCCGGCTCAGCACCTTACCTCCGTACAGCAGTGAGCGAGAAACGGGCGACCCTCTCATCCGGGGATCCCTCATAACCCCCAGCTGAGAGCCTTCCAGCAGGTATCTGAACTGGGCATGTAGCGTGCTCAGTACCTCACCTCCGTATTTCGGTAGGTGAGTTTTCGGCCCGGCTCACTCATCCAAGGGTAGTAGCTTAGAGGCGTTCAGCTACATCTCTCAGATGGAGGCCTTTGTGTAAGTGTCTGGACCAAGTTTTTGGCTTCGTGCGCTTGAGTTTAAAATCTGACTGCTATCCTCAGTCTACCTGCAGAGCAGCAGGTTGTGTCTCTCTTAGTCTGGTCCCTATCCCAAGAGCTGTCCAATATGTAGTTTATATCCATTGCCACAGCGCTTGGGGTCGGTGGGACACTCAAGCTCCTCCACCGCGGCAAGGTGGAGACACGTCGGGGGAGGTGTGGTTTATGATAACATAACTGGCTATGTTAAAATATGAACTGGAGATTATAACAATGTAAAATAACACAAAGTCATGCAGCTTTACAGAACACAACCTTAATGTAGTCTCTGTAGTGTCTTACCCGTGATTATATGGTGTATGTTGTGTGTGTATTTGTTTGCTGGTGAAGGCTAGTCTCTGCAACGTCCCCCCACCCCCCCCCCCCACCCACCCCACCCCCGCAATTGTATTCTATAAAGCTGCATTACTTCGTGTTATTTGATACTGACTATTGCTAGGATGACAAAGTGGAGAGTTGAAAGTCTAGACCTGGTGGAAGAGGATGGAAGACGAGAAGGGAGGATGGAGGAGGAGAGAAGATGGAAGAGGAGAAGGGAGGGTAGAGGAGGAAAAAGTTGGAAGAGGAGACGGGAGGATAGAGAAAGAGAGAAGTGGGATGAGGAGAGGGGAAGGTGGAGGAGAAGGGAGGATGGAGGAGAAGTGGGAAGAGGGGAAGGGAGGGTGGAGGAGGAGGAAAGAAGTGGGAAGAGGAGAAGGGAGGATGGAGGAGGAGAGAAGTGGGAAGAGGGGAAGGGAGGATGAAGGAGGAGCGAAGTGGGAAGAGGAAAATGGAGGATGGAGTAGGAGAGAAGTGAGAAGAGTAGAAGGGAAGGTGGAGGAGGAGAGAAGTGGAAAGAGGAGACGGGAGGATAGAGGAAGAGCGAAGATGGAAGAGGAGAAGGGAGGATGGAAGAAGAGGGAAGAGGAGAAGGAAAGGTGGATGAGGAGAGAAGATGAAATAGGAGAACGAAGGATGGAATGTGAATAAAGATGAAATCAGTGATGAGAGAGAAGTAAAAAGGGGAGCGTCACTGACACCTGTCGGTTATATCTCTTGTTATGAGAATGAGAAGGTAGGGCTTTGATCGTCCCCGCTCACCCGTAACTGATTGACATGTCCAGGGACAACAATTACCAGGGGCCTACGGCGAGTGCCTGGCCTTGTCTCGGGATGGCTTACTCACCAAACACAAGCCTCAGTATCAAGAAAGGCTGGCCCGTGTGCTAGCAGAGAACCAACAGCTCCAGCACACCATCAGCTGCCTTCAGGAGCAAGTTCAAGGCCTAGAAAAGGTGAAACATTTATGTTGTCTGGTCTCTGACGTCATTGCCATCATCATCATTAAATTGTTTCTTCAATGCCGTTCATTGACCCTTTGTGCTAATTCGCAATATACCGAAGACGTGAGAATGAGCGGGTCAACTGTGTCCTGCTCCTGCCTTCACCTGCACAACGCCCACTTTATTGGGTAGATCTTCCGTCCGCCCCACCGGGCCAGCCGACAGAGTCTTTCATTGTCCGTGCTTGTGAGTTCCGGGTGGATCATGGGCCTGGCTAAGGATACTTGTTTAGGGTGTCCAGCTTGCCATGCTGGTGTTGGAATCCACTGGCGTTAAGCGATGTTAATCTTGTAGACGTGTATATCTGACACACGCGCGCGCACACACACACACACCAACACACAAGCACACGAATACATAATCAAACACACACTCACACATAGACACACAGCCACACTCTCACATAGGCACACATATATTAACACACTCAGAGAATAATACGCAGACCAGCAATTGTGCACAAATTACTGCGTAAGGCAAAACCAGCTAGTTCAGCAACCGGCCGTCAGCCATTTTTCTGAAAATGCAGTTCACAATGCAAACCACCGCAGGCAGATGTAAAATTATTCGACATGAAATCCACAGCTCACAGTGTCGCTCCACGCACTTAACTCTGTAGCTGGGCGACGGAACTATGTGCTACCAGTTCAAAAATTAGGAAAATGCGTAAGCGAATCGTAGCCAGAAGCAACAACTCCCAGAGACCTTAACAGTCTATCGGCTATATTGGACCGAAAGTCCGATAGCCTTAGTAAAAGTAGATTTTAGACGGACGTACGATAGCTCAGGTTTAATCCGGGTACAACCAGTACTAGGAAGACGTTCGGTGGGTCCGCCATGAATGCACCTCTCTTGAACCTTGGCTAACGATGTTTGAAGGAACGAACACAAATTGGCAGTGCAGGCCGATCTTACATCCAGCCATTTTATCCACTTATCTTTCACACATCTGTTATAACTGGCACCTTGCCATCTTGATAGACGATAGGTTGTAAAATGGAGTTATACCTCTCCATAGCACAAAGCTGAATTTAGAGACCACGTGTTGCCCATGCAGCATGATCACTCTCTCGGCTTGCATGGTTTACTCCAGAGGAAAGGTAACACCTATACTACGCCTGGAACAAGGCAAGTTGCAGAAGCTTGTCCGCCCGTCGGAGCTTCGATCATAGACCAGCTGCCGACTAAGGCTTATAGTCTGATCTGCCCTGCTATGGCATGTAGTATTTAGGTTGCATTCCAACGCACTAAGGAAAGACTTGTGTCTTCTTAATTGCGCTCATCCGCACGAAGGGTGTCGGATTTGATGAACACCCCGCCCCCCCCCCTACCCCCCAACTTCGGCGCTAACAGTATGCAGGTAGTACCGTCTTCATTCATACAGCAGCTCAGTCATTTCTGACCAAGACCGGACACGCCAGTTATATGTTACGTATTAAACATGTTACATTCATACAGAAAGAAAAAGATAATTATATGTTATTGAGGTACCATGAGCAGTATCCCAGAAGACGTACACGAACATGGAACCATGCTCAGAGAAAGGAAGACTCTTATGGCGCGGTGACAACTTCAGGTTCTAAGTCAGTTATAGAGTCATTCTTGGAAGGCAAATTCCACACAAGAGACGAAGAGGTCCACCAAGGAACACCGCTGCTGCCCAGGTGTGCAGAGATTTCATCATTGAAGACAGGCAGCACGGAAGCCACACCCAGAGAACCGGCTCGCCCTGAGAAGCTTCAGAACTTGGCTGACAAGATGGGGCATCAGACATAATCAAATGAAGTTGGGGTCTTTAGAAATTTTGGCATGTTTCTTCGACTGGGAAAAAAAGACAAATAATGACCGTTCTAGAACAACTTAATATAAAACGGAAGACATCCAAATGTGAAAGAAAAGGTGATCTGGGCACAACGAGCGATGTAGCAATACACTTAGCACCATCACGGAGAGAAACAGTCAAAACAACAGAGTCAGAGGCACGCAGGGGTGTTTCCAAGGCACCAGCGCCGGGTTATTTACTGGCCAAGACCTATTGACGCGTCATCGTCGAGCGTCCTGGGCAAGAGGTCCCTTCGGGGTCCTGGCTAAAGTCAGTAGGATCGCCGATTCCTCCGAAGTCGGAGAGTGTCTGCCTGTACGGCGAGGAACCACCAGTCTGTACACCAATAAGCCAGACATGGGGCAACGGATACTCACGCAAACCTCAGGTCCTGTATGACATTACACTGATGTTGGACAACAGGATGCCTTCATCCGACATACAGGACTTCGCGTTGGAGCTCAAGCCAATGAACACAAGCAAGCAAGTAAGCAGAGGGCGTCAGAGTAATCAACAGACAGACATCAAGATTTGGTCAGGATTCGGTCTAGCAGAATGTAGAACCATGGTTTAAGACGCGTTACTAGGTACCGTTACCGCCAATCTTCGCTGCCAAGACGGCGCAAGATGATGGTAATGATGATGATAACTGCATGATCTGCCCACAGAACTGGATGTCTCTTGACGTGCACGGATGTGTCCGAACTCATCGCATTCATTCATTCATTCATTCATTCATTCATTCATTCATTCATTCATTCATTCCCGCGATCTGACTATATTTCAGTCCAGAAAGTGGGCCCCGAGAACTCACTAAATGGAAACCTTCGATGGACCGGCGTTTAGAAACAACCTGGGACTGTGGGCGTGGCCATGTCGCCATGTTGACAGTGCAGCCAACCTGGCCTGTCATCTGTGCGTTAACTTGAGCGGTTCTCACAGTGCACAGGTCACCGTAGCCTCTGAGCCAGGTCACTCCCCGTCCCACTCAGGAGACATACGAGACAAAAGAACAACATAACAGCCGGCTGTTGTTTGTTACTGGACAATGTTTGAGTTCCCCGTACTCGTGTTCCCCTGAGTGCGACACGAACAAAGAACTTGATTGTCACAGGTTTCAGAACTGTGCACACAGACACGTCTAACCTTTCTCTCTTCTTATTTCTGGCTTTCATCATCACCATCATGTGCCATGCCTATAAGCTTGGGTGGTCATGTTTCGCCATCTCACACGATCACCACAGTCATGGATCAGCTCTGTGTTCTTGTCTCGCCAAGCCATCCAGGTATTTACTTCGCCATCTTCCCCTTGCTCTTTTCCCCTCGATCTTGCCAGTTGTCACCAAATTCTCCAGTTTATTTATTTTCTTAACATGTTAAAAATATTGTGACTGTCTGCGTCTAATTTCTCTAATCAGTTTATGGTTTTCATTTGTATTTTGTAGGACTTGGTTATTTTTGTTTCTCTGTCTGTCCATGGTACTCTTTGTATTTCCATCTCCTTCAGTAATATTTTAATTAATGATTAATTAATCTGATTAGATTTCGCTCAAATTGCAACCACAACAGCAGTATATTCAGGATAAAAGCATATACAAGCGTGGGAAGTGTGCACACAGCATGGCTATATGATTAATTCGTACTAATTATAATTGTGGAAATTGAAATGATGCTACAGAAAAAATACCGCAGACAAGATCGAAGAATGCATTGTGTGCAGGGACTGTTAAGTAGACATGTTGTCAGTACTGGGATAATGTTCATATAAATTACGATTGTGTTTATAGAGGTTGGTGGTGTCTTTGATTTATTGTGGAAGATTGTACCACAGCTGAGCTGCATAGTACACAAAGCTTGTGTTGTATAAGTCTACCCCAGACTTACGATCTGTAGTAGTTTAGTCGTTTGATATGTCTTGCATTGTACTGAGTTCTAGAACACGAGACCTGGAATCTGTAGTAGTTTAGTCGGTTGTTATATCTTGCATTGTACTGAGTTCTAGAACACGAGACTTGGAATCTGTAGTAGTTTAGTCGGTTGTTATATCCTGCATTGTACTGAGTTCTAGAACACGAGACCTGGAATCTGTAGTAGTTTAGTCGGTTGTTATATCTTGCACTGTACTGAGTTCTAGAACACGAGACCTGGAATCTGTAGTAGTTTAGTCGGTTGTTATATCCTGCATTGTACTGAGTTCTAGAACACGAGACCTGGAATCTGTAGTAGTTTAGTCGGTTGTTATATCTTGCATTGTACTGAGTTCTAGAACACGAGACCTGGAATCTGTAGTAGTTTAGTCGGTTGTTATATCCTGCATTGTACTGAGTTCTAGAACACGAGACCTGGAATCTGTAGTAGTTTAGTCGGTTGTTATATCTTGCATTGTACTGAGTTCTAGAACACGAGACCTGGAATCTGTAGTAGTTTAGTCGGTTGTTATATCTTGCATTGTACTGAGTTCTAGAACACGAGACCTGGTATGTTATGTACTACCCATGCTATGTATACCTGTGGATCATGGACACTGAATAGAGAGTAGACAGACATAATCAGGGCCACACAGAGATGCGGTTTGTCGGTAGAGTGCAAGACTCCAGGACGGCTAATGTATCAAAGTATTGCCAGGGGTCAGGTCACGAGCGTGGAATGACCGACACCAGAACAGGTCAAAGGTCAGCTCACAAGCATTCGACGACCGACACGAGGACAGGTCAGAGGTCAGGTCAGTTCACCAACATTTAATGACCGACACTAGGACAGGTAAAATGTCAGCTCACCAACATGCCATTACCGACACCAGGACAGGTCAAAGGTAAGGCCAGGTAAGGCCACGAACATTCAATGACCGAAACCGGGAGAGGTCAAAGGTCAGGCCACGAACATTCAATGGCCGAAACCAGGACAGGTCAAAGGTCAGGCCACGAACATTCAATGGCCGAAACCAGGACAGGTCAAAGGTCAGTCCACGAACATTCAATGGCCGACACAGGACTGGCCAGGGTTCATGCTTGTCCAGTTATGAGACGATAGAATTTAGAGCAGGTTATGACAACCGGGAAAATGGAATGTAAGAGGCCCGACAGAGAGAGGAAATTAACCTGCCACTTTGGCTCACGTAGCGACAGTTGCTGATGTTGTAGCAATGTTTGAAAGCTGATAAAAGTTGGGATTTGCGTTCATGTGGTTAGAACCTGCCCGTGCATAAGCTGAGAACCACTTACATAGTCTTGTACACACAGCGCGCTGACTGTAGCAGCTTGTAGATATGTGTACAGGAGAAGTTGAGAATCACTGACACGCAGCGCGCTGACTGTAGCAGCTTGTAGATATGTGTACAGGTGAAGTTGAGAATCACTGACACGCAGCGCGCTGACTGTAGCAGCTTGTAGATATGTGTACAGGAGAAGTTGAGAATCACTGACACAGTCTTGTACACACAGCGCGCTGACTGTAGCAGTTTGTAGATATGTGTACAGGAGAAGTTGAGAATCACTGAACCAGTCTTGTACACACAGCGCGTTGACGGTAGCAGCTTGTTATGTGTACAGGAGAAGTTGAGAATCACTGAACCAGTCTTGTACACACAGCGCGCTGACTGTAGCAGCTTGTAGATATGTGTACAGGAGAAGTTGAGAATCACTGACACAGTCTTGTACACACAGCGCGCTGACTGTAGCAGCTTGTAGATATGTGTACAGGAGACGTTGAGAATCACTGACACAGTCTTGTACACACAGCGCGCTGACTGTAGCAGCTTGTAGATATGTGTACAGGAGAAGTTGAGAATCACTGAACCAGTCTTGTACACACAGCGCGTTGACTGAGCAGCTTGTAGATACGTGTACAGGAGAAGTTGAGAATCACTGACACAGACTTAGCTTGTAGATATGTGTACAGGAGAAGTTGAGAATCACTAACACTGTCTTAGCTTGTAGATATGTGTACAGGAGAAGTTGAGAATCACTGACACTGTCTTAGCTTGTAGATATGTGTAAAGGAGAAGTTGAGAATCACTGAAACTGTCTTAGCTTGTAGATATGTGTACAGGAGAAGTTGAGAATCACTGACACTGTCTTAGCTTGTAGATATGTGTACAGGAGAAGTTGAGAATTACTGACACTGTCTTAGCTTGTAGATATGTGTACAGGAGAAGTTGAGAATCACTGACACTGTCTTAGCTTGTAGATATGTGTACAGGAGAAGTTGAGAATCACTGACACAGCCTTGTACACACAGCGCGCTGACTGTAGCAGCTTGTAGATATGTGTACAGGAGAGGTTGAGAATCACTGACACAGTCTTGTACATACAGCGCGCTGACTGTAGCAGCTTGTAGATATGTGTACAGGAGAAGTTGAGAATCACTGACACAGTCTTGTACACACAGCGCGCTGACTGTAGCAGCTTGTAGATATGTGTACAGGAGAGGTTGACACTTGTGAAATGACTCGATGAACCGTGACTTCCAGTTCACCGAGTCTATACTTGATCCTGGCGTTGGAAGATTTGCTTGAACAATCTAAAACAGGCCTGTCACACACCCTTCAGCCATACAGAATCTCAGCTATAGGCAGAAGTGTCGTTGGAATTGATATCTGTTATTAACTGGCGCACACGATCATCATCATAGTCACGGGGCATGCCGACAATCATCGGCGGTCATTATTCCTCGCCCCATACCAACACCAGTCTTGTATCAGGTATCCCGATTATTCCACATGGACAAGCTGTCCAGCTATTTATCTCATTGTCTTTGTGTTGCTGTTTGCCTCATCAAGTTAACGAGATGTCATTAAGCTTTCACTTCTGCTCACAGCGCCCCAAAGATCATTGACACGTTTGAGAATCACTGGCACGGGGACACGTCTAAACCCTCTAACCAACTCACGGTTCTCATGTGCTGTATTGAAGGACAGCCTGGCTGGTTTGTGTGTCCGTCCACGACTTTCTCTGCATGCTCACCAGAAACCACGGACGATCACAGTATCCACA
Source organism: Cepaea hortensis (assembly GCA_963921405.1). Taxonomy (NCBI): domain Eukaryota; kingdom Metazoa; phylum Mollusca; class Gastropoda; order Stylommatophora; family Helicidae; genus Cepaea; species Cepaea hortensis. Next base: position 379,007,309 of record OY992876.1, on the reverse strand, counting down.
CTTTCAGATGTTCTTTGGTCACGAGATGAGAACAGAGACATTAGAAAACACTGTGACCCCCCCCCCCCCGGATGATCGGTGGAGGATGGGACAGAGACAGGCCAGGATAATTTGTTGGTTAAAGACAGGGCAGAGACAGACTGAGAGAATTTGATAGTTAAAGGCGGCAGCGACAGATCGAGAGAATTTGATGGTTTAAGACAAGGCAGCGACAGACCGAGACAATTTGATGCTCTAAGACAGAGCAGAGACAGACTGAGAGAATTTGTTGGCTCAAGACGGGACAGAGACAGACCGAGAGAATTTGATGGTTTAAGACAGGGCAGAGACAGATCTAGTGAAATACTGCTTGATGATTTAAGACAAGGCAGAGACAGACCGAGAGAATTCTTCTTGTGGTGGCTTCTTGTTCGAGGATGAACTGGTTGACAAGTTGAGCGGAAAAGTGCCAATGGAAGACAACAGTACAGACGGGAGGACATTAAGAGAAGGCTGGAAGACAACATTACAGATGAGTGGACATTAAGAGACAGATTGGAAGACATTACAGATGAGTGGACATTAACAGACGGACTGGAAGACAACTTTACAGATGAGTGGATATTAAAAGAAGGACTGGAAGACAACTTTACAGATGAGTGGATATTAAGAGAAGGACTCGAAGATAACTTTAAATATGGGCGGACATTAAGAGACAGATCGGCAGACAACGTTACAAGTGAGTGGACATTAAGAGACGGGCTGGAAGACAATATTACAGATGAGTGGACATTAAGAGACAGACTGGAAGACAACGTTACAAATGAGTGGACATCAGGAGACGGACTGGAAGAAGCTTACACGAATGTACCATGAAGAATCTGGACAGAGAGTGCTGGAGACTGCAGCAATATGAGAACCACTGAGATAAAATTAGCAACATTGAAATGGTATTCAATTTTGTGGGAGGGCTGTCTCACACTACAGAATCACTTGTGGATAAGTTGGTTGTGTGAAGGATGTTTTCTTCGTGGACATCGTGCTGGTTGGACGTGCCGTATGCTAGCGTGTTTGTTTATACGTGAAACTGTGTCTTGCATTTCATTAAGACTCTGTTTACAATTCCTGGAAACCGGTGTTCAAGAAACGTTTCACCCCGCGAAACTTTCCCCGTAGTCTAGCTGAGGTTTCTGTTGCTCAATATCGTGATGTTTTACCTTGCGCTTACGTCAGAAATCAACCTCATGTATGTATAACACGTTCATGATAGGCCGTGGCGGTGCGTGGGCCTTGGTCAAACTTATATTGGCGAAGCGTGTATTGTGATATCAACATCATCTTGTGCCATACCGATAAGCGTGGGCGGTCATGGTTTGGCATTTCACACAATCTACAGTCTGGCATCAGGTCGATGTTCTTGTCCCGATCACACTATGTGGACAAGCTACCGAGGTATTTATCCCTCAGCCTTTCCCTTGCTGTTCCCATTTTAAAAATGTCAATAATCACTAAGTTGTCAAGTTTTTTTCCCACCCATCCAGCGTGAACCATTACTGTTGTAGATGCAACGGTATAACTCTGCTGACTTCTCTCCATATATTCACATCTGACTGTTTGCACACCCTTGGCCACACATTTCTTACTTAGTATTTTTAACAGCTGAATTGGGCTCATCTTTTGTAGAAAAAGAGCACCTATCAAAACCGAAATGAACTCAACTTGTGTGCCTTCTTGTCAACGAAGAGTTGTGTTTTAATATTATTTTATAATTTTATGATGCCGGTCTCTCTGGCTGAGGGGCTACAACACTTTCTCTCTGTAATCCCGTTTATCACTCAGAGTCTCGTAGCGGAGCGAGAGATGAGGCGGTTCGACCCCCCGCTCGTGACTTGCGGGATACTGAGCCGGCCGCTCAGAAAGCAATGGCAAACTACTGAGCGTAATCTTGCCAAGAGATCAACAGACAGCTGAAAGATGCTGCTGTTGACAGCGATGTCCTGTAAAGGATATGCGAATTTAAAAAAAAATTAAAAATTTTATGATTGTTAGCTTTTCATGGCATTGTTGGCCATCCATGTGATAGTTAGCTTTTCCTGGCATTGTTGACCGTCAAGGAATAGTTGGCTGTCCATCGTTTATCTTTGATTTATCACCTCTTGTCTCATGTTTATCTTTGGATTATCACCAATTGGCTCATGTTTATCTTTGGTTTATCACCCCTTGTCTCACGTTTATCTTTGGTTTATCACCCCTTGGCTCATGTTTATCTTTGGTCTATCACTCATTGTGTCATGTTTATCTTTGATTATCACCCATTGTCTCATGTTTACCTTTGGTTTATCACTCCTTGTCTCATGTTTATCTTTGGTTTATCACCCCTTGTCTCATGTTTATCTTTGGTTTATCACCCCTTGTCTCATGTTTATCTTTGGTTTATCACCCCTTGTCTCATGTTTATCTTTGGTTTATCACCCCTTGTCTCATGTTTATCATTCATTTATCACCCATTGTCTTATATTTATCATTAGTTTATTATCCATTGTCTTATGTTTATCATTAGTTTATTACCCATTGTCTTATGTTTATCATTAGTTTATTACCCATTGTCTTATGTTTATCAGTAGTTATCACCCATTGTTTGATGTTTATCATTAGTTTATCATCCCCTTTTTCATTTGTATCATTAGTTTCCCATCCCGTATCTCATGTTTATCATTAATTTAACACACCGTGTTTCATCTTTATCATTAGTTATCACCCCATGTCTTATGGGTTGGTTATCATTACTTTATTACCCTTTCTCTCATGTGTATCATTAGTTTGTCGCCGTTGTCTCATATTTATCATTAGTTTATAACCCCTTGTCTCATATTTATCATAAGTTTATCACCCCTTGTATTATATTTATCATTAGCTTATCACAACTTGTCTCATATTTATCATTAGTTTATCACCACTCGTCTCATATTTATCATTAGTTTATCATTCCTTGTGTCATGGTTATCATTTGTTTAATTCTCCTTGTTTCAATTTTAACATTAGTTTATTACCCATTATTATCTTATATTTATCATTAGTTTATCAACTCTTCTCTTATATGTATCATTACTTTATCACCCTTGTCTTATATTTATTGTCTTGGTGTGGCATACCTGTTACCTGAACACAATGTATCAACCAGGATAAAACATCTCTGTTCAACTGAGTCCTGTTGGTCCCACACAAGGGAATGTACCCTCAGTGTCACTGTCTCATTTCTCGAACAGTTTCTCTGAAATTTGATGTAGACAAGATATTCACGGTGATTCACACAGTTGATATATTCCGCGACTTGTACAGAAAAACGAGAACGCTTTTGTGTAAAAAAACAAAAAAAAAACAAACACTGCACGTAGTATTTGGGAATGGAATTAAAAAAAAAAAATAAAAACGGTATCTTAAAAAAATGAAAAAAAACGTCGGTTAGAGATATGTCAGCCTTATTCGAATGTTCATTCAACCGTGGAAAACCCACAAAAGTTATTTATTTCGAATCTGTGTCGTTTACAAACGGGCTTCTCAAGCGTCCTGTTTTCAAGATTGTGACACTGTATTGACATCTGCCCTTTCAACTGTGACATGTTGCCGTGACACACGATCACACACGTAGATGATTACACACACGCACACACACGACCTCTCACACGTGCATACACATACGACTGTTCAAATGTTTTCCCAACTGTCAATGTTCCAGATAGAGGCCAGCAATTTGTGTCGCTAACCAGGGATTGGCGACTGGTTGTAGATTTGTATCGCGATGCGGCAAGTTATGTTAACCTGCCTTAGCTCCTCCACACGACGCTCTCATCATCATCATCATCATCATCATCATCATCATCATCATCATCATCATCATCATGCTGCGTTAATCTATAAGGTGCGGGCGAACATGTTTCACCACAAGCACCCTTCTGTGTCCTTGATATTCCACTTATGACACCACAAATGACACAATAATAACTATATGGTTATGTGGAAATAAGTGTCTGTCGTACGTGATTGATTTCCCCCCGACGTAAGCTGTTGGCGTCAAACCTCTATCTGCCGACCAATTGACAGTATTATTGTGACAGCATCTTCTCAATAATGAAGGCGTCAGTATGACGGTCTTGTGACAGTATCTTCTCAATAATGAAGGCGTCAGTATGACGGTCTTACTTGTGACAGTATCTTCTCAATAATGAAGGCGTCAGTATGACGGTTTTACTTGTGACAGTATCTTCTCAATAATGAAGGCGTCAGTATGACGGTCATACTTGTGACAGTATCTTCTCAATAATGAAGGCGTCAGTATGACGGTTTTACTTGTGACAGTATCTTCTCAATAATGAAGGCGTCAGTATGACGGTCTTGTGACAGTATCTTCTCAATAATGAAGGCGTCAGTATGACGGTCATACTTGTGACAGTATCTTCTCAATAATGAAGGCGTCAGTATGACGGTCTTACTTGTGACAGTATCTTTTCAATAATGAAGGCGTCAGTATGACGGCCATACTTGTGACAGTATCTTCTCAATAATGAAGGCGTCAGTATGACGGTCATACTTGTGACAGTATCTTCTCAATAATGAAGGCGTCAGTATGACGGTCATACTTGTGACAGTATCTTCTCAATAATGAAGGCGTCAGTATGACGGTCTTACTTGTGACAGTATCTTTTCAATAATGAAGGCGTCAGTATGACGGTCATACTTGTGACAGTATCTTTTCAATAATGAAGGCGTCAGTATGACGGTCATACTTGTGACAGTATCTTCTCAATAATGAAGGCGTCAGTATGACGGTCTTACTTGTGACAGTATCTTCTCAATAATGAAGGCGTCAGTATGACGGTCATACTTGTGACAGTATCTTTTCAATAATGAAGGCGTCAGTATGACGGTCATACTTGTGACAGTATCTTCTCAATAATGAAGGCGTCAGTATGACGGTCTTACTTGTGACAGTATCTTCTCAATAATGAAGGCGTCAGTATGACGGTCTTACTTGTGACAGTATCTTTTCAATAATGAAGGCGTCAGTATGACGGTCTTACTTGTGACAGTATCTTCTCAATAACGAAGGCGTCAGTATGACGGCCATACTTGTGACAGTATCTTCTCTGTTAATAGAGGCGCGTGTTGTCAATGAAATCTTGGCGCCAGCGGAATGTTATACGTGAAACCGTCATGCAAAACTGGCGTCGGTTGATGCTTTCATCTAATCAACCCTGTTTGCTCCTAACCGTTCACCCGGTCGATTCTGTTTGATTAACATTCTTGGATTTCATTGTTTGTTGTCACAGAATTACTATACTTTCCTGGATGTCCCCAGCAACTTTATTAGGGCCTGGTTGTGTGTGGGGCTTTCAATGTTTCACGTGATAGACATACAGCTACAGGCTGTGGCTAGCAGACGCGTTTCTGGTCCGCGTATTCGTGTACCGTGTTTGACGTGATTCCACTGATTGACTACAATGATAGATTGTTGTCCCGTTTATTGACCCCAAAACTGATCATTCATCAACTTGAAGTGATGGCCAAACATTGGCGAATATGAAGTGGAATACCACCTGCATCTTTAAGTGTGGCTAATGAAGATCAGACGCGGGATATTGCAGACAGTTGTTGATGATTGGGGGGAGAAGCGACAGAAGCAGGCCATGAGGACACATCCATTGTGAGGCCAAGAGCGCGGATTTCCCAGCCACACTTGGATAGTCAGGATGGGCAACTGTTGCTCCAAGACCAAATGTTTTAGAAGTGTGAGAAAAAGCTCCAGCGACCTGGTGCAGACACCAGATGTGGTTTACCAAAAACTACCTGAGGTGAGTTCAGGTAGATTCCTGATGTGGGTTGTTCTGTCCCAGGTGAGTTTAGGTAGATCCCTGATGTGGGATGTTCTATCCCAGGTGAGTTTAGGTAGATACCTGATGTGGTTTGTTCTGTCCCACGTGAGTTTAGGTAGATGCCTGATGTGGGTTATTCTGTCCCACATGAGTTTAGGTAGATTCGTGATTTGGGTTGCTCTGTCCCAGGTGAGTTTAGGTAGATCTATTATTCTTCTTTTTCTTCTTCTTTCGTTCGCTTGAAATATGAATATAACTGCAATATTGTCTCTTGTATGAATTTAACTGTCTTTTTTTTTTTTTTAGTTCACTCAGCGGTCCATAGAGTTCATCTTCCGCTGTCGTCTCTCTAGACCAGAAGGTTTGCCTAGATATGTTATATTTTGGGCAGGCTTGAAGTATGTGCTCTGCTGTCTGCGACGCCAATCCACATGTGCACATGGCTGTTTCACCAATCTTGAATTTTGTATTTTGTTGCGAAATCTATTGTGTCCTATTCTGAGGTGCAGAATAATTACATGTTCTGATCTGTCCATAAAGTGGTAGTCGTCTTCCGCAGGTTTTGGTGGTTTTCTGACTCATTTGATCATTCTTTTCTTTTGGTGTATGTAACGGGCACATCAGGCTGTTCTTCTTTTGCTCCATCCTTAGCCAATCGATCAGCTCTGTCGTTTCCGGGTACTCCACAGTAGGATGGTATCCACCGTATGGTGACCTTATGCTGACTGCTAAGCTCAGAAAGTAGTGTCCTTATTACTGGCAATTTCCCAGACAGGAGCGCCTGGAGTACTGATTTTGCATCTGTCAATAGCACCACAGGTTGTGTACCATGGCTGGTATTTAGTAATTTCTCTGTTGCTATCTTGATTACCTCAATTTTAGCATCATAGTTGTGGCAGTACTTTCCTGTTGGAACTCTGACCGTGTCCCTAGTATTTTTTGGGTATTCTATGTACACTCCCGCTCCTCCATTTCGAACATCATTTTGTGCTGACCCATCTGAGTAGACTCGGATCCAGAGGTTATGTGGGTATTCTTCATCAAGGAAGCTGAGAGTGGCTTTTCTGCGCTGTACACTATTCTGTTCTTCCTTGTCAAATACTCCTCTCACTTTTGTCTGGATTTGTAGTGACAGTCTATGTTCATCTTTCCATGGAGTTCGCTCTGGAATAGTTGTCGGATGGGGAAGGGGGAGGGGTGTCGTGTCCTCCTTTAAAGTTTCGTCCCTGGAGTGAGGAGATCCGACACCCACATTATAATATTTTTTTTCTCTCAATATTCTGGAGAATCCACCAGCTTCCGTCCAACACACTCCATCAGCCTATGGACACCTTTTCCTATCACTCTCTCACTGTCGTACTATGCCCCCCTTCTCATACTTCCCCAACGCAACATACTCAACAACTCTTGCTTCTAGAAATAATAAAGATTAATTTATTAAAATAAAAGTGTAACGTGTATGAGACGTGTATGCGAAGAAAATGTGTGACGTGTTCTATAAAGTGTGTAGACTCTGACTCTCAGACAGCAACCCAGTCAGCTGATCACAGCAAAGATAGACCACAGCACGTTACGTCAGAACAAGTACGTCTCACCCGTTGCCGGAACCATCTTGCCGGATAATGCTTTGCCTCTGTAGACCTCTGGTAATCCAATTTCATGAACATCCGAAATAGACACCGGTGGTATTAACAGTTAATCATGGACCGGTTGCGCTCTACCCAATGTCCGTTCCTAATGTTCCTAAACAAACTGCACAAGTCTTTTGTAGTGTGTACACAGATTAATGTTAATTGTTACTGTACTGGATCCTCCCTCGTGTCTATCTAGCCTCAAGTATCAAGTCTTGTGTTCTATTACACGAGATTATATCACACTATGTAATTATTAGACTTAATGTTTTCAGTTCGTTACTACTGTCTGATGCTGTGTGGTGCATCAGTACGCATCACTCTCTTTGGTGAATCAACTTCCTTCTGTATGCAACGTTCTGTATGCAACTTTATTGATTCTTGAACTGGTGTTCTTCCTAATGGGTTTTTTAATTCTTTCCCAAAACTTGTAGAGTTTCCTTGGATCTGGTAGGGAACCTAGGATAGAAACAACACATCTGGTGATAGTACTAGTCACTGATCCTTTCGGCTGAGTGTAAGCCTATCACCTTGCTTAATGATCTTTAGCTAACTAGACTTAGTCATAGAGCAGATTAGCTACCCACCTAGAGCCGAATCAGGCTATGATAAGAAATGACCCATACAGAGTGCAAAACCCCAGCGGGCAATTTCCCCGTCTCCCAATTATCCATCATTACTCTATTCTTAACTAGCATAGCTACTATCACTATTCTACTCTAACTAGTTTCCACTAACAGTGCTAATCATCACACTATAGTTTAACAAGGCTACAGTCTATATTAATTAGAACTAATAGACTATATTGACTACCTTATGTAAAAACCGCCTCATTCCCGGGATGGCTACTACACTTTGCCATAACGGCACATGCTAGTTAATCTTAAATTAATCTAACACTGTAGAGCTCTCCCACAAACACGTCCATCCTAATCCACGGTTCTTGGTCAACTCCCCATCTCCAATCATGGTTTTCTGGCAAACCCCTAAAATTGGTCACGTGATATGGGTGACGTCCTGCAGGTGTTATTTGCGCATATCATCCATTGTCAGGAAACTATTTTCCTGGCTTAAGTCCTGTCAAAGTTGTCAGTAATAGTTTAGATTCTCAAAACAAGCCAGCGAGTTGCTGTCGAGTTCCAACAAAGAGTTTTCCTCAACAAGCTGTCAGTAGCAATCTGCCCCTCTGAGTGATGTCCGGAAACTATATGACATATGGACTGTTTACTTCCTTGCTGAGTACTTCCGTTTTCCATCTGACTTGTCAAAACGATGTATGATTCAGCGCACTCACTTCCTCCTCACTCACCACCAAATGTGTATATGGGCTGACCCCACGGCTTCCATTTGTATTCAAATGTTGGCAACCTTGTCAAGGCGATGTCGGGATTCGGCTCCCGCACTTCCGACAGTGGCCAATCCGTCAACCTGATGTACAAGTACAACTGTTATTTCTGCCCGACCTGTTTTGGAAACACGTGTAGCCACAACTATGAATGTTTTCTCTGTATTCGTTGAAACCCTTGTTGCTTAGCAGATAGTCCGGTTAATCAAAAAATCCTCCCTAACAATTAGCTGGGTAAACGCACGGTTTCATTTTGTGACATAGGCCCCCTCTTAAGAGAGTAGTCCATCTCACTCTTCTCCACCGTGAGTTTAATCCAGATGATTATTCTTCTTCTTCAGGAGCTGGGTGTCTTGATAAGAAATCCGCTCCAACATTTTCCTTCCCAGGAATGTACTCCACTGTGAAGTTATAGGGTTGAAGTAACAACGACCACCGCATCAAACGTGCGTTGAGCTTCTGAGAAGTAGCCAGGAACATCAGAGGCTGATGATCCGACTGGACCCGAAACTTAACTCCATACAAATATGGCTGAAATTTTTGCACTGCCCATACTAGGGACAAGCACTCTCTCTCGACAGTTGAATAATTCCTCTCCGCCTGTAGAAGTTTCTTACTTGCGTATGCCACAGGTTTCAAAACCGAAGCATCGTCTTTTCCTTCCTGTAACAAAGCGGCTCCAATTCCAATCGCACTTGCATCCGTTCTCAACACAAATGGTTTGGAAAGGTCAGGGAGCTGTAATACAGGTTTGCTGACCAAGGCCTCCTTTAACTGACTATAGGCATTCTCACATTCTGGTGTCCAAATGATTTGGTCCGGGAATCCCTTTTTCAAGGTTTCCCTCAATGGAGCTCCCAGTTCCGTGAAATGTGGGATAAATTTGTGGTAGAACCCACACAACGAGAGAAAAGATCGCACATCCTTCTTCGTTTTTGGCCTTGGTGCATTTCTGATTTTCTCCAGGTTCTTCTCTTCTGGAACAATGTGTCCTGGAGTGATGGTGTGACCTAGAAATACCAGAGTCTGGTAACCAATCATGCACTTGGTTGGACGAGCGGTAAGCCCTGCTTCATTGAGCCTATTAAACACTCTCTCCAAGGATTGTAAGTGGTCATCCAAGCTGTCACTGGAAATCAGAATATCATCCATGAATGAGATGATGGACGGATCCTGTAACGGATCTAGTAAAGTCCTCATCATGCGTGTAAACACACTAGGTGCATTACTGAGTCCAAAGGGCATGACCTTGAATTCGTAGTGTCCACTGGGTGTACTGAAAGCTAACAGTGGTCGAATCTCCGGTTTGACTGGTATCTGATAGTACCCCCGACTCAGATCCACCTTTGAAAAGTACCGAGCCTTATGGAGCCTAGCGAATAACTGAGTTGGATTCGGCAAAGGTTCCACCTGAAACTGTGTATGACTGTTCAGAAGTCGGTAATCTATACACAACCTGTGTTCTCCACTTGGTTTGCGTAACAAAACTACCCCCGCATTGTATGGGGATGTGGATGGTGCAATCACGTCATCCTCCAGCAGTTTTTGTATTTCCTCCTCCAGGGCCTTTTCTTTAGAGAATGGCACTGGGTAAACCTTTTGGCGAACAGGCTCCTGTATGGTCAAAGTCATCTCGAACTCAACCAACCTCGTTCGTCCTGGTTTATCAGTCAGTATCTCCTTATGAGACTTGAGAACCTGGGTTATCCTTTCCCTCTCCTGGGAGGTCAGATCAGGGTTCACTTTCACATCCCTATAGGTTTCCTGGTGTACCAAGGGATATTCCCTGCCCTCGCTGGTTCCCACTTCCGTCTCCATTGCAACTGCCATTGCCATGAGGTGCGCTGCCTTGTCTCCGGGTCTCTCTTCGTATTTCCGCAAGAGATTGATATGGAAAATCTTCGACTTTCCCCGGATCCGGATTTGATAGTTGGTTCTGGATATCACCCTTTCCACGGGAAATGGTCCTTGCCAACCTATCTCCAGTTTGTTGTTTCCCGTTGGGAGTAGCAACAAGACTTTATCTCCTACCTCTAGAGATCTTTCTTTAGACCTACGGTTGTAGTAAGCCGCATGTCTTTTCCTGGCCTTTTTCAAGTTTTGATTTGCCAGAGTCCATCCCTTGTGGAGTTTTTCTTTCAGTTCCTCCACGTATTGATAGGATGAGATCACTTCTTCTGACGTCCCCTCTTCAGTCCAACTCCTCAACATGGCTTCCAACGGTCCTTTGATTGGACGACCAAACAGCAACGTAGCGGGTGGTAGTCCTGTTGAGCCATGAGGAACTTCCCGATAGGCAAAGAGTGCTGCTGGGATATATTCATCCCACCTATCAGGTTTTTCCTGCGCTAATTTCCTGAGCATTGTCATCAACGTGCCGTTGAAACGCTCTACTTGTCCATTGGCTTGAGGGTGGTAAGGGCTGGTATGTATGTGGTTAGAGTGAAACACCCTAAATACCTCCTCCATGAGTTTTCCACAAAACTGAGATCCATTGTCCGTCAGAATTTGATCCGGAAAGCCTAATCTGGTAAAGGCCTCCATCAGTGCGTCCGCCACTCTTTTCGAGTCAATCGTGGTCAACGGTATGGCTTCACCCCACATTGTACAGCAATCCACCATTGTGAGTATATACATGTTCCTCTTCCTAGTCCTGGGAAGTGGACCCACGATATCGATGGCTGCCCTCTAGAAAGGAGAGTTCATGATGGGCATCTCACCCAACACCACCGGTGCTGTCCAGTGTTTCGGTGCCACCCTCTGGCACTCAGGGCAGGACTTCACATACCGACGCACATCATCTGTCATTCCCGGCCAATAGTAGTGGCAGGAAATCCGCTGCATGGTGGCGGCAATACCCATGTGTCCACTAAAGGAGATGGTATGCCCCATATGAAGAATCTGGGACCGGTGAGCTTTCGGGACGACCAACTGACCGTATAGGTTGTCTCCCCTTCCTGCTCTCCTGTAGAGTATCCTATTCTTCATGTAGTACTGCCCCCGTCCTGGTGGATCAGCACTTTTCTGCAGCTTTCTGTAGCAAGGACGTAAAGTATCATCCTCACTCTGGGCAGTTCGTAGCTCCCCCGGCATTGGGTTAGTCACAATTGCGTCTGCCTCTTCCGTTTTCGTCTGAGAGCGAGTCTGCATTGCTCCCATATGGATTGGCTCCCTGGGCATTTCCAGAAAGACATACCGGCAACCTAGGATGACTGGAAAAATGGGATCGGTCAATACAGCGGCCTTGATGGTGCCGGTGACGTACCTTGACCGAATCTCCACATTAGCAATGGGCAACTTCATGGTTACAGCACTCTTCTGTGCAGGCTGTATGTCCAATGTTTCACCTGTGAATTGTTCTGGATGTACCAGATCCGCAGAAATCACGGCCTCCCCGTCCAGTCCTGTGTCGTATAAACACTCCACTTGACGACCGTTAACCTCTACCAATTCCACTACAGGTGGTTTTTCCTGGTCTGGAGTCTCTTCCTCGGCCTCGACCTGTTCGGTGGGCTCCACCTTAGGTTTCCCGGGGCACACGACGAATTGAGTGTCTCCTGACTCTCCTCTGCAGTCAATAGCATTGTGCGTATTCGACTGGCATTGGTTGCACCATTTCCCTGTCCTAGATTTTCTATTGCCAGACTTGAGTGAGCTCTCCTGGTGGCGAGCTTCCTTGTTGACCTTGGCATTTTCCGTGACAACCTCCTTGGAAGTCACTTGACATGCTGCAAAGTGAGGGTTCTTAGCCTTCGATTTGCAGTCCCTCGTATTGTGAGAGGGTGACTTACAAATTGAACACCACTTCTCCGACCACGGTCGTTTTGGTGTAGAGCTTGAAGTGCTCTTGCTTCCCTCCTTCTTCTTCTCTGAACTATCCTCTGATTTTTGCACATAAGGTTCCCACTTTTTTGTTCCTGAGTTTTTGGTTTTCTTCTTGTCATGTTTCTCTTGACTTTTGGTGTTGGTGGAAAGGTTCTCCCCTGCCTCCCCATGTACCTCGACGAACCGTTCTGCTAATTTATTCACGAGGTCAATACGTTCCGCTCCTTGTTCTCCCAGGAACGCCCTGAGAGGTTTAGACATTTGCTTCTTCAGCTGGTCGACCACCATGAGCTCTTCCAGACTCTCATAGTCATGTGCGAACCCAGCCAAATCCATCCACTTGTGGAGATAAGATTTTAGACGCAAACTGTAGGCGGCAAACAACTCCCCCGGTTCTCGTTTCGCTGCTCGAAATTTTTTCCGGTAGGTATGTGACGTAACCTCGAATCGTTTCAGCAGAGCCGTCTTTAACTCATCATAATTGTTCTCATGTCCTGGTGGCAGGCGAGTATAAACCTCGTAACCGGTCCCGCGTAATCCCTGGGATAGCTTAAGATTCCATTTGTTACGCTCCAAACCCATAGCAACTGACATAGCCTCGAAGCGTTGAAGGTATTGATCAATCTTCTCTTTGTCCTCCTCGTAGACCGCTAAAGGAAACTTCATGGCATGGTACCCATGTCCACCTACTGGTGTTGAGCCTGGGATGGAGGAACCTCCAACTGCTCCCTCAGTTTCTCCATTAGATTGACTCTTCAACTCGAGTTCCCTCATCCGGTACTCGTGCTCCCTTTTCTGTGCTTCCTGTTCAGCTTCTAATTTCCTAGCTGCTTGTTCAGCTTCAAATTTCCTAGCTGCTTGCTCAGCTTCCAATTTCTTAGCTGCTTGCTCAGCTTCCAATTTCTTAGCTGCTTGCTCAGCTTCCAATTTCTTAGCTGCTTGTTCCAACTCCATCCTTCTCAATTCCAGCTCGGCCTTTCGATCATCCCTTTCTGCTTGACGATACTCTCTCTCCACTTCCTGTATGTAATCCGTTAGAGAAGACCCAGCCAATCCCATTTCTTCCCCCCTGGCCTTTAATTCTAACGTGCTAAGTTTAGGGGTGGCCATTATACAGAGAGGTAAGCTAGCAGGTCTAGTACAATATAACTGCAAATTACTATACCGATATATGAACAAGTACTATAAATCTAGATATTACCACACACAGTACATTCACTCAGTGACAAGAGTAGAATCAGGACCACAGAACTATGCAGACGTGTGAAGTGTGAACAGGTAAGATATTAATTAGTCCTAACCCCTATCCACATTCACTCTAGCTGGATTCTCCAAAATGATATCTCCCTCTTATAACTAAGGATCTCGTGTCAAAAGACCCCGTGGTCAGAAGATCCCCCTGTCAAACGTTCCTGCTTGCAGGAGATCTCGCTGTCCAAGGATTCCGTTTACGGGAGATCCCGCTGTCCAAAGATCACGTTTACGATAGATCCCGCTGTCCAAAGATCCCGTTTACGATAGATCCCGCTGTCCAAAGATCCCGTTTACGAGAGATCCCACTGTCCAAATATCACGTTTACGAGAGATCCCACTGTCCAAATATCACGTTTACGAGCCCCCAATAATGTCGTGTCCTCCTTTAAAGTGTCGTCCCTGGAGTGAGGAGATCCGACACCCACATTATAATATTTTTTTTCTCTCAATATTCTGGAGAATCCACCAGCTTCCGTCCAACACACTCCATCAGCCTATGGACACCTTTTCCTATCACTCTCTCACTGTCGTACTATGCCCCCCTTCTCATACTTCCCCAACGCAACATACTCAACAACTCTTGCTTCTAGAAATAATAAAGATTAATTTATTAAAATAAAAGTGTAACGTGTATGAGACGTGTATGCGAAGAAAATGTGTGACGTGTTCTATAAAGTGTGTAGACTCTGACTCTCAGACAGCAACCCAGTCAGCTGATCACAGCAAAGATAGACCACAGCACGTTACGTCAGAACAAGTACGTCTCACCCGTTGCCGGAACCATCTTGCCGGATAATGCTTTGCCTCTGTAGACCTCTGGTAATCCAATTTCATGAACATCCGAAATAGACACCGGTGGTATTAACAGAGTTAATCATGGACCGGTTGCGCTCTACCCAATGTCCGTTCCTAATGTTCCTAAACAAACTGCACAAGTCTTTTGTAGTGTGTACACAGATTAATGTTAATTGTTACTGTACTGGATCCTCCCTCGTGTCTATCTAGCCTCAAGTATCAAGTCTTGTGTTCTATTACACGAGATTATATCACACTATGTAATTATTAGACTTAATGTTTTCAGTTCGTTACTACTGTCTGATGCTGTGTGGTGCATCAGTACGCATCACTCTCTTTGGTGAATCAACTTCCTTCTGTATGCAACGTTCTGTATGCAACTTTATTGATTCTTGAACTGGTGTTCTTCCTAATGGGTTTTTTAATTCTTTCCCAAAACTTGTAGAGTTTCCTTGGATCTGGTAGGGAACCTAGGATAGAAACAACACATCTGGTGATAGTACTAGTCACTGATCCTTTCGGCTGAGTGTAAGCCTATCACCTTGCTTAATGATCTTTAGCTAACTAGACTTAGTCATAGAGCAGATTAGCTACCCACCTAGAGCCGAATCAGGCTATGATAAGAAATGACCCATACAGAGTGCAAAACCCCAGCGGGCAATTTCCCCGTCTCCCAATTATCCATCATTACTCTATTCTTAACTAGCATAGCTACTATCACTATTCTACTCTAACTAGTTTCCACTAACAGTGCTAATCATCACACTATAGTTTAACAAGGCTACAGTCTATATTAATTAGAACTAATAGACTATATTGACTACCTTATGTAAAAACCGCCTCATTCCCGGGATGGCTACTACACTTTGCCATAACGGCACATGCTAGTTAATCTTAAATTAATCTAACACTGTAGAGCTCTCCCACAAACACGTCCATCCTAATCCACGGTTCTTGGTCAACTCCCCATCTCCAATCATGGTTTTCTGGCAAACCCCTAAAATTGGTCACGTGATATGGGTGACGTCCTGCAGGTGTTATTTGCGCATATCATCCATTGTCAGGAAACTATTTTCCTGGCTTAAGTCCTGTCAAAGTTGTCAGTAATAGTTTAGATTCTCAAAACAAGCCAGCGAGTTGCTGTCGAGTTCCAACAAAGAGTTTTCCTCAACAAGCTGTCAGTAGCAATCTGCCCCTCTGAGTGATGTCCGGAAACTATATGACATATGGACTGTTTACTTCCTTGCTGAGTACTTCCGTTTTCCATCTGACTTGTCAAAACGATGTATGATTCAGCGCACTCACTTCCTCCTCACTCACCACCAAATGTGTATATGGGCTGACCCCACGGCTTCCATTTGTATTCAAATGTTGGCAACCTTGTCAAGGCGATGTCGGGATTCGGCTCCCGCACTTCCGACAGTGGCCAATCCGTCAACCAGATGTACAAGTACAACTGTTATTTCTGCCCGACCTGTTTTGGAAACACGTGTAGCCACAACTATGAATGTTTTCTCTGTATTCGTTGAAACCCTTGTTGCTTAGCAGATAGTCCGGTTAATCAAAAAATCCTCCCTAACAATTAGCTGGGTAAACGCACGGTTTCATTTTGTGACAAGGGGTACTAACTGTGGGCGCAAATCGGTGGTTTCTCTGCAGAGTCGTTTGACCTGGTGGATAAAACTATTTCTTTTCAACCCCCCATAGCGAAGTTTTCAAATCTGTTCTTCATAGGGTGGCCTGGCAAGCTGAGGAACTTTTCTGCTTGTATTAGCATTTTCATATCTCTGCGCTCTCTCAGTGCTTGTTTTCTCCCCATCTTCTCCATTTCCACTATATGGGTTGATCTCATCCCTCCTGTGGTGACTCTAAGTGCTTGATTTTGAACCATGCCCAGCTCTTGCAGTGTGGTTTTTTATGCTGAACACCACGCAGTTGACTCGTATTCCAGGTGTGGTCTTATGCTCTGTTGATAAACTTTGCTAAGTATTTTCCCACTGGCTCCCAGTGTGGTTCCACTTAGCTTTCTCAGGATGCTATTTTCCTTCTGGCTTTTGTTACTGTTTTGTTGATGTGCTTTCTCCATGTCAGCCTGCCATCAAATGTTACTCCAAGGTATGTTGGTTCTTTATCTTCTCTTAGGGGTGTTCCATTTATCTGGATGATCCCCTGCCTTTTGTTTTGGAGAGAAGGTAAATAGGGTGGTGCCGCACTTGTCAGTGTTTATGCTGACACACCATCTATTTGCCCATGCAACAAATGTATCTACAGCGCTTTGTAGCGATCTGGTGGACACTGATGTATGTTCATTTGTGCTCCATAGAACCAGGTCATCAGCGTACATTGCCACTTTAATTCCATGATTAGCAACAAGATCATTGATGAAGATTAGAAAAAGTGTGGGGGACAAGACTCCGCCCTGGGGAACACTGTGGTGCAGTAGTACTTTCTTGCTCTTGAGTTCGTCTATCTGTACTCGAGCTCTTCTGTTGTGCAAGTATGCTTTCACCCATTTGTGCATTCTTCCACTGACTTTACAGTTTCTCAGTTTCTTCATCAGACCTTCTTTCCAGACTTTGCCAAAGACTTTTCTTCAGATCTATCCAAGCCGCAAGCACCAGTTTCATCTCTTGGAATGAATTCTCAATTTCTTTAGAGAGGTAGGTTGTCTGATCTTCCGTAGAGTAGCAATGCCTAAAGCCAGCCTGCTGTGGCACAAGGATGTTTTCACTTTCAATATACCACTGCAGTCTGTGATTGATGATGCGCTCCATTGTTTTGCAGAGACAGCTGGTGAGGCTAAATGGTCTGTTGCTGGAGGCAATGGAACTATCTGTCCCCGATTTTAGGATGGGTATCATGATTGCTTCTCTCCAGGCTTGCGTTAGTTAGTTAGTCGTGGTTCCAACATCACGGCAACGGGTCTTCCCCATATTTCTCCGTTCCTGTGCCAGTGAATACCACACAAAATGCTCCTCACTGACCAATGTGAACAATGGAATAGACAGGAGGATTGGCAAGCCAACAGCTCGCACAGGTACACTGTGCATAATGCAGCCTACAGAATGCCAACACAAAAGACCTCCACGAAAAATACAGTTCATCGTCGATGGAAACGGCAGTCACCAGAAAGACTTCAATTACCCTGGTTTTATACCCATATGTTTGGTCTCTTTCCGCAGGACAACCCGCCGAAAGTGCCGCACAAAGCACGAACTTCGTAGCTCCAGTGGCGACTCCCAGGAATCTTCTGAAAAATTCACTCGCGAGACCGAAAAGGCAAACCAGTCAATCCAGCAACAGCCAGCCGCCATCGTTCCGAACATGCAGTTCACACTACAGACAACCGCGAACAGATGTAAAAGCACTCCACGTGAAACTCACAGCTCACAGTGTCGCGCCACGCACTCACTCAATAGAAGGGCGACGGAACCATATCCCCCTTAGTCGTCTCTTACGACATGCATGGTAGGCAACAGTGTTTATTCTTTGCTCCACCGTATGGGCCCCGGCAACACACGGGCTTGTGTAACACTGCCTAAGGTCCAGCTGTTATTGAAGATCTGCAACAGCTTTGCTTTGGCCTCTGTTCCTAGGTTCCTGATAATTTCATTAGAGATACTATCAGCTCCTGGTGACTTTCTCATTTTCAGTGTTGATATGGCTAGCTCCAGTTCGCTGATTGTGATAGGTGCCTCCAGACCCCCAAGTAGTATTTCATTCTGTCCTGTGTGTTGCCGTTTCACTCGAATCTCTTGTTGTTTCTCTAGACTAATTTCGATATTGTTATTTTGTGCGAATGAGTCCGCCAAATGGTCAGCTGCTTGCTTTCTTGTTAAGATGTTTCCGTCTATATGTAGTGCAATTTTTGAGTTTCTCCATGTGCCCTCATAGCTAAGTTGTTATGTTAGCTACCACAACTTCCTTGTGTCTCTTTGAAAGTTCCGTGACTCTATTTTCTCCTGCAAGCCTATCCGTCTATCCTGCAGCTTGGCTCTTTGAAATTTGGCTTTTGCGTGCTGGTAATTATTGTGGTGCTCATGGCTGGGTTTGGCCTCTGCTTGCTTTCTACACACTTCCACAACATTATATAACTGTTCACTACCCCAGTAAGGTTATAATATCTACGGGCTCCTCTTGGTACTGTTTCTCGTGCTGCCTGTAGTATACATTTCCCAAACTCTTCAACTACTTTATTTATGTCTTTCTCAGTGTTCAGGTTTCTAACCAGTGTGCTGGTGCGATGTTTGTACATTGCCCAGTGTCGTAAGTAATCCTTTATTACTTTAGTGTCGTCCCTGGAGTGAGGGGAATCAACACCCACAATTTTTTAACCCAATATTTTTGTCCTAGAGAAACCACCAGAATCCGTCCACAAAACTCCTTCAGTCTGTCGACACCTCTTTCTTACTCTCACTCACCCCTGGATCATGCCCCCTCTCATTCTTCCCCAACACAACATACTCAACAACTCTAGCTTTAACAAATAAATACAACAATTAATTTATTAAAACAAAGAGTATGTGTGTGAGAGGTGTGTGTGTGTAATGTGTAGAATGTGTGTCGAATAATCTAATGTGTATGTAGAATCAGACCAGTGAATCAGGAGCAAAGTCTGTTACATCACTGTGCTGAGCACACAACAGCACCATGTATTCCGGACAGTGAACCTCACCCAGAAGATGTTTCTCCGTCCACGTGACGACTTTCTCCGATAACGCTCGAACAAACAGGATGCTGGTCATCAGTTAGACACTGTTCGATCTTGGTCTTCGCTCTAACAAACACGGTGAAGTTACTCTGTTTAATAATGTTTGTTGAACAGAGAATCTTTCAATTAACTGAAATGTCACTTGGGAAAATCTACTGTTCACAAGTCTCTGATTATAAGATTTTCGCCCTCTTTAACAAACAACCTATTAATGTTTCTAGGTATATATATATATATATATATATATATATATATATATATATATATATATATATATATATATATATATATATATATATATATATGGGTGTGTGTGTGTGTGTGTGTGTGTGTGTGTCCTTGGTATATGAGTTATGAATCTTCGGTGATGAAGCTTATCACTCAGTAAACACAACACTTATGTTCATCAAGTCCGGCTCAGCAGAAGCCAGGTTTCTGCAGACCAACTAGGTTCTGAGCCCCGTGTAAAAGCCTCTCAGTAACCTCTGTCTTCATTCCGTGAGCCATCATTGTATAACACTTTGAAACTGCTTCTTCGTAATAAATCATTGCACACTCAAGTGGAACCTGTTGAGTACAGAACATCATGGTGAGAGCAACTCAATCCTGACCGTAATTAGGTGAGTGTAGGCCAATAGCAGCACTCAGATCTATAACAGAGATCCGATCTCTGTCATACGGCCAAATAGCTCATCACATTGGTCTGATACATGGCAATACCAGGAAAGAATAAAGGAACGGGTAGAAACCCAGCAGATGCCCTACTGGAAGATGCTACCTTTTCACATTCCCTTCCTCCCTCCCAACCATCCTCAATCTCTCTAATTATTATCCCACTACATTGTCCTCAACTCCCCGAGTAAAATGATATATCACACAAGCTAGTTAAAGCCATACAATAAGACACTAGTGCCGACGCTCCTATAATACTTTCTAGCACCTCACAGTACTGTACTCTATTCCTAATCATACTCTAAGTTAGATATGATTAATAGAATACCATATGCCTATTCCGGTTGATGATTGAGACTATGCAATCACAGACTGGATCTATGTCCGCCGATACATTATCAACACTTTGACACTATAGTCTCTTTCAATTAACACAACTCGGAATACTGCGCCGATCTTTAACACTTCAGAATTCTTTTGGTCGACTCCTCCAACTTGTTTACCTCAACTGGTTTTATATCGGGGCTTTATTGACGTCACCAAATTGTCTAGACGCAGAGGCGTCGAGAAGTTGTTTTTCTCTTTATTTTTCCCAACTCAATGTGGACATCTGGCTGGTGTCCCCTTTCATCTGGGAAATTGTCTCCTGCCTGTGATCTAGAGAACCTTCTCCACATCACAAGACTCCATCCGACGTCTGGCCAGACATTCCGTCTATCACTTCAAAGGCTGACTCCCGCCTTGTAGACGGATGGCGCCATTGTACGTTTATCGAACAACCCACATCGTACAGAAATGCCAACCGTGTGCATACAATCTTCGCGACGTATTTTGTTCCTCAGTCCCCTGCTCATCGAAGGATTGCCTGTTTTTGTAGACTACTGTCGGGTCTTGTTTGTCATCGATCGAAACTATCAAGTTTTTCCGCGACACCCAGTCTGCTTTCTCGTAGTTCCACCTCGAGAGGGTGCTGCTTTCACTTACAAGCTCATCTTCTACAGTTAGAAAGACTGGCCAATGGTAACTGTCACCAAGTTGTTTCCCAAGAATTCGTTTAATGTTCCACTCCAGATCTGGTGAATAAAAAGCCAGGTCAGGTGTAGTTGTAGTGTGCCATGATCTCGAGTAGAAGGTATGTGGGTCGGGCAGCTTGTTAATCAAGATAAATCTGTTCTCATCCTGCCAGTCTTCCAGTCTCTCTCCTCACTGGTCCATGTGATCATAGCCCCACCGTTCAACTTTGCGAGTGGCTGTTGAAATCGCCACAAACAATCATGTTTTTCTTTTAATTAACACACAGTTTTTTTTTTTCTTTTAATGGTAGTGTGTCCAGTGCCTGTGTGCGGTCACTTGGACAGTAGTAATTGATCAGATGTTGTTCTGTTTACTCAGCCCCTTCCATGTAAACTTCAATTTGGGAAGCAGTGATGTTATTTATTTATTTATTTTTTACAAGGGTCCACCCTTTCATCTGTTCTTTCGGTCAGATCGGTAACACTGGTAGCCTCTGATTTTGAGGGCTATTTTTTCGTCGAGGTGAGTCAAGCAACATACGCTTGCTTTTTCTTGGTTCAAGATGTTTTCTAGTTCTACTTGCTGCCAACTCCTGCTCTAGCAAATGAAAGGTGCTGAAGACGGAGGCAACCAGCCAGGTGACGCACCTCAGAAATCAGGATGCCACGCAATTACGCGTAATAAAATATGTCGACTACTGCTAAATGTTATGTGCTAGCCCTGCTTTGGACCCTCAGGCAGGTGCAGTACCGGGCCCTGTGTCTCGAAAGGTTCCAATCACAACTACTGGAGGTCCTTCTCAGATGTCATGTGGAGCCAAAAGACCTGAGAATAGAGCGTCTGACCATATCAATCGAAGATTAAAAATAATGCAAAGGAATGCGGAGGGAGGCAACAATAACATCTTGGACCAAGAAAAAGTAAGCGTATGTTCCTTGCAAGAAACTCACCTCAACGAAAATATAGCCTTCACAATCAGAGGCTACCAGTGTTACCGATCTGACCGAAACGACAGGCGAAAGGGCGGGATACTGACCCTTGTAAAGAATAACATCAGACTCTTAAACTTAAGACAGGCAATACAGACCTACATATGGTCAATTACTACTGTCCAAGTGACCGACCAAAGGCACTGAACACACTACCATTAAAAGAAAAAAATGATTGTGTGTGGCGATTTCAACAGCTACCGGCAGAGCTGGGGCTATGATCACATGGACCAGAGAGGAGAGAGACTGGCAAGATGAGAATAGATTCATCTTGATTAACAAGCCGTCCGACCCACATACTTTCTACTCGAGATCATGGCACACCACAACTACACATGACCTGGTTTTTCATTCACCTGATATGGAGTGGAACATTACACGAATTGATGGGAAACAACTTGGTGGCGGTGACCATCGGCCAGTCTTTCTAACTGTAGAAGATGAGGTTGTAGGTGAAAGCAGCACCCTCCCGAGGTGGAACTACAAGAAAGCAGACTGGGCAATGTACAAGCATCGCACCAGCATACTGGTTAGAAACCTAAACACCGAGAAAGACATAAATAAAGTAGTTGAAGAGTTTGGGAAATACATACTACAGGCAGCACGAGAAACTGTACCAAGAGGAGCCCGTAAACATTTATAAGCCCTACTGGAGTAGTGAACTAGAACAGTTGCATAATGATGTGGAAGGGTGTAGAAAGCAAGCAGAGGCCAAACCCAGCCAAGAGCACCACAATAAATACCAGCACGCAAAAGCCAATTTTGAAAGAGCCAGCTGCAGGCTAGACGGAAAAGCTGGCAGGAGAAAACAGAATCCCTGAACTTTGAAAGAGACACAAGGAAGTTGTGGAAGCTAATAAAACAACTTAACGATGAGGGCACAGGGAGAAACTCAAAAATTGCACTACATAAAGTCGGAAACATCTTAACAGGAATGCAAGCAGCTGACCATTTTGCGTACTCATTCGCACAAGATAACAATATCAACATTAGTCCAGAGAAACAACAAGAGATTCGAGAGTGTCAGAGTCTTGCATAACACAAGACAAGTAGCTCGTTTTCTGGCAAGTGTGAAGTAATATCAAACTATCAAATCACACGAAGTGAATATCCGAAAGTATTATTCACACGCTTTATTGACGCGTTGCATTAATTATCGCACAAACATCGCGCACTGACAATCTATAGCAATCATTTCAACATGAACAAGATCACTACAATACATAATAATACATGCAAGCAATAAACATCTCACTTACAGTTAAACTTATACAAGCATTCGACTCAGTCTCCCACTGTCGTACAGGCTAGCTCTCAAGGCAGATTCAAACTCGACTCGCATTCCCTTGCGACCTGTCCCTTCAACGATCTCAGCCCGTCTGCCAGTTCCTACACGCTTACACGCACACGTCAGCTGGTGTCCCCTGCACGGTTCACGGGGTGAACTCAATTGCTGTGCGTGGCTACCTATCCGGGCGTCGGTAACGACGCCGCGTTCTCTCTGCCGTGTTTCACATTACTCAGGGTTGCGTGTTGTTATGTTGTCTGGCGTTGGTACAGACAACGCGTCGCAACCTCGGATGTGAGACCTTGACACTCTCCACACCCCTTTTTCATGAAAGGATTTCCTTTCATGTACAATATATATCTAGGTGTTATTAAACATGTCAAAGTCGAACATTATACATTAACAATTATAATAAATATATACAGGTGAATAGTCAACAATATGTATACACCACTTATGTTGCACTATGAAGTACAACAGTCAAGTACAATCTATTTAATGGGCATTACCTCGCTGTGACCCAGCTAGTCCGGTAGGTATCGGCTAAACTGGCCCCTACCTCACAACCAAGAACAAAAATACTAAAATAATCAGGTCAAGCCGTGAGCATCTCCCTCTGAGATGACTCAACATAAGATCAACTAATTTGTCATAACTTCCATTTACTTTGGCTGCTGACAGCCATTTAGAAAAAATATTTTGAATTTCTGATATGTAATCAGAGAACGTGTGTGTTGGCTTAGGAGACAACTTCCTAAACTGTTCTCTATAACCTGATTCATGTAGCAAAAAGTGTGACATAATTTTTGCTTTAATGTAACGATAATCTTCTTTCAGGTCATTTGGGATCGACTCTATGACTTTAAGAGGTTCCCCAGAAAGACTTCTTACATATAATATCCCCCATTCAGGTTTTGGGATTTTGTAATGATCCATAACAAATTCAAAATTTTGGGTGAATGCTGCTATGCAATCACCTGTGTTGTAACTTCTGATCAGACCTTGGTACTTCTTATGAGGTTGATATTTGTCTGTTTCTCTATTCACTTTCTCTTTAGAACATTCAGCTTTAAGTTGTTCACTTTTCATTTGTGTTTCTTGCTCTTCTTTCTTATTTTGAGCTAAGATCTCAGTTTGCCTCACTGCCGCTTCCGACTGTTTTAGAGCCTCTTCTGATTGTTCTTGTTGAAGCTTTAGCGTAGCTTCTGCTTGTGCATATTGAAGCTTTAGAGCAGCATCTGATTGTGCTTGTTGACGCTTCAAAGCAGCTTCTGATTGTGCTTGTTGAAGCTTTAAAGCAGTATCTGATTCTGCCTGCTTAACAGCCAAATCTAATTCAAACTGTTTGAAAGCCTCTTCGGCAGCTCTATCCTCACGTTCCCACTCTTCTTCTTGAACCAGAAGATATTCTGCATATTTATTCTCACTCCAGGCTCTCAATTCCTCACCAGCCATATTCAATTTTAAACCCATTTCAATGAAATCGTTTAAAGAAGACATGATGAACAATAGGTATGATGGAATAACTATAAACAAAATTACTTATGATGTTAGTAAGTTACAACTATATATATATATACAGCACAGTTAATGTCTAAAGCCAGACTAACGAAAGTATAAAGAAAGCTGAAAAAAAATTTTATACTCAAGTAATCCTTGGGTACTGTGCTGTTCAGTGGTGCTCGAAATCACACTGGAACGTCTTTCGGGTTGACGCACAAAATTTTTTTTTTTGAAGTTCACCAGACTCAGGTAAAGTTGTCACAAAAACCCTGTACTTTTTAAACTAAACGAAATTAGAACGTTTGTAAATGTATGGTGTGTGTAATGTCACTGAAGTCTGTAAAGGTTTGTATGCTGTCAAGTATTATTGTTAGTCGTTACCACTTTCAACAACTTTCACGCTCACACTACCTCTACTCAATGACATTCAAGGGCACGGCCGCCATTTTGGATTTTAGGTACAAAATTTGTTGAATTTAGTGCTAAGTCTGAAGACGCCTCGGTTGGCTTCAAATAATATCTTCACACTTATAATTTAATTAAATCAACTCTATTAATTCGTTACTTTACCTTAATCTATGACTTGCGCACTTCTATCGGCATGTTCACATTCGCTTCAAACTCGGACAAAAAAAATTTATACGTTCGCATTTGATTCAAAACCCGGACGAAAGCCACCACATTCGCACTTGTCAGAGTCTTGCATAACACAAGACAAGTAGCTCGTTTTCTGGCAAGTGTGAAGTAATATCAAACTATCAAATCACACGAAGTGAATATCCGAAAGTATTATTCACACGCTTTATTGACGCGTTGCATTAATTATCGCACAAACATCGCGCACTGACAATCTATAGCAATCATTTCAACATGAACAAGATCACTACAATACATAATAATACATGCAAGCAATAAACATCTCACTTACAGTTAAACTTATACAAGCATTCGACTCAGTCTCCCACTGTCGTACAGGCTAGCTCTCAAGGCAGATTCAAACTCGACTCGCATTCCCTTGCGACCTGTCCCTTCAACGATCTCAGCCCGTCTGCCAGTTCCTACACGCTTACACGCACACGTCAGCTGGTGTCCCCTGCACGGTTCACGGGGTGAACTCAATTGCTGTGCGTGGCTACCTATCCGGGCGTCGGTAACGACGCCGCGTTCTCTCTGCCGTGTTTCACATTACTCAGGGTTGCGTGTTGTTATGTTGTCTGGCGTTGGTACAGACAACGCGTCGCAACCTCGGATGTGAGACCTTGACAGAGAGAAATGGCAACATACAGGACAGAATGAAACAGTACACGAGGTTTTGGAGGCATCTATCACAATCAGCGAACTGGAGCTAGCCATATCAACACTGAAAATGAGAAAGTCATCAGGAGCGGATGGTATCTCCAATGAAATGAATCAGGAACCTAGGAACAGAGGCCAAAGCAAAGCTGTTGCAGATCTTCAATAACAGCTGGATCCTAGGCAGTGTTCCACAAGTCTGGAGAGAATCAATCATGATACCCCTCCTAAAATCAGGGAAAGATAGTTCCATTGCCTCCAGATACAGACCAATTAGCCTCACCAGCTGTCTCTGCAGAACAATGGAGCGCATCATCAATCACAGACTGCAGTGGTACATTGAAAGTGAAAACATCCTTGCGCCACAGCAAGCTACTCTACGGAAGATCAGACAACCTACATCTCTCAAGAAATTTAAGATGCATTCCAAGAGAAGAAGCTGATGCTTGCGGCATGGATAGATCTGAAAAAAAAGCCTTTGAAAAAGTCTGGAAAGAAGGTCTGATGAAGAAACTGAGAAACTGTAAAGTCAATGGAAGAATGTACAAATGGGTGAAAGCATACTTGCACAACAGAAGAGCCCGAGTACAGATAGACGAACTCAAGAGCAAGAAAATACTACTGCACCACAGTGTTCCCCAGGGCGGAGTCTTGTCCCCCACACTTTTTCTAATCTTCATCAATGATCTTGTTGCTGATCTACCGCATGAAATTAAAGCGGCAATGTACACTGATGACCTGGTTCTATGGAGCACAAATGAGCATGCATGAGTAGCCACCAGATCACTACAAGAGCTGTAGAGCTGTAGATACATTTGTTGCATGGGCAAATAAATGGCGTGTCAGCATAAACACTGACAAGTGCAGCACCACTCTATTTACCCTCTCTCCAAAACAAAAGGCAGGGATCATCCAGATAAATGGAATACCCCTTAGAGAAGACAAAGAACCAACATACCTTGGAGTAACATTTGATGGCAGGCTGACATGGAGAAAGCACATCAACAAAGCAGTAGCAAAAGCCAGAAGAAAAATAGCCATACTGAGAAAACTAAGTGGAACCACATGTGGAGCCAGTGGGAAAATACTTAGCAAAGTTTATCAACAGAGCATAAGACCACACATGGAATACGAGTCAACTGCATGGTGTTCAGCATCAAAAACCACACTTCAAGAGCTGGACAAAGTGCAAAATCAACCACTTAGAGTCATAACAGGAGGGATGAGATCATCCCCAATAGTGGAGATGGAGAAAATGGGGAGGACACAAGCACTGAGAGAGCGCAGAGATACGAAAACGCTAAAACAAGCAGAAAAGTTCCTCAGCTTGCCAGGTCACCCTATGAAGAACAGATTTGAAAACTTAGCTATGGGGCGGTTGAAAAGAAGCAGTTTTATCCACCAGCCCAAACGACTCTGCAGAGAAACCACCGATCTGCCCACAGTTGGTATCCCCCTGAAACTATACCAGAGCGAACTCCGTGGAATGATGAACATAGCTATCACTACAAATCCAGACACAAGTGAGAGGAGTATTTGACAAGGAAGAACAGAACAGTGTGCAGCGCAGAACAGCAACTCTCAGCTTCCTTGATGAAGAATACATACAGGACCTCTGGATCCGTATCTACACAGATGGGTCAGCACAACATGCTGTTCGAAATGAAAGAGCGGGAGTGTATATAGAATACCCAAATAAATCTACGGACATGGCCAGAGTACCAACAGGAAAGTACTGCCATAGCTATGATGCTTAAATTGAGGCAATCAAGATAGCAACATAAAAATTACTAAATACTAGCCATGATACACAACCCGTGGTGCTATTGACAGATGCAAAATCAGTACTCCAGGCGCTCCTGTCTGGGAAATTGCCAGTACTAAGGCCACTGGTTTCTGAACTTAGCAGTCAGCATAATGTCACCATACAATGAATACCATCCGACTGTGGAGTACTTGGATACGACAGAGCTGATCGATTGGCTAAGGAAGGAGCAAAAGAACAACAGCCTGATGTGCCCATTACATACCACTGTCGTAAGTTATCCCTTCTTACTTTAGTGTCGTCCCTGGAGTGAGGGGAATCAACACCCACATTTTTTTAAACCCAATATTATTGTCCTAGAGAAACCACCAGACTCCGTCCACAAAACTCCGTCGGTCTGCAAACACCTCTTTCTTACTCTCACTCACCCCTGGATCATGCCCCCTCTCACTCCTCCCCAACATAACATACTCCACAACTCTAGCTTTAACAAATAAATACAAAATAATTTATTAAACCAAGAGTATAGGTGTGAGAAGTGTGTGTGTGTAATGTGTAGAATGTGTGTCGAATATTCTAGTGGGTGCAGACTTAGACCAAGTAGCTGAAGAGCCCAGCCCGATCATCCCGGAAAGGATCACACCACATCTTCATTCAGTCCACAATGACCTCACCAAGGTATGTGTCCATCCTGCTAGATTAGACTTCCACCGGTGGCTGTTTGATCACTCAAAAGAAACTAGTCACAGTCTGACCCTGATCCTGCCTGGATCACACATCGTTATTGCAAAGTGTAGACCCCCAGCAGACCCCACTGGAAGATCCCACAATTGGACATTCTCCCCATCCCAAATCTCCCCAAATATCATCCCATTTCACTATTCCCCCTCAGCAGAGCTACCTGCCGTCTTACACTAGTTAATCTTAACAATGTGATGGCCTATTGTCGCTGATATTCCTTGACTACCTAACCACAATGCAACAACACTATGTTATAGTTCTAAACTATATTTCTAAGCTATTCCACATTAATTATAGCTAGATACAATCCTTAAAATACCTTATGCCATTCTGACTCAATCTCTGAATCGAATACACCATTTGCCATAAAAGACACATGTTAAGCGAAACTGAACACAGGCGATTCTATTCCACACGGATCGGGCCAGCTATCACTTCTGCCTACGTCAACTGTCTGAGTTACACTAACATACACAAATCATGTTTCTTGGCAAACAGCCTTGAATTGTTCACGTGACGTTTTTGATGTCATGCAGGTGTCCCAATGTTCACAATAACAAGCCTACAACTTTCCGTCGTGTGGTGACAATCAAAGCCGCCATTTCGTTTGATGTCGGGAAATTCTCAATGACAGACGGGACTGTTTTATCTCCCGAGCCATTTGTTAAAAACATTTGTGGCCTTGAAAACATGCCGTTAATCAGACTGCCTGTATTATCATCAACTGGTTAATCCACGGTGATTTTCATGACAACCACCAAAAGAAAAGAATGATCAAATCAGTCAAAAAGCCACCGAAACCTGCTCAAGACGACGACCACAATATGGATAGACCAGAACAAGTCATTATTCTGCGCCTAAGAGCATGACACAATAGATTACGCAACCACATGTATACAAAATTCAAGATTGGTGAATCAGCCATGTGCACATGTGGATTGGCGTCGCAGACAGCAGAGCACATACTCCAAGACTGCTCAAATTACATGATGTCTAGGCAAACCTTCTGGCCTAGAGAGACGACAGTGGAAGATAAACTCTATGGACTGCTGAATGAACTAAAAAGGACAGTTAAATTCATACAAGAGACAACATTGCAGTTATAGACATATTTCAAGTGAACGAAAGAAGAAGAAGAAGATTAGTTGATACATTATTTATATTTATAATTGGTGGCCCTCATGTTGAGTCCACATTGGTTGATACATGGGTTATATTTATAATTTAATGGCCCTCATGTTGAGTCCACTAACATTGGTTGATACATGGGTTATATTTATAATTTAATGGCCCTCATGTCGAGTCCACATTGGTTGATACATGGGTTATATTTATAATTTAATGGCCCTCATGTCGAGTCCACTAACATTGGTTGATACATGGGTTATATTTATAATTGGTGGTCCTCGTGTTGAGTCCACTAACATTAGTTCATCCATGAGTTATATTTGTAGCACGCGCTGGTACTTGCTGACGTTCATGTTTCGCAGACGACACAATGGAGGCACATTGTGCGGTCTCATGTTAATTCAACGTTCCTGGTTTTAAAGTAACCGGAGATTCTTACAATTACGGTCTCAAAGAATCATATTTCTGTTTTTCAGAACGCAGAGGAATGTACAGCGCTGAAATTGTCGCTGGCCACCACACAGAAAGAGAAGGAGGAGGCGGAGGAAGAGGCGAAGTGTCTTCGCCGCCGTATTGACAGTCTGGAACATGTCGTCAGGGTGGGTATGGGTAACTGTTGTGATGTTACAGACGTTATTCCATGTATCAAAGTGTTTGTGTTGTAAGGTTATTAGACAGATGTCTGAATGTGTCAACAGTATTTGGGTAGTAATGTTACTGGGCATATTCCCCGTGTGAATGTGACATCAGTTTTTGAGTAGTAATGTCACTGGACATATTCCCCGCGTGAAAGTGACAATGGGACACGTGTAGTCTGTACCCATGGCCGGAGAATGATTCTGTCACATTCAGCGGTTCCTGGTTCCGATGGAACATGGATCTGGTTTGTGGGAGACACTTTTAGAGTATCTTACAGGTAGAGCATCGACGTACACCCTTTTAGAGTATCTTACTGGTAGAGCACCGACGTACACCCTTTTAGAGTATCTTGCTGCTATAATATCGACGTTCACCCTTTTAGAGTATCTTACTGGTAGAGCACCGACGTACACCCTTTTAGAGTATCTTACTGGTAGAGCACCGACGTACACCCTTTTAGAGTATCTTACTGGTAGAGCATCGACGTACACCCTTTTAGAGTATCTTACTGGTAGAGCATCGACGTACACCCTTTTAGAGTATCTTACTGGTAGAGCATCGACGTACACCCTTTTAGAGTATCTTACTGGTAGAGCATCGACGTACACCCTTTTAGAGTATCTTGCTGCTATAATATCGACGTTCACCCTTTTAGAGTATCTTACTGGTAGAGCACCGACGTACACCCTTTTAGAGTATCTTGCTGGGAGAGTATCTTACTGGCAGAGCATGGACGTACACCCTTTTAAATTATCTTGCTGGCAGAGTATCGACGTACACCCATTTAGAGTATCTTACTGCTAGAGCATGGACGTACATCCGAGACTTTCAGGACCCGGGGGACCTGTCCTCTTTTAGAAGTGAAGGTTGAATCCAGTCTGGCCAGAAACACAATATGAAGGTAATCGAATCTAAAGCTAATCCACACGCAAAATTCAGAATAATGGTACTATAAGTAACGTGCATGGACTATGGTCGAGGTCAAAGCGAACGACCCCCCCCCCCCCACCCCCCCACCCAAAAATAAAATAACAAATTATGGGATGCACAAAGGACGGACCAATTATATGCACGAGGCATATCCTGGTGCTATCAACAATGGCGGATAGGCATAAGGTCCTTCAGGCCAAATGGTACCTGAGAGTTGCTGCAGATAGGGATCACCCGCTGCATGCAGCAATGGATATGGTCAAGGGTCATAGACTAAGACGGGGCAGGTCCTGGATGGCACAGGCAGAAATATCTATACGCCAGATGTGTGATCTAGAGACCATCAGTCGTGAAAAAGAGTGGGTTGAAGTACCGGCAGACAGGACGGACTGGCACAATGTAATAGTAACACTAGGTCGTGAGTGCAGAGAATGGGCAGCGGGACGCACAGAGTTTGAGGTGCAACAGCATATCCAGAGTAATACACATCAAGGTGACATAGTGATCTATGCTGATTGGTCAGTGGTGAGAAACAAACGGAGTGGTTGGGGGTTTCATTGCGAAGACTACTGGACGATTCTTGAAAAAGGAGAGTATGACATATGAGGCTACGACCTCCAGCATGAGAATGGATGTGGAAACAGTCGCGGCGGCATTCCGTTAGTTAGAGGAGAGAACTGTAACACACATTATCTTCATCACGGACTGAAGGAGTATACTTAGTAAAGTGGAGAAAGGAATTTTTCGCGTGGAATGGCTCACCTCGCTTCAGAGGTCACAGATTGTAAGAATGTATGGATTTTCCCCCCTGGCCATGCGGGAGTGCGGGGGAATGAACAGGCTGATAGGCTGGCAGGGAATACACCTCTTGGTAGCAGATTGCCTATGGACAAGAGAGAGGTGGTCGTGCGTTTGTGGGAACCAGGTGAAGAAGGCGGGGGAACAGACTGAGAACCCGTATGTGGAAAGGATGATATTGCGGGGGATTGGCAGGGGTTCTGGTAGAATCTCAAAACTGAAAGGAAAGACCAAGAGAACTTTCAATCAGATAGTGGTGGGAACGATTAGTAGAGTGACTCTTCGCTGGCTGTTGAACGAGGGGACGGAGCGCATATGAGAATGTCCTAAGCGCAGTGATGTCAGTTGTTAGCTCAACTCAACTCAAATTCCCTTAAATTATGACAGATGTTGTCCCAGTAGTGTGATGTCTTGGACCTTCACATATACTAGATGATGGCATCACGAGGTGGGATGACTAGTTAATAGTTCCCTACCTTGCCTCCGTTTCTTTTCAAATAATTTTCAGAACATTTTCAATTCCAATTCCCTTAAACCTGCCTCCTCAGCTTTGGTTATTGTTGAGATCCGTAATTTTTGTGGGTATTTTTACCAGTTTGTCTTGTGCGCTCTTACGAGTAAGTCCTTTCTCGGACTGGTTATGTAAGCGTTTGTGTCTGAAACGTCAGCTGGAGGATTGGACAGCGGCTGTCCTTTGTTCCTGCCTCCTCTGGTGGTTTCTTTTGTTAGTGAAGGCACCTGGCTCGTCTGGCGTGACTGGTTGCAGTCCTTATAAGGACTTTTTATTTGGTATTTCTGCCTCCTGTTTTGTGTATTGCCTGTAGAAGTTTTTCGATGTTATTTACCTCCTTGCGCTTGTTTCACTTTCGCGTTTGAGTTCTCGCCGTCTTTCGATTTACCCGGTTGCTTTATACCAGGGGTCACCAAACTTTTTTCACGGCGGGCCGGATTAACTGAGAAAATTACGAGCGAGGGCCGGATAGTCATTCTGAACAATACTTGCGCCGTCCTCCGTGGCGAAGGTCTTACGGACGCGGTTCGTAATCCGGTATATCCGCGTTCTAATCACAGCTGTGCGCGATTTAGCAGCAGACGTTGCACTTGTTTTTTGTGCTATGTTATGGGTGCCGGTTGTTCAGAGAGCAATAGTAAACTACTGAACGTAAACTTGCCAAGACATCAACAACAGAAAACAATACAGGTGTTGACTGCAAACGTCCTGTAAAGGATATACAGTTAACTGTAATAATAATTGCAAGCTAGAACGAAAGCTCTGGGAAAAAAAGACAAAAAACTAAGTTAATCAAAGGAAGATCGTGCAATTCTCTCTCTCTCTCTCTCTCTCTCTCTCTCTCTCTCTCTCTCTCTCTCTCTCTCTCTCTCTCTCTCTCTCTCTCTCTCTCTCTCTCTCTCTCTCACACACACACACACAAAACAAAACAAAACAAAACAAAGACAACCAACACATTTTTTTACTAAACGAAGTTATCAAAGAAGGCGACGTTAGCAAAAAGATAGTTACATCTGACCTAATGTGCACATATCCGAATCTCACAAACTAACCAGCAAAAGAGGTTAGGGAGATTTGTGAAACTAACATGTGGCTTTCAAAATACCATCAATGTTTGGTTTGGAATTGTTGCATCCAATCAAGAGAATTGCTTTAAAATGTTCATCAGTCAATCGCGTTGGATGTGGTGACTTCACAGACTTCATTTTTTAAAATGTTTGCTCACAGACATAAGTTGTTCCAAACACTCATGCCATACCAGAGGCAAATTTCTTAAGTTTCGGAAACTCAACATCAGGTAAGCAGCGGTACAATTCAA
This sequence comes from Cepaea hortensis, assembly GCA_963921405.1. NCBI lineage: Eukaryota > Metazoa > Mollusca > Gastropoda > Stylommatophora > Helicidae > Cepaea > Cepaea hortensis. The sequence continues at coordinate 378,973,310 of OY992876.1, read as the reverse complement.
CAAGATTTCCTTCTCTGTGCTTCTCTTTCAACAAGTTATTTGTTTGTAAATCAATGAGCTTCAACTGTAGTTCAACTGGCACATCGTCAAGGTTACAATCAAACGGATTCTGGAACAGAAGAATGTCACTCTCAATTCTGTCAAGATCTGAAAATCTCTCCAAACTCTCTGAAACAGTGAAAATGAGAAAGGTTTTCTCCTTCCAGTTGTGCTTCCAAAAATGACAGCTTTCTCCTAAATCCTTTGATGGTTCTGTAGAGATACAGACGAGGTAAACATTTCCCTGAAGTTTCAAGTTTACTTTATTCATGTGATGTTACCAAAAATGACAACTTTGACAGCCAGATAGGATCTGACGGCTCTGGATCAGCTCTATCTTTTTCAGTGAGGAAAACATTTATGTCGTTTCGGAGCTTGTAAAAACGAAACATGACTTTACCGCAGATGAGCCACCTTACTGATGTGTGAAAAGGCAAGACACAGAATTCAGAATCAATTTCTTCAAGAAAAGCCTGGAACTGACGGTGATTGAGTGCATGTCCCTGAATGACGTTCACAACAGAAACGACAGGTTTGAGCACAAAAGAAATATCTAAGTCTTCCCACAGAGTACTTGCTGATGTATGATGCAGTATATGAACAGAGCGCCCGGAATTTGCAAATCTTCCAATTGAGTCCTGATCTGCCCCACAAGACCCTTCCTCACTCCAGCCATGTTTTTTTTCCCTCCATCAACTGTAACACCTCGAGGCTGATTCCGCTGAAGATTATAGTCTTGCAAAATTGTTTGCACTTCCACGAAAATGTCTTTCCCTGTTGTTGTTCCATGCATGCTGCAAACGGATGCCAACTCTTCCGTTATCTGAAAGTCAAAATTGACACCAGGAATGAACACGAGATGTTGTGACGTACTCTAGAGATCAGTAGACTCACCCAGCGCCAGAGAATACCACAACAAGATCCTAGCTTTCTCGCGTATCTGTAGCACTATGTTATCTCCAAGTTCTTCTGTTCTCCGCACAACTGAACTTGCCGAAAGGCTGATAGTCCATAACAAATCGGCTTTCTCAGGACACAAGTCATTTGCTGCTTCGATCATACACTCTTTGATGAAGTTGTCATCAGTAAACGGCTTTCCTCGTCCTGCCATCTTATGCACTGTTTTGTAACTTGTACGAGTGACAGATTCATTTTCAGCAAATTTTCTCGTGAAGAGATTTCTTTGAGCTTCAAAACCACGTTTATTGGACTCATATTTCCCAGAGCGTAACTTTCCAGAAAACTTTTAATATGTTGATAGATGTTTTGTTTCATAGTAAAGCCGAAGATTGTACTATTTCAAAACGGCAACACTTTCGCTGCATATTACGCAACTAGTTTTCTGGTCCTTTGTTTCCACAAAAAAGTACTTTACTCCCCATTCCTCATTGAAAAATCGACACTCGGCGTTAATTTTTGTTTTCCTAGTAGCCATAATTAAGGGTGAAGTACACGGGATCTGAAAATGAAAAAAAAAAGACATTAAATTAGAAACATGATTAAAATCCTATTGAAACAGAAGAAAAGCAGAGGACTAGTGGTCACTGGTGAAGCTACGGCTCATCAACGGTACAAAGACAGTTTATAGGTACCTTTGTGTAACCGCACAGAGATGATAGAGATAATAGCACAACACCGACTGCTCATGGGCCGTAGAAGAAGAGAGGAATAAGAAGACAGAGAGAATCTCATTCTATTTCTACGGCTAACAAGAAAAGACAAGATTTAGAAATATCAGAAGAAATTCAGGTCCGTGTACAGGGAATGAGAATAATGTAATTGGAAAGATACAACAACATCTGATTAATGATGCCAATGCACACATAAATAAAATTCAAGATTAGATGCAATAACAAAATAGGCATCCCCATGAATAAACATACACATGATCATCCTTCACAGTACCAGTGATCGTCCATCACAGCATGGGTAGTCATCCAGCACAGTGCCAGTGATCTTCCATCACAGCATGGGTAGTCATCCAACACAGTACCAGTGATCTTCCATCACAGCATGGGTAGTCATCCAACACAGTACCAGTGATCTTCCATCACAGCATGGGTAGTCATCCAACACTGTAACTGTAATCTGATACAAATTATCAGACAACAAGATGGAACAAAGGTCATTCATTCAGTAGCATGTCCTTTGCAGAACCTTGCTCCCATAACAACCTTCTGGAAAACCTCTCGATCATAAGCAAGATGTCCCGCTTCAGATACACCCATCTGGAGACCATCCGCCACATCCTGCACCCATCTTCTCTTTGGCCTTCCTCTTCCTTTCTTCCCAGGCATATACCCCTCCATTATTGTTCTCGGGCACAGACATAGCTATTCTATTCCTATGTTCCTATTTAAACTATGAAAGTTCGTTCAAAACTCACCCCGCAGCAGATAATCGTCAATCAACAATCAAGATCCTCTTGGATCTTTTGGATCTTCACAGGGCCTGTCTTCCCTCTCAACTGCGGTCTGGAAAAACAGTGGCCACGCTCGGCCGTGCCTGGGGCATGTTCGCCCATCTGCTTGTTAGCGGCTCAGAGGGATGAGTTCAAACCCTCTGCTGAAAATTAGACATCAGCATCTCTTCGGCCTCAGTTGTTCTCAAGGCCAAAGAGGCGGGAACATGGCGTGACTGGGCTCTTATAGGCACGCCAACACAACATCCAAGCATCCTATGCGTTTTTTACCAGGGTATCATGGGATATGCTACTCCATACTCTTGTAGAGCCGCGGCAGGCGGCTTCATTTTGGTAATAGAATATATCTCATAATAAGGTTTGCAAAATATATAAATAGGGCCTCATAAATAAACAGCCTAGAGCAGCCAGGAGGTCTCCGCACGTGTGACGATCTCCTATTATTCTAAACATAATATTTACATTTAAATTGTATCACAATCGCTCGTGTTTCATGCGTTATACCGAGCAAGTTCGAGTACCGTCGCGGGCCGGATAAAATGACGTCGCGGGCCGGATCCGGCCCGCGGGCCGTAGTTTGGTGACCCCTGCTTTATACGAATCAACACCTGGACCACGCTGCTGATCGGAAGTGACTACTGACAATTCAACCCTGGCCACTGTCTAGGCAACCAAACAAGTTACCCACAATGCCACTACACCTTTTCCCATGTCTCCAAATCGTATTTTATCTTGTATTTGCTCTGTTCTGTGCCTCATTGTTTTCTATGTATGCAAGTCAAAACCAAAACTTGCATTTCTCTTCTTTGTTTGACACCTTTCACTGGTGCCTAAAATAAATCTTTGTGTTTATGTCTGGCAGTAACGATTTGTGTGACATTCCTAATTTTCATGATAGAAGATGTAGCACATGCCTTGTGAAGTCTGTAGATTACACAAATGATAATCAAATTGTAGGACGTAGCCAGTGACTTCAGAAGTCTGTAAATGTGTGAGTACAGAGTGTAAGAAGTCTACATTTACCAGTTTTCAGTTTTTTGTAGACATGACACTCTTTTTTGTTCTCTGTAACTAGGATCTCCAAGAATCAGCAGAACATGTGGGACAGCTGGAGAATCACAGACAAACAGCCGTGGAGCAACTACAGCACAGACAGGCTCAGCTGCAGCAGGTTCGAGTTTCTGTCTAGCATATAAGTATCAATGTGTACATCTATTTACATCTATTGACACAAAATGAACTGTCAATAGCACACACACAACAGTCTGTCAACAACACACACCAAAGTCTGTCAGCAGCACACACTGTGATCACCAGAAGATAGTCCTGACACTACAAGCCAGACATGCATCAAGCCATGAACACCTGCAAACAGAGACCACTGGCCACGGGCCATGTGTGAAAAGCTGAAACAGCTATCATCAGCTGACAGAGAGGGTTGGAAGGGAAGGCAGAGAAGTAAATACCTGGATGGCTTGACCAGGTGACATGGTTGAGACAAGAACACCGAGCTGATCCAAGACTTTGATGATCGAGTGAAATGGCGAAACATGACCGCCCACGCTTATCGGCACGGCACATGATGGATGAATGATTGCCGATGTCTGCAGGCACCCGAGGGAGGAGACGATCAAATGACAGAGAGGAATGGAGAGCAGTGGTGACTGACGTTTGCTGCAGACATCCATCTGAAGAAAACCAAAGACTGCAACATGTTGCATGCACTGCAGTAGACATGAAACAGTACATCAGCACCTGTTTCTTTATTATTTATCTGACAATACGTGGAATCAAGTGCTACTTTGACACCATGTCATCATCACACACTGTACGGAGATACACATAAACTAAACCGCACACCATATGCAGATATACGTAAACTAAATCACACATTATATGCAGATACACATCAACTAAACCACACACTGTATGCAGATACACGTAAACTAAACCACACATTATATGTAGATACACATCAACTAAACCACACACGGTATGCAGATCCACATCAAGTAACCCACATACTGTGTGGAGACACACATCGAATAAACCCCACTGTATACAGATACACATAAACTAAACCACACATTATATGCAGATACACATCAACTAAACCACACACTGTATGCATGTACACATAAACTAAACCACATATTATATGCAGATGCACATCAACTAAACCACACACGGTATGCAGATACACGTAAACTAAACCACACACTGTGTGCAGATACACATCAACTAAACCACACACGGTATGCAGATACACATAAACTAAACCACACACTGTGTGCAGATACACATCAACTAAACCACACACTTTAAGCAGATACACATCAACTAAACCACACACTGTATGGACATACACATCAACTAAGGCACACACTGTATGGAGACACACATCAACTAAAGCACACACTGTATGGAGAAACACGTCAACTAAAGCACACATAGTATGGAGATACACATCAGTGAAACCAGCTGTAAGAAACAGGTTAGGTTGAGTTCGGAAACGGATGCAATGAATATCAACTGCACATCCTGATCCAGGCATGGTCTGTCCACCTGTAGCCTGTACTTACCTACCTACCACCATACCTACCTAACTACCTACCTACCAAATCACTTACCTACCATCAACACAACTATCTTCCTATTTGCTTACCTACTTACCTACCTACCACCATACCTACCTAACTATCTACCAACCAATCACTTACCTACCACCAACACAACTATTTTCCTATTTGCTTACCTGCCTACCTACCTACCAAAATACCTACCTAACTACCTACCTACCAATCAATTACCTACCACCAACACAACTATCTTCCTATTTGCATACATACTTACCTACCTACCAACATACCTACCTAACTACATACCTACTAATCACTTACCTACCACCAACACAACTATCTTCTTATTTGCTTAGCTACTTACCTACCTACCAACATACCTACCTACCTACCTACCTACCAATCACTTACCTACCACCAACACAACTACCTTCCTATTTGCTTTCCTACGTACCTACCTTCCTACATACATACCTAACTACCTACCTACATATCTGCATACCTACCTACCTAAGTACATACCTAACTACCTACCTGCATACCTACCTACCAACATACATACCTATCTAACTACCTACCGCGTCTCTTACCTACCACCAACACAACTACCTTCCTATTTGCTTACCTGCCTACCTACCTACATACCTACCTACCTACCTACCTACCTACCAAAACACTTACCTACCACCAACACAACTACCTACCTATTTGTTTACCTACCTACCTAACTGCCTACCTTACTACCTACATACCAAATCACTTACCTACCACCAACACAACTGCCTTCCTGTTTGCTTACCTGTCTGCATGCCTACCTACCTACCTACCTACGTACCAAAACACTTACCTACCACCAACACAACTATCTACATATTTGCTTACCTACCTACCTACCTACCTACCTACATACCAAATCACTTACCTACCACCAACACAACTGTCTTCCTGTTTGCTTACCTGTCTGCATGCCTACCTACCTACATACCTACCTAATACCATATCACTTACCTACCACCAACACAACTACCTTCCTATTTGCTTACCTGCCTACCTACCTGTCTACCTACCTACTTACCTACCTACCAAATCACTTACCTATCACCAACACAACTACCTTCCTATTTGCTTACCTGTCTGCCTACCTACCTATCTGTCTACCTGCCTACATACCTACCTGCCTGCCTGCCTACCTACCTACCTACCTACCTGTCTGCCTGCCTACCTACCTACCAACCAAATCACTTACCTATCACCAACACAGCTGCCTTCCTATTCTCTTACCTATCTACCTTCCTAACTACCTATCTATCTACCTACTTAATAAATCACTTATCTACCGCCAACACAACTGCCTTCCTATTTGCTTACCTGCCTACCTACTTACTACCTACCAAATCACTTACCTACCACTAACACAACCACCTACCTATTTGCCTACCTACATACCTTCCTACCTACCTATCTACCTATCAAATCACTTACCTATCACCAACACAACTACCTATTTGCCTACCTACATACCAACACATGTACGTACTTATAAACTTACCTGCCAACATAATACGTACCTACCTACCCATCCACCTCCCTGCCTACCACCATAACTACCTACCTACATATTTAAATGCACACCCACAAACTGTCATGCTTACTTATGCTACATAACAATATCTGTGTAGTCGCATGCATGCCTGTCTTTGCCCATTTGGCTGACCCGACCTCTTTGATTGCTGCCTCTTCTCCCCCAGGTGACCGCGACAACAAAGACCACACACCAGCAGGAGCTCTCAACTCTTAGTCACCTGCTGGCTGAGTCTGAGGAGAAACTTCGTCTGGAAGAGCAAAGTCGACTGAAGCTGATACAGGAAGTGCAGAGACTGCAGAAAGAAGTGGAGGAGAGAGTGAAAGTTGCAGCTGAGCTGCAACAAGGAAAACAGGATGTAGCAAATCAGTATCATGCAATCAACAGTCAGCCAGGTGTGTGTAGAAGGAAGGAGAGCGTGACAGTAAATGTCTGTTGTTTGTTGGTGTTTGTCTGGCCCAACATGTCTGGCCGATGATGTCCCTGTTTAGTGTTTTGAGATTACTGATAGTGTGTACATCTGGTCTTATATTTCAATCAATCAATGTCGTCTGCTCAATGAAGGTTGCCTCCAATGGATCTCCAACCTCTCTACTTCTCACTTTGATTGTTTCATTGACAGAATACATAATATCTGCATCGTATCTTCCCACTTGTATCATTGACATAATACAGAATCTCTACATCGTATCTTCCCACTTGTATCATTGACAAAATACATAATCTCTGTATCGTATCTTTCCACTTGTCTCATTGACAGAATATAGAATCTCTGCATCGTATCTTGTAGCATTGACAGAATAGAGAATCTCTGCATCATATCTTGTAGCATTGACATAATACAGAATCTCTGGATCATATCTTGTAGCATTGACATAATACAGAATCTCTGGATCGTATTTTGTAGCATTGACATAATACAGAACGTCTGGATCGTATCTTCCCATTTGTCTCATTGACAGAATACAGAATATTTGTATCGTATCTTCCCACTTGTCTCATTGACAGAATACAGAATGTCTGGATCGTATCTTCCCATTTGTCTCATTGACAGAATACAGAATATTTGTATCGTATCTTCCCACTTGTCTCATTGACAGAATACAGAATCTCTGGATCATATCTTGTAGCATTGACTTAATACAGAATCTCTGGATCGTATCTTGTAGCATTGGCATAATACAGAATCTCTGGATCGAATCTTGCAGCATTGACAGAATAGAGAATGTCTGGATCGTATCTTCCCACTTGTCTCATTGTCGGAATACAGAATGTCTGGATCGTATCTTCCCACTTGTCTCATTGTCGGAATACAGAATCTCTGGATCGTATCTTCCCATTTGTCTCATTGTCGGAATACAGAATCTCTGGATCGTATCTTCCCACTTGTCTCATTGTCGGAATACAGAATCTCTGGATCGTATCTTCCCACTTGTCTCATTGACAGAATACATAATATTTGTATCGTATCTTCCCACTTGTATCACTGTCTGCCTCTTGCTTGCCCACGTATCTCCCCCCCCCCCTCCCCCCCCCAAGCATGGTTTTTACAAACGTGTCATGTCTTTTAATTTGGCAAAAATATTTAGACTTGTCTCTGGTTTATGGCCTCCATCAGCACGCTTTTCACTTGCAGTTTCTCAAAGACTTCTGTCAATGGAGGTTCTTGGAATAAGGCTACTACAATGGTAAAGCAGTAGTACCTTTCACTGCTGACCATGGAGGTGCAAGGTTCAGTACCTCACGAGGGCTATCACTAATCATTACGAACGAACGAACGAACAAACTTTATTTTCAAAGGGTTAAGAATTGGGCACGCAGGCCCGTCTAACATTCTGCCCTTCTATCACTCTCTTTCATACATTATTTCATTCACACATCATTACAGTAAATTGAGGTGCTTATATTGTCATCTGAATAAATATGGAGACTGCAAGATACTTCAACACCTCAAGGTAGAAGAGGAAAGACAAAACGAAAATGTTGGGTACCTTTGCACCCTTGGGTAGTGGATAATGAACTAGATAAGACTGTAAGGTTCCTATAAATCCTGGAATAGAAGAGGACAGACTAAATTAGACTGAAAACTGCCTTTATATCCTGGGATATAAAATACAAGACTAAACACGACTGTAAGATTCCTCTGTATTCTGGGATAAAAGAGAAAAGACTAAACACCACTTTAAGACTCCTTTATATCCTGGGATAGAAGATGGAAGACTAAACACGACTGTAAGATTCCTCTATATCATGAGATAGAAGATGGAAGACTAAACACGACTGTAGGATTCCTCTATATCTTGAGATAGAAGATGGAAGACTAAACACAACTATAAGATTCCTCTATATCCTGAGATATAATAATAATAATAATAATAAGTCTTTATTTTCAAAGGGTTAAGAATTGGGCACGCAGGCCCGTCTGACATTCTGCCCTTCTTCTCTATTTCCTCTCATACATTCTTTCATTCAACATCACTTATGAAGCAACTTTTGACAACAAAAGAACATTAAAACGCATGAAAAATAATCAATAACAAATGACTCACTGAGGCAGTGTTTAACATGGGCATTATAAATACCTAAGGAGGGTGTAACGTGCCATACATAAGGGAATGTTTCTTGGCTAGTTGTCGTTTGAGATAAGTTACCATTATTGTCTTTTTTGTGTTGTTTGTTATGGGGGCATGTAGTCTGTACTAAGGTAGTGTTCAAACAGGTTGCGAATGTATGTATCATGATTGGTGGTGTCTTTGATTTCCTGTGGAAGATTGTTCCACAACTGAGCGGCAGAGTATGCTAAGCTTGTTTTATATAAGTCTATCCTAGGTTTAGGGACATGAAGTATATTTAGTCGTTCGCTATGTCTAGCGTTATATTTAAACAATGGCCAAAGGTAGCTTGGAGCATTTTGAAATAGGATTTTGTGAATTAGTTTGGTCTTATTAAAAAGCAGGCGCTTGTGGAGTGGCAGTAACCGGAGACGTTTATATAGGTTAGAATTGTCGGTAAGCTTTTCACCAATAATTAAACGCACTGCCCTTTTCTGGAGTGAATATAGGCGTTTTGTTATTGATTTGGAGCATCCATCCAAGACTGTGGAGCAGTAATCAATATGTGTTTGTATATGAGAAGTATAGAATATCTTTCTTGTGTTTTCGTCAAGGAAATTTTTAATTTTGGCAAGTTGGTATACTTTTTTGGCTATTTGTTTAACTAGAGCATGAACATGTGAGTTAAAAGTTAGATTTTGATCTATGATAACACCCAGTGTCTTGTGCTCGGTGACACTTTCTACAGGCGTGCTGCCAATGTGCAGCTGAAGAGTTCTCTGCGAGTTTAGAGTGTGAAGTCTTTGCCTGGTTCCTATTAACATAGACTTTGTTTTAGTAATGTTAATTTGCATGCGGTTTGCATGACTCCAGTTAACTACACTATTTATTTCCTGTTGCAAGGATAATTCTAGCACATTACGATCAACAGCGTTTGTATATACTGTGCAGTCATCAGCAAATAGATCGCAGGACGACGACAGATTTAATGGAAGATCATTTATATAAATGGCAAATAATAGAGGGCCAAGAATAGACCCCTGAGGTACTCCAATATTAATGGTAATGGCTTGAGATAAAACTTTATTGTGTGATACTACTTGCTTTCTGTCTAATAAGAATGATTTTATTAATGTCACTATATTAAAACTTACTTTCATTGTTTCTAGTTTTTTAATTAGAATAGTATGATCTATCATATCGAATGCTTTCCTAAAGTCTATAAACACCGCTCCACATAGAGTATTGTTGTTAATATTTTGATGCCAGTTTTCTATCATGTTTGTTAGTGCCGTATGGCAAGAATATTTTGGCCGAAATCCTGACTGACTGTCAACTATCAGTTTATGGCGAACTAAGTGATCTAGTGTTGTTTTGTGGATGTGCTTTTCTAGCGGTTTGGATAATGAGGATAATATGGAAATTGGTCTATAATTACTCATGAGACGATCGTCTAGAGGACCAGCTTTTAAATGAGGATACACTTTAGCGATTTTAAAGGCTGATGGGAAGTGACCTCTGGTTAGACATTGATTATATATAAAAGTTAGTGACTCGCAGATCGCCGGTGCAGCATGGCGAAGGATCCGACTACTAATTCCATCTAGTCCTGATGAGTTATTGTTTTTTAGATTACGGAGATGAGTAAATACTTCAGTTGTCGTCATTAGCGGTATGTTGGAGGAAATGTGTCCATAGCATTTGTTCTCACAGAATGATGATAATAAAGATATGTCATGAGGCGCATCTGGTATTGCAGCCTTCAGTTGGTTTATGTCGGACTGAAAGTATCTACTGAATTGATCACATGTAACCTGATTTGATGGTAATGATTGTGATGATTTGTGTTTGTTTGTCAAGGTATTAATTGCTTTCCATATATCTTTAGTGTTGGTTTTATCTATTACTATGTTCTTAAAATAGTTTTTCTTTTCCTTCCGAATAACATATTGAACTTTGTTTCTCAGACTACGGTACATAGTTAGATCTCTATTTTTGTGAGCCCTGTCGCGATCTCTCATAAGTTCAACTACCTCCTGTGTGATCCACGGGGGCTTTGTGTGATGTTTAACACGAACTTCCTTAAATGGAACATGTTTATCAAATATACTTAGAAAGGTCTTTAGCCAGTGGTCCAGAGCATCGTCTGGGTCAGGAAGCTGGTAAACATAATCTAGAGATGAGTTGACCAAATCTTGTAAGAAGACGTCTCGATTGAAATTTTTGTAATTTCTATATTTTATGCTTATATGTTTGTGTTTGGGAGTTTTGGTGCCCCTTTTCGACCACGTGCAACATACTGGATAGTGATCGCTCATTGCATTGATAGGTACACTACATTCTGTGATGTTATCAGCACACGTAGTATAAATATGATCTATAAGTGTTGCAGATGATTTAGTGATTCTAGTGGCTTGTTTGACTAACTGTTGGAAATTATATGACTCTATTATGTTTTCCCATGTTTTGTTTGATTTGTTAGCGTCTATGTTGAAGTCACCTAGCAATATTATTTCCCTAGCATTACTAAAGACTACATCCATCATAGTGGTGAATTTTTCATACCAGATATTTCCTGCACTGGGGTTTCGATAAAGATAGCCAACTACTAGCGGTATGCAATTTTGAAGTTTAACCTCTATCCATACACACTCAATCTCACAGGTTTCAAAGTCTAGCCTGCGGTGGGCGTTAAGCGAGTTGGAAATATAAACTGCAATACCCGTCTCTTGTTTATGATAGGGATCTCTTCTAATGGTTTTAAAACCTCTGATAGCGATGTCATCATCTGAGATGTTGCCATTTAATCGACTTTCGCTAACGCCAAACATGTGAAAATTTTGATTAAGTATAAGTGATAGTTCGGGCAGCTTCCCTAATAGATGGCATATGTTTACATGCCCGATTCTGAGCCCATTATTACTGAGCCAGTGTTCGTACTTATTAGACATTTCAACAATGCGTAATCACAAGTTTAAAAGCAAAACACACACACACAAAGTGAATACAACTTACGTCCCTTATTACAAAAACACACTCTAAAGTACAGAGAAACAGTAATATCTCTGTAAATATATAAAAATACGTACACAGATCCGTAAGGAAGAGCAGTGAAGACCCCCTCACTCACCGTGAAAACACAATTAGAATTATTATAAAAGCTATACAGCTAAGTACTATCAATTAATATAAAGTCAAACCAGTCAATGTTTGTAATAACTTATAACCTAATACGTTACTAGATCAAGTTATAACCAAATATGCAGATAAACGTTTAAGGAGAGGCTCTTTCTTGTACCGAGATCCGGTGTAGCTTTGTCTTAAGTTGCTAGTAAATACCAGGTTGTGTTGGTTGTTGGTATAGCGACATTATAAGTGCTTGACGAAGTGTAGCTGGGCTATACCGTGTGAGGTGCAACCATTCTGGATTACAATTAAATGGGTACTGATGATGTCTCATGGGTATGTAATGACTACCAACTAGAGCCTCTGGTTGGTGGCTAACAGGAGGTTGTGCTGGCACGTCGTTGTTGCTGAGAGTCGGATCCTTTCTGGGGAGAATAGGAATCATATCTTCGTAATTATTACCCTCCTGTGTGAAAGACGACGTATTTAACGGACTTGGTGTTGTGGTAGTGTCCCGTCTGGCTTGGATTTCAGGTGCAGTGGTTATGAGTGGTCTGCACACTTCTGTCCTATTGGTACTTGATGTGACGGGAGTATGTCGTCTGGCTTGAGTTTCAGGAGTAGCTAAAAGTGTCCGGCGCGATCCCGTATTGGATGTATGGTATGTCCGTTCTGGATATTTTAAATTCTTGGCGAGAAAACTGGTGCCCAATGTAGATAAATGTATTTGATCCTTGTAAAGACTCTTTTTTGGTGCACCAGCCTGTGAAGTGAATGATGCTGTATTGTTGATGAATTGTATCTTGTTTTGAGAACAGAACTTCTGCAACATGTTGTTATTTATGTCAACTAGACGGCGCTGGTGTCCATAACTCGGTGATATGATGGAGGAGAAGAAAATGGATGAGTTAGGAAAAGTGTGACGTAATCCGTTCAAGAGTGCCAGCAGTTGAGACCCTGTGATTTGTTGGTTGTTCATGGTGTCGGTGATGCCAATATGTACGCTTGCCCTTCTGACGCTATGATTTACAGCCAACCTGCTAATCTTGTCTGTTAGCCGGTCTACACCAGCCCCAGGCAGTGGGATTATTGAAACAATGTCTTTGTCTGATGTGGCCATCTTGTCGCTGTATAAACCTTTCATTAAGGAATCGCCTAGTATAATATGTGTACAGTCAGGTCGTGCTGTCTGTACATGTTGGTTGTCAGCACGTCTCGACCGTTGTTTCGTCCATTTCCGATTATCAGCAGTCTTTATGTCTCCATGTGGTTCTCCCGATGTATCTTGTTGGCTTGTCTTGCCCGTTTGCAGCATGTTAAAGCACTGCAATTTTTCTGGTGACTTTTCTTGAAGTACTTCAAACCTATTGCTTATTTTGAATTCAAATGGGGTAGACTGCTTGTTGTTGTTTATCTTCGTCTGCACATTGAGGTGTTTGTTGTTTTTTATCTTCCTCTGCGCGTTGAGTTGTTTTCATAGTGATTATCTGTTCTGGGTGGGATTGAGCTTCCCCAAGATTTCCCAAGCATGAAGCGGTTGCTTGAGAATTGCATGCTTCTTCGGTTTGGTTTGTAGAGGACGCATTCTGTAAGATTTGAACTGTATTTCTCAGCAGCAAATTTTCGTCTCGCAGGAGTGCGACTTCTGTCTTGAGAGCATTGTAATCACTGCTTATCTTGTTGTTTGCTTCAATGTTGGTTGAAACAGTGACAATGAGCGCCTTTAGTGATTGTTCTAGTTCCTCAATGCGCTGTTTACAGTCGCACGAATGTCCATTGATAGTTAAGATGCTATTGTTATCTGAGGCAGGTACTTCTTCAACAATGTCAACATTGGGTTCTATGTTGTTTTGGATACGCTCCATTGGGTATTCAATAGCCAAGAGCGCTGGTGGGTTGGCAGGCCTCGTGTTGATGTTGTCATGTACACTCATCATATGAGTAGATTCGGTGAATGTTTGTGTCGAGTTTTCAAGTTCAACAAAATCTACTTTTAGCCAGGAATTAATGTTTTCATTACTGCCCTGTGTCATGAGTTTATTTTTACTGCGGTACAAATGTATCGTAATCACTGGCGTCGTAATCAGATCCTCAACGTGGGCCCCATGCTTATCTTGCCTGTGTTCAATTAGTTCAAGCCTGTAGTAGTTGAGTAGGCAAGTTCGGAATGCCTCATAATGGAGTGTGTTGTTGAAGGAAACAGTAACACACTGTCCTGAGTTGGTGTGTTTGACGACTGGGCCGTTGGAATTTATGCACTTGGATAGCTTATTCTTCACGGCCCTCTCTTTGTTTAGTGTGTAAGTTTTATTGACAGCCGATCGTAAACCTGAGCGAGTCCTTTCACCATTCACTTCCAATACGGAGCACTCTCCTTCCCCTGACATTATTGCATAATATTACGACTAACTAAACTTGAAGAACGCAGCAATCGCATTGTTATCTAGCAACGCCGCGGGCAATTTGAGGTCCCGTGGTTGTATCTGACACGCCTCGTGCACTTGATTGGTTGAAATTTAGTAGTGTTCAACTATCACTCGAAATGAATATTAGATATAACCCACATTTTTGCGATAATAAACACTTGTATTAATCTAAAAACTATTTCACCACATCCTCAGAATCACAACGAGCACATTGATATAAAAATCCATGATAGGTGATTCAGCTTGCAGTAATAATAATCCGAGAAGCAAGAGATACAAAAACACGTCTTCACTCTCCGGAGAGCAAACCAAAAATCTTCTGATAGAAGATGGAAGACTAAACACGACTGTAAGATTCCTCTATATCCTGAGATAGAAGATGGAAGACTAAACACGACTGTAAGATTCCTCTATATTCTGGGATAAAAGAGAAAAGACTAAACACCACCGTAAGACTCCTTTATATCCTGGGATAGAAGATGGAAGACTAAACACCACTGTAAGATACCTCTGTATCGTGTGATAGAAGAGGAAAGACTAAACAAGACATCCCAGGGTAGAAGAGGGAAGACTGAATGAATGATGTCTGCTGATATAGAGGTGTCTAATCAACTATTGATTGCTGTCTACAGATGAAGGGGAGAACAAAGAGACAGAGGAGGAAGTGAACAGAACATCCTGGGTGAGTTTCTTTTCATGATGTCCCTGGACAACAGTCTGGAAGTCTTCTCACATTTTGTTGGTTATTGGTCAATACACAGTTGATATCACACCGAGCAAACCCATCAATGCTGCGTCCCACCAGCAGGCTGTAGGTGTTCATCTGTCCAATGGCACACTTTTGATGCCTACCCTCATACGTCCTACTCTGAGAAAACCACATATGTTCCTCTCTGATAGGAACCACATATACATCGACGAATCTCAACCTTCATATGTTCCTCTCTGATAGGAACCACATATACATCGACGAACCTCAACCTTCATATGTTCCTCTCTGACAGGAACCACATTTACATCGACGAATCTCAACCCTCATATGTTTCTCTCTGACAGGAACCACATATGCATCGACAATCTCAACCTTCATATGTTCCTCTCTGACAGGAACCATAAGTACATCGACGAATCACAACCCTCCTATGTTCCTCTCGGACAGAACCACATATACATCCATGGATTACAACGCTCGTATGTCCCACTCTGACATAACCACGTATACATCCATGGATTACAACCCTCAGTTGTCTCACTCAGACAGAACCACATATACATCCATGGATTCCATCCTTCATATGTCCCACTCTGACAGAACCACATATGCATCCCTGGATCTCAACCCTTGTATGTCCCACTCTGACAGAACCACATATACATCCAAGGATTCCATCCTTCATATGTCCCACTCTGACAGAACCACATATGCATCCATGGATCTCAATCCTCGTATGTCCTACTCTGACAGAACCACATATACATCTATGGATTCCATCCTTCATGTGTCCCACTCTGACAGAACCACATATGCATCCATGGATCTCAATCCTCGTATGTCCTACTCTGACAGAACCACATATACATCCATGGATTACAACCCTCATATGTCTCACTCTGACAGAACCACATATACATCCATGGATTCCAACCCTCGTATGTTCCACTCTGACAGAACCATATATACATCCACGGTTACAACCCTCATATGTCTCACTCTGACAGAGCCACATATACATCCATAGATTCCAACCCTCGTATGTCCCACTCTGACAGAACCACATATACATCCATGGATTCCATGTCTCGTATGTCCCTCTCTGATATAACCATATATACATCCACGGTCCAGCTTTCTTTAACCCAGAAGGTTTTGCAGCATACACCCAAGAAGAGAAATGGCTATTTAAAACAACCACCAACATTCAGAGAAGCTCAATACACAGTGGGGCGTGGCCACATGGACAGCCGGATTCCTGTAGTGTGCTGTGACAAGTTGTAAAACATACAAGAACACATTGTGTGATGGTTAGGATTCACAGAAACAAGCCAATCATACATCACACTTAGCTTGAGACTCGTTGTGTTAAGATACATTGATGATTAATATCGGGTGAATTTGTTCTGTGAAGAAGCAGCACACGTGAGGTGATATAGAGACTCCGACCTTGACTTTCCCTGAGAAGAGTGGTTGGTCAAGTGATCAGAATGTTAGTCTGTCATTTAGAGGCAGTGTTTGACCTCTCCCATGGCTGTGTTATCACTTAATGAAGGCACGGAACAGACTAGGAGCCAGGTTACTTGCACGATTGCTTTCACCCCACTGGTCATCTATTCGACTCTATTTTGAGGTGAGAATGTATTTAATTGACCTGGGCTCAAAGACGAGATTTTCACGGCAGATGTGTACGATGACCACATACCACTACCGTTTAAGACTGCGATAGTGTTTCTGGCAATGTTGCCATGTAGTGTGTATATGATCAATATGTTGTGTGAACTATTCCCCTTGTTTAGAATCATCATGAACAGAGCAGTGATGACAGCTTGATGTCTCTGTGGGCTAGAAATGGACCAATCCAAGTGTATGTTGCCAAGTATGATTATGACCCCTTTCAACTTTCGCCCAATGAGAGCCCGGAGGCGGAGCTGCCGCTAACAGCTGGAGACTACATCCTGGTTGCTGGCGACATGGATGAGGTCAGTGTTAGACGTTTTTAGAGATAATTTACAGGCAGATTTTTGTGGGCTCATCTTTGACACGGTCAAGCAGTTGTAAATCTGTATGCAGGGGAACTACCCCTGAGAGGTTAGGGTGTCAGTCTCAGGCTGTGAAGTTCCTAGCCTTCTCAGATGAGAGCGATAAACAGGCGGTGGTTATCCAAGATTTGCACATGAACAATCCCGTGGCATTTGAAGATCACCATTTGTAGACTGCAAGGTTGCTGCCCAGGCCAAATTGTATGGAAAGAAAAGAACTGACAGAGAGACAGATCCAGTTACCTGATACTTTGGATGGGAGCTGTTTACAGGAGGCACAGATGACACCACACGGTTGAATAGCTAGGAGTCAACACTCCATTAGAAAGAGAAACCAAGAAGAAGAATTATGTATGCATTGTTTTATGACCTTACCAGGCTTTGATCCAACAAATCAGGATGTTGTATGTATGTACGTAGTCATACTAGATTTCTGCCAGAATGAAATTGTAATAGTAATAGAGAAAGTCAAACAAGTAGTCATAAATAGAATATTTCTAGCGAAGTCAAATAAGTAGTGATAAATACAGTATTTCTGGGAAAGTAAAACAAACAGTCATAAATTGAGTATTTCTGGAAAAGTCAAACAAGGAGTGATGAAAGAGAAGCCAACCAGTATCGGGCCTTTGGCTTGGAAAAGTACAGTTACTCACCTGTAGGTCTGAACCCTTTAACCCCGTCAAAGTACTCTCCTAGGGACTGTACGCTTTTCTCCCGGTGGCACTATCATTATTAGGAGCATTTCTGGAATGCCGCTTTGTGAATGGAGTACAGCGTGGCCGTCACGTTCTGCTCAGTGTCTTCTCAAGACTAAAACTGCACCGTTTTCAGCGACTTACTCAGCTTGAGGGACATCCAACAATCACAAGGTGCCATGCGGGGTGAGTCAGGAGCCTGACCAATCAGAAGCATATTATGTTTGTGTTATATTGTGATGATTATGGCTGTTGTTTATGTTGCTGTCTCTGTTATTGTGATGATGGTGGCAGTTGTTGTTACTGCTGTTTCTGTTGTTGTGATGATAGTGGCAGTTGTTTTTACTGCTGTTTCTGTTATTGTGATGAGGGTGGCTGTTGTTGTTACAGCTGTTCCTGTTATTGTGATGATGATGGCAGTTGTTGTTACAGCTGTTTCTGTTATTGTGATGATGGTGGCAGTTGTTGTTACTGCTGTTTCTGTTGTTGTGATGATGGTGGCAGTTGTTGTTACTGCTGTTTCTGTTATTGTGATGATTGTGGCTGTTGTTTATGTTGCTGTCTCTGTTATTGTGATGATGGTGGATGTTGTTGTTACTGCTGTTTCTGTTGTTGTGATGATGGTGGCAGTTGTTGTTACTGCTGTTTCTGTTGTTGTGATGATAGTGGCAGTTGTTTTTACTGCTGTTTCTGTTATTGTGATGATGATGGCAGTTGTTGTTACAGCTGTTTCTGTTATTGTGATGATGATGGCAGTTGTTGTTACAGCTGTTTCTGTTATTGTGATGATGGTGGCAGTTGTTTTTACTGCTGTTTCTGTTATTGTGATGATGGTGGCAGTTGTTGTTACTGCTGTTTCTGTTGTTGTGATGATGGTGGCTGTTGTTGTTACTGCTGTTTCTGTTATTGTGATGATGGTGGCAGTTGTTGTTACTGCTGTTTCTGTTATTGTGATGATGGTGGCTGTTGTTGTTACTGCTGTTTCTGTTATTGTGATGATGGTGGCTGTTGTTGTTGCTGCTGTTTCTGTTATTGTGATGATGGTGGCAGTTGTTGTTACTGCTGTTTCTGTTATTGTGATGATGGTGGCTGTTGTTGTTACTGCTGTTTCTGTTATTGTGATGATGGTGGCAGTTGTTGTTACTGCTGTTTCTGTTGTTGTGATGATGGTGGCTGTTGTTGTTACTGCTGTTTCTGTTATTGTGATGATGGTGGCTGTTGTTGTTGCTGCTGTTTCTGTTATTGTGATGATGGTGGCTGTTGTTGTTGCTGCTGTTTCTGTTATTGTGATGATGGTGGCTGTTGTTGCTGCTGCTGTTTCTGTTATTGTGATGATGGTGGCAGTTGTTGTTACTGCTGTTTCTGTTATTGTGATGATGGTGGCTGTTGTTGTTGCTGCTGTTTCTGTTATTGTGATGATGGTGGCTGTTGTTGTTACTGCTGTTTCTGTTATTGTGATGATGGTGGCAGTTGTTGTTACTGCTGTTTCTGTTATTGTGATGATGGTGGCTGTTGTTGTTACTGCTGTTTCTGTTATTGTAATGATGGTGGCTGTTGTTTATGTTGCTGTTTCTGTTATTGTTGTGGTGGCCACTTTTGTTGTTGTGGGTATACCGGAAGAATACTTTTGTTACTAAATGGAAATATGCTTTGAATCTTAAGCAGGATGGCTTCTTTGAAGGAGAGTTGATCGACGGCAGTCAAGGACTTGTTCCGTCCAATTTTATTGAGAAAGTCAATGGTAATTCTTGTTTGTTTTCTTCCTTGTGCCTTCCTCCTTTTCCCATCTTTCTTCCACCTTCCTCCTTTCCCTACATCTTCCTTCCACCCTTCCCTGCATCTTCCTTCCTTCTCTGCATCTTCCTTCGACCTTCCCTAAATCTTCCTTCCACCTTCCTTCCAACTTCCTTCATTCACGGCATCTCCCTTCCACTGTATTCTCTTCACTGCATCTCCCGTCCACCTTCCTCCCTTCATTGCATCTTCCTTCCACCTTCTTCCGTTTCCTGCATCTTGCTTCCACCATTATTTTTTTCTTCCCTTCCTTTCATCTTCCTCCATCCCCCGCATCTTTCTTCCACCCCTCCTCTCCCTTCAATCCATGTTCCTATCTTTTGTTTCCTATTCACACATGTATTTCTTTACCTCTTGCTTGCTGGTACTTTATTCTTGAATTTCATCCATTCCGGAAATTAACCTTGAGGAAAGTAAAAGACACCAGTAGATATTTGAAGGTAACACCAAGGGAAGTAAAAGACACCAGAAGATATTTGGCGTAACACCAAGAGAAGTAAAAACACCAGTAGGTATGTGACGTAACATCAAGGGAAGTAAAAGACACCAGTAGATATTTGGCGTAACACCAAGGGAAGTAAAAGACACCAGTAGATATTTGAAGGTGACACCAAGGGAAGTAAAAGACAGCAGCAGATATTTGAAGGTAACACCATCAGAAATCAAAGACAACAGCAGATTTTGAAGGTAACACAAAGGGAAGTAAAAGACACCAGTAGATACTGCTGTCAAAGATGAAGCTGTTACACAGTGGATACCTGCACAATCCTGTCCTGTTACACAATGGATATCTGCACAGAACTGTAATTTCCAGCCAGACAATATTTTCCATGAAGACAGTTGATTTGTTATGAGAAGATAAGCACACTGTCATTTAATAATTACTTGCACTGTACAGAGACGTCATGTGTTTGTCACACAGAGAAGTAATATGTTGTGTCACACACATAAGTCATGTGTTGTGTCATTCAAGGATCAAGTGTTTGACATTGCTTGCACTTCACAGAAAAGTCATGTGTTGTGTCATTCAAGGATCAAGTGATTGACATTGCTTGCACTTCACACAGAAGTCATGTGTTGTGTCATTCAATGATCAAGTGATTGACATTGCTTGCACTTCACACAGTCATGTGTTGTGTCATTCAAGGATCAAGTGATTGACATTGCTTGCACTTCACACAGAAGTCATGTGTTGTGTCATTCAAGGATCAAGTGATTGACATTGCTTGCACTTCACACAGAAGTCATGTGTTGTGTCATTCAAGGATCAAGTGATTGACATTGCTTGCACTTCACACAGAAGTCATGTGTTGTGTCATTCAAGGATCAAGTGATTGACATTGCTTGCATTCCACAGATGAGGACCTACGTAAATTCCACGATGTTGTGTTGCATACAGAGCCAGGGAGTCATAGTTCAACAACTGACAGCACACATGCCAACAGCCACCTCACACAGCCCCCACAAGCTGCTGAACCCAGTCCGGATGCCGAGTCAGGTACCAACAATCATTTACGCGTTCCCAACACAGACAGAAGCTATCTAATTTCTAAACACTGACATAGAGAGCAAGATGACAGCACATCAAGCCACAAGTTGTTGATGATATTCGTGTTTCTGTTCTAATGTTTCTCACTCATTGCAGACTTGTTCCTCTTATACTTGATCATTGCATTTGTTTCTGTTGACCTCACATGTTTTATTTGCTCAGATGTTTAGCCCTTGAACGAAAATAACTGGACAAGATTTCAGCCTGGGAGACAGCGTGCTGGTAGCTATAGCTATACACATCACGGGTCTCAGGGGCATGGCATTTGCATCTAATTCGTAAAGTGCCGATATTAAAGACAATATTGGCACATGTGTTTTCGGAGAAACCCAGTGATGTCATAGTCTCCTCACTCCTTGGGTAGTGTATTACATGTCTAGCCTTTGTGGATAAGGGTAGATTATAGGAGATCACATGAGTAAGATGAACATGGTAACAGCTTCATGAGTTGGAATTGGTAGGCTACACGTGCTACTGCGCTGGCAACATTTGAAAGTGAGACAACCTGGCCACAGTACAGCCTGGCCACAATACAACCTGGCCACAGTACACTGTTTACAGAAAGTGTGGAAGAGAGGAGACAACCTGGCCACAGTACACTATTTACAGGAAGTGTAGAAGAGAGGAAACAACCTGGCCACATTACAATGTCTACAGGAAGTGTAGAAGAGAGGAGAAAACCTGGCCACAGTATAATCTTTACAGGAAGTATAGAAGAGAGGAGACAACCTGGCCACAGTACAATGTTTACAGAATTTAGTCAACATTGGTTTCATGATGAATGTGTCAACCCACAGATACAAATGTCACAGCTTCTCTTTAAAAAAAAACAGGCACAATTGTGGCAACATTTTCATGATTGAGGAAGAAGCAGACTCACTACATCTACACATACAACTTTGTTGTAATGTATTCGGTAGCAGTATTTGATGTTGTTTTCTATGTTTTGTGTATATTTGTATATTGACTTTAATTGACTGGTCCTTGTAAATATGTTGTTAATTGTCTGATGCCATTCACAACCACAGACAACAGAGACAACAGCCACCACAAGGAGGGTAGATATAACGTAAAAGATGATGATGTCAGCATATTGCCTGTTCTGGGAGACGTCCTCACTCAATGTAAGCAGCAGCTGTTGTTCGTCTATCTTCTGTTCATTGCCTACATTATCATTCCACTTCTAGCCCTGACTGTAGGGCATTCTATAATCTTGTCCTGGTCACTGCACTTCTAGCCCTGATGGTAAGTCATTCTATAATCTTGACCTGGTCAGTCCACTTCTAGTCCTGACTGTAAGTCATTCTATAATCTTGACCTGGTCAGTCCACTTCTAGTCCTGACTGTAAGTCATTCTATAATCTTGACCTGGTCACTCCACTTCTAGCCCTGTCCGTAAGGGAATCTATAATCATGACCTGGTCACTCGACTTCTAGCCCTGGCTGTAGGGCATTCTATAATCGTGATCTGGTCACTCGAATTCTAGACCTGGCTGTAAGACATTCTATAATCTTGACCTTGTCACTCGACTTTTAGCGCTGGCTGTAAGCGATTGTTTAATCTTTACTTACTTAATCTCTTCTTTTATCTTAGGCTGTAGTCTTCTATCATCTGTGTTGTATTCTCATGCATCGCCATCATGATCATGTAGCTTTGCCTGTGTTTATGGCTCACCAGAAACACTCTTCAGTGTCCCTGCCTCTTGCATGTTGATGCCCGGAGTGTCTGTGATGATGTGTGTCCACTGATGTGCTACAAGACCCCTGCCTTATCCCACAGGAAGCATGCCTCCGTCACTGTTGTGTGTCCTGGTTCTGTGTGGCCACCGGCTTTGTTTCTGAGACCTGATGCTGTTGGACGAGCCAATTTTTTTTTACTTCAGATCTTGTAGAATGTCAGTATTCTCTGTCTTGGTTCAGGATATTCACATCCACAGGCATGGATAGAAGAGATTGAGACATAGATAAGTGGTGTGTTTACTGATCTGCCGGCTTTGTGGTGTCAGAACTCTCCTGTCTGGCCGGCAGACACATTCTGTTGATATTCTCCCCTTTGCCTGTTACTCACTATTTGAGCTTTCAGTTGACTTTATTCGACTGCCAAGGTAATGTCCCCCCCCCCCCCCAAGACATAGCTAAGTACAGTCGTCCTGTATCTTACACATTCTTTCATGTCTGTCTGTCTGTCTGTCTGTCTGTCTGTCTGTCTGTCCGTCCGTCTGTCCTGTCTGTCTGTCCTGTCCGTCTGTCCTGTCCGTCTGTCCTGTCCGTCTGTCCTGTCTGTCTGTCTGTCTGTCCTGTCTGTCTGTCTGTCTGTCCTGTCTGTCTGTCTGTCCTGTATGTCTGTCTGTCTGTCCTGGTCTGTCCTGTCCTGGTCTGTCCTGTCCTGGTCTGTCCTGGTCTGTCCTGGTCTGTCCTGTCCTGGTCTGCCCTGTCCTATCCTGGTCTGTCCTGCCCTTCCTGGTCTGTCCTGTTCTGGTCTGTCCTGTCCTGGTCTGTCCTGTCCTGGTCTGACCTGTCCTGGTCTGTCCTGTCCTGGTCTGTCCTGTCCTGGTCTGTCCTGTCCTGTCCTGTCCGTCTTCCCCCTCCTCCCCCCCCCCAGCAGTGACAAGACACTGTGACTAACTCACCTGTTCTCACACTCTCCAGTACCCCCTTGCTCAACTCATCTGTAATGCATTTCTTTTCTCTTTCCATGACCAAGAAACCCTTCTATCAGAGAACTCCCGTCTATCAGAGGCATATGTAACTAACTCACCCGTGAATCAAATTTATCTCTGGCTAAAACACTTGTGTGTCTAGGGTATGTGTGACTAATTCGCCTTTGTGTCAAAGACATCTGTGACAAACTCACATGTCTATCAAAGGCATATATAACTAATTAATCTGTTGTATTCCGCGCAGCACCTCCCTGCCCAAGAGATCTGTGGCTAGAGAAGCAGCTGCCTGACTGTGTACACCTGAGCTGGCTGGGTCCTGACCCCAGCCCTGGCCTGCAGGTTCACTGGTACCATGTGCTGGTGGATGGAAAGGTCAAGGCTGTGGTTGAGGGCAGTGACAGGACACAAGTCACGCTTGAGGGCATCAGTGACAGCCAGGTACGATTTGTACATCATTCCATATGCTTTTGTCACCTTCACTGTGATTTCCTCAGGTAACATATTTATCTGGACAAGTCTATTCATGAGTGATAACTTACCAACCTATGGATATGGAAGGCTCAGGTTTGATTCTTATAAAAAGTCTCAGTGTCCTTGGCTGACCAGTCATGTGACAGGTATGTTGTATACTAATCTCATCTTGTTCCTCTTGTACCTTGCGGTATCGAGGTGAAGTATAAACAGTGGGAAAGTGCCCGCTTATGAACTTCATATATCGAGATTCCCTCTGTCCATCATTTATGTGGCTGGCCACTTCTTCTGCTTCCATTTGGTCTGTATATCATTGCTTGTTGTGATGTACTGTTAGTTGGTAATCTAGTTACATGGCCAAATCATTTAACTTGCTGCCTTCTGATAAAAATCTAGTGCTACTATAATCCCAACTTTAGTCCTGATTTATTAATTTCTGATTTTCTCTCTTCTTGACACACTAAGTAATCTTCTCAGTAATCTCATTTCTGTTGTTGTGATTTTTCTATTCTCTTTTTCCTGTCATTGTCCAGGTTTGGCATTGGTAGCATGGAGTTGGTAAGATGTAAGCGTGTGATCAAAAACATAACTCTCACACACCTCAACACCCAAAGATAACGAAAGACTAAACATGACTCTAGGCATCTCTACACTCCAGGGTAGAAGAGTAAAGACTAAACAGGACTTTAAGGTACCTCTACATCCCAGAGTAGAAGAGTAAAGACTAAACAAGACTTAGGTACCTCTACACTCCAGGGTAGAAGAGTAAAGACTAAACAAGACTTAGGTACCTCTACACTCCAGGGTAGAAGAGTAAAGACTAAACAAGACTTAGGTACCTCTACACTCCAGGGTAGAAGAGTAAAGACTAAACAAGACTTAGGTACCTCTACACTCCAGGGTAGAAGAGAAAAGACTACTTAAGGCTGTCACATTGTATATCATAGTTTATGATTTAAATAACAAGTCTAAGGGTAAATTAGGGCACAGCACTATGATGATTTAACAACATTTGTCAACACAAGATG
The DNA here is from genome assembly GCA_963921405.1 of Cepaea hortensis. Classification (NCBI taxonomy): domain Eukaryota; kingdom Metazoa; phylum Mollusca; class Gastropoda; order Stylommatophora; family Helicidae; genus Cepaea; species Cepaea hortensis. The sequence goes on along the minus strand of OY992876.1, from coordinate 378,947,633 downwards.
TCACGTGTATGATCTAGATCAGTGGTTCTCAACCTTTTTTAGCCCGTTCCCCCCTTCAGCATATTTTCAGAACGTCATCCCCCCCCCCTTTGTATTTCCTACCTAAAAATCCCTTCCACCCCTACACAGTATATGTAATAATGCAGTGGTTCTCAACCTTTTATGGCCCATTTCCCCCCTTCACCATAAGTTCAGGCTGTCATTTCCCCCCCCCCCCCCCCTCCTCCAACTTTCCAAAATTGTCAGCATCAAAAGGTGCATTAAAAATAACATGCCTATAGTGAAAATACTTAATTTCTTCCATAGTTGTACATAACCTTCACATGTAAAGATACATTTTATAGTGTAGTTTTTTACAGTTAATAGCAAATGAATATGCTGATTGTCATATAGCTTCCCTGGGGTGAAGGTAACAGGCTATCGCATTTATTTATCAATATCTATACATACATATATATCTATATTTATTATATATAGTTAGACTTCAGATCTGGGACTGGGACACTTTCAGTCTGCGACCCCACCAGTCTTCAGATACCTATCTCTCTCACAACCAACCAAGGGATGTTACTCTTTCAAACAACGTCCTGAACAAATGATGCAACTCCGGTATCTACAAACTCAACAATAAAAGTGTATTGTACAAACCAAAGTGAAGATAATGTGGATGTAGTGCAGATCTGTCTGGTGTTCTAATTGCTAGAAGGCAGTTAGTTGAGGCAGCCACATGAAGATGGTCATCACTGTACAAATGTCAGAGTTCCACACAAGACGGTAATGTCACTTATCTTCTTAGTGTAGGACCTCAGTCGTTGACCAGACAGCACCTCCTCCGAGTTGTTAGGCCGTTAGGATAATGACACTGTGAATCTGAGCGTGTTTCCAAATGAAACTCTGAATTTCCATTCACATCCCATCAGATAGGTGCCTCTATAAAAGGTATAATGTAATCCTAAAGTTCGTTGCTCTGCCAACAGTAGCACCAACTCAACAATAAACTGATAGTAGCACAGTTCCTGAATTACAGTATATCCCAGCACAATGTCCAGTGCTAAATTTACTTTAAAACCTTGTTCATTGCCAGAGTCACAATTGCTTAAAGTCTGTGGCTATATTTATGATCAGGGGTATCATCCTTGTGAACTAGTGTAGCACAGCTGGACAATTACACAAATCATACTTGCCCAGCAGCCTTCGTTTTAAATGGTGGACGACTTATCCTGGGTCTGCCCCGAGGGCATTTATGACTGACCGGGTGGTGTGCAGTAGGATCACCTCACGTTAGTTGGTCTGTCCAGACTGCTGATGTTGACACAGAATGATGGTTTTACTGACTGTCCATCACTCCTCTCCGGAAGGTAGAATCTGGAAAAAATGACACAGGCAACCTTCTGTGAGAATCACATGATCCTGACCCACCACATGGGGATAGAGATCCTGATAGTACTCAGAGAGTGAATCACATCCCAAAGATGGGTGGTGGTTCAATTACAGGCCATGCCTCAGGGTCAGAGAAAGAATATGGTCTGGGGTCTGACAAGTAGCGAAATAGATCATCTGTTTCCCTGGACTGAGGATGTAGTGAACCCACGGTGACTAGTCATGAGTGTCTGCCCCCCCCCCCCTCCCAGTTCCCCAGAGGAAGTCTTCCAATGACATATAGGGTTAGAGGGTCTACAGTACCCATAGGCAAGATGGCCCAGAAGGAGGGTCGTTGGCACAACCCCCTTCCATCTCTTCCCATGGGGTCCTGCTTTCCCCAGTTCATCTCCCCTGCAACCATCAGACATGTCTGTAGCATCATTTCTCCTTCCTTCCCCTCCGCGTTGTTCGCCTCACGGGAACCTACTGTATATTAAGTTGATAGTTCCTTAAGGAGACCTTGGACATAAAGTGTATGAGGAAGGCAAAGAAAACCAGCAGTTGCCCAGCCAAAAGACGCGAACTTCGACACACGCGGTATCACTCAAATGACAGTCGATTCGACCGCGGACATTCCCATGAGATTCGTCTTGACCGGCCGAGTCGGGGGATACTCCACTCGGTAGGGTTTTGTTACACTTTCACCGACTTCCAGTTTTATCGACTACGCATGAGTTCCAAGGCGGCCCTGTAGTGCCATCAAATCACCAACATTTAGGCCACTCCTATTTCTCCACTAACAATTTCTGGCAGGCCAGACTATGCGTTCTACCTGTACTTTTTCTCTTACAGCAGTTCACTGTTCAAGACAGGCCAGAATTGGGTCAAGTAACAGGCCATCTGAAAATGGGGTCAAATAAACAGGCCCTCTTGTTGCAGCAATTTAAGGCTCGCCCTTGACCTACGGGTGAACACAGCTGCATGCACTATGCAACATTGTGTGGTCGGGATTTTGACACGAACCGATCCAAGAATAGTCGCATTCTTACCTTTTTATTCTGTCACGCAGTTAGAAGTATGGAACCTCAGTCCAACTTAGGGACATACTGTCAACCGTCTTCAAACTGTATGTTGACACTGGAACCAATTCTTCAAATCACTGCTGCCATACAGAAGTTCTTTCCAGCCGGCTAGACACAATCTTCTCCCAGCTGCTAGCTAGTTTACTGCTATTGCGCAGTTAAGACACTACTTCCGGTGTCATTATCCAGAACTTCCCAGAATCCAGGGGCGTATTCCTCTACTCCGTCAAGGGTAAAATTACTTGGATTATCTCCCTTTGACTACAAAAGGTGCTATAAATCGTGAACTTTGCTGTAGGCCGTGAGATCTCGTGTGTCTGGTCAATCCCACATCTACTGGTCGCATCCTCCAGGCGCATTTTGTGATACTGATGGATATTAAAACTTAAATAGAAGAATTTTTATATTCGCAATATTTTATTAAAACACCACATTAATCATACTACAATAAACAAACAGTTAAAACGTCAAAGTATTGTAGCTTAATATACGACACCAGGATTCCAGAAAATTGTGCTTCATCAAACAAAACGCTATTTACAAAACCTGGATATTGTAGATTCGTAATTTAAATGAAAATTGTAATCAATGAGAACACTGTGATTGTTTTTCCCGAAGCAATTCTGAAATACGCGGAGGAGTGCTTGAAAGGGCACAACGGAGATCGTTTTCAACATCTAATCTGTTGCGTCGTTTCGTTTTAATTTCTAGCAGAGCTGAAAAGCCTGACTCACAAAGATATGTTGACGCAAATGGAAGCAATGCACGGATTGCTTTTTCTGCCACATTTGGGTATGAACCGCACATTAAAGGCCAAAATTCCGTGATTGGTTTCTCACTGAACACATCCCTTGTCCCCGAATCATTTTTCAGCTCCAGAAATTCATCTTGACAATCATCAGAAACTTTTTCAACTGATAATTTGAATGGGTTTCGCACCAAATCCAGCTCATCATCACTAAGTTCAGGAAAATATCGCTCAAATTCATTTTCTAGCGCTGTCAAATGCTGCACAATTTCATTTTTTGCAAGTTGTGGAAGTACTTGGTCTTTACCATCAACAACGAGAACGGATGACAGCTTCCCAAACATTGCAACATTTGTCATATTGACCTTTCTTTTCCAGTTTTCCAGCTTGCTCATAAAAGCTCTCAAGGCATCCACAAATTGTACGATATTTGTATTCCTTCCTTGCATCTAAAGATTGAGTTTATTCAACTGCTCAAAAATATCAACTAAATAGGCAAGGTGCATGATCCATTCCTCATCATCCAGCCAGGCGAAAAAGTCCATCTTACCCTGAACTTCAAAAGATTATTTGAGCTCGTCTCTCAGCTCATATACTCGCGCAGTTACATTTCCTCTTGACAGCCATCGAACATTTGTGTGGAAAAGAAGCAAATGGTGGCCTGCATCCATGTCAACGCATAACTGCTTAAAAAGCCGTGAGTTGAGAGCTCCTCCTTTGATAAAATTCACTATCTGAACGGTTTGATCCAAAACCTAACCCAAAGGAGCTAGAAGTGTTTTGGAGACCAGTGCTTGACGATGGAACATGCAATGAATGCCTTTCACTTTTGGGGCACGTTTCTTCACACTAACTTGAAATCCTGATTTGGTCCCCAACATAGCCGGTGCTCCATCTGTACAGCACCCACACATATTATCCCATAAAAGATTTTCTGATTCAAGGAAAGATGAAACCTTTTCCAAAATGTCAGAGACCATGGTAGTTGTTTCAAGAGGAGAACAAAAAAGAAGTTCTTCTTTAAATGATCCTGAATGCACATACCTTGCAAACACTATCAACTGAGAACACGATGCCACATCAGTCGATTCATCAAATTGAATTGAATAGAGCCCAAATGCTGCAGGCTTGATCTCTTGCACAACTTGATCCTTGATGTCATTGGGCATATCGCTGATCCTCCTTTGAACAGTGTCGTTTGATAGTGAAACCGCTGCAAGTTTTTTCTCTGATTCATTTCCCAACACAATTTCCACCATCTTGAGACAACAAGGTTTGATCAAAGATTCCCTGATTGTATGTGGTTTTTTCTGCTTCGCTATCTCCAGTGCTACGACATAGGAAACTTCAGTAACCTTTTGGTTTGTTTCTTGGAATACCCCTGTTAAATCCAGTCTCATCCTTTTGACAGCATGCCCAAGACGTTCAAAATAGGTTTTGTCCTTGTCCTTGTATTGAGGATGAACATTCAACAAATGATTCCTCAACTGTATCGGTTTCATAGAATCATTTGACAAACTTTTACTACAAATAACACACTGAGGTCGTTCTTCTCCTTTGATGACGATATTTGTGAATCCATAATTCAAATAAGACAGGTCATACTTTCGTTTCTTGACACTCATCATGGGCTTCAGATTCTATAAATATAAAACGATAAAGTCAAGATCAACACACATAAACACCCACAGACGGGTATACACACCCACACGCACATATATACGTACACACACACACACACACACACACACAATTATATTGCATATCCTACTTACAGTACATCGCTGTCAACACCAGCATTTTACTGCTGTTGTTAATGTCTGGGCAAGTTTTACGTTCAGTAGTTTGTCATTGATTTCTGAACGACCGGCTCCAATACCAACACGCTAAAACCCCAGCACGATGTGGTCTGCTGTTAAATCGGTCACCGCTGGCAAGCCTTTAGGCCACGGAGACGGTGGTGTGTGTGTGTGTATATATATATATATATATATATATATATATATATATATATATATATATATATATATATATATGCAAGTCTCCCTGATGAAGGAGTTAAGGACGCTGTTCGTAATCCCGTATACCCAGGTACGAAACACAGCTGCGCGAGATTCGCCAGCATATCGCGTTGCATCAGTTTCTTATGGAAAAGTATGTGAGCCGGACGTTCAGAAAGCAATACGCCAATAGCAAACCACTGAACATAAAACTTGCCAAGACATCAACAGCAGCTGTACAATGCTGGTGTTGACTGCAATGCCCTGTAAATAGGATATGCAATATATATATATATATATATATATATATATACTAGCTGACCCGGCCCGGCTTCGCCCAGTCCTTGGTGGGGAGCATCTCATTTAATTCATATAAGTAGTCATATAAGTTCCCGTTCCCGTTACCGACTGTCTGTCTGTCTGTCTGTCTGTCTGTCTGTCTGTCTGACCCGGCCCGGCATTGCCCAGCTCCTGGTGTGGAGCATCTCATTTAATTCATATAAGTAGTCATATAAGTTCCCGTTCCCGACTGTCTATCTGTCTGTCTATCTGTTTGTCTATCTGTCTGCCTGACCCTGCCCGGTTTCGCCCAGTCCCTGGTGGGGAGCATCTCATTTAATTCATATAAGTAGTCATATAAGTTCCCGTTTCCGTTACCGACTGTCTGTCTGTCTGTCTGTCTGACCCGGCCCGGCATCGCCCAGCTCCTGGTGTGGAGCATCTCATTTAATTCATATAAGTAGTCATATAAGCTCACGTTCCCGTTCCCGACTATCTATCTGTCTGTCTGTCTGTCTATCTGTCTGATCCGGCCCGGCTTCGCTCAGAACCTGACAAGCAATGCCAAGTTGAAAACATGAAATGGAAAACTGAATTATTGAATTCAAGAAATATTCACTATAGTTATATTATCTGCTGTAGAGTCGAGAATCTTGCAGGATCGTTCACATAATGAGCATGATTTCGTGAAGTATGTACGGTCAGCCTAAAGTAATACAATAATGTAGTCCTCACTTGCCTGTGGCTGATTTCGTTTTAAATAAGACAATTTTAGAGGCAGTAATAGTTATTTATTTCTTCATTAGGTTAACATCAACAATGAGACTCTTGAGTCATTTGCACTCGTAATGACGTGCAGTTTTTATGTAACACTTGCTGAGGCTACTTTAAATAATTTGCAAATAGATAAACTAACTTTGTATTTGAGAAACTTGACATGAAGAATATCATACAAATGTGTTATTTTAAAGTAATAAACTCCTGGAACAGAAAGAGTTATTATTATAGCAGTTTGAAATACAGAAAGTGAAAGCAACAAATAAACTTGCAACTGATACCGGGCATTTGCTGTGAATATACGATGTTATGCACCTATTTTCTAAACACAACTGCACTTGATGTTGTTATTATTGTGCTGGCATGCTGGAAGTACCACATGGACCCCGGCACTTAAATCAACATCTTCTGACAATCATGTTTAGAGGATAATCAATGTTGGATCCAAGTGGTTCAGAGGCAGGAGTCTAAAGCAATAATCAAGGCAGGATGGGTTAAAGTTACACGAGGGCAGCTTTGTCAAATATACCCCAAAACTAAAGGTGTTAGATTACGACTATGACATAAAGCCAAAAATTTCCCCCAGGATCAAATGTGTTAAAGAAACACCAGAACATAATGCATTTAAAAAGCATGAAGACATTTGTACTTTTCTACTATTTCTCATTCTATTCTCCTCATCCTCCTTTTTTTTTTATCTTTCTCATCCTTTTCGCCTTCTTCTTCTCAACCTCTTTTTCTTCTTCCCCTCTTTTTCATCCCCAAATTCTACTTCTTCTCATATTCCCATCCTTCTTCTCTTCTTTGCCTCCTCTCCTGCTTGCCTGCCTGCCTGCCTGCCTGCATGCCTGCCTGTCTGTCTGTCTATCTAGAGGAGAAAAGTTTGCTTAATGCTAGGATTATTTTTTTTTAAATCTTGTATAAATTTCAAGTTATGGCCGAACACCAAATATGATGTCTAACGTAGTGCTTTTTGATAAACAATATTTTTTGTTTTTCTGTCTGGTGCGTAGACGAATAAATCCGAAGATTTTCCAACGCGTGAACAGGCCACATATAGCTGTCCGTGTGTGAAGCACGGATTTTCCAAATTTAGTCCACACACTTGTAGCGATTGTCCCTGTGCTTTGTTGATCGTCATGGCAAATGCAACTCGCACCGGAAACTGCAGGCGTTTGAATTCGAATGGCATGTCTGTTGGAATCATTGGGATGCGAGGCAACAGTACATCTTCTCCTTTAAATTTCCCATTCAAAATTGTAGCTTCGATGATATTGTTCATCATCTTTTTGACTGCAAGCCTGGTACCGTTGCAAAGTCGAGGTGGATTGATGTTTCGGAGAAGAATGATAGGCACGCCAATTTTCAATGTTAAAACGTGCGGCGGTATGCCTGGCAAATCAAGGGAATTCAAGAATTCAGTTGGATAATTGACAACTTCGTCTTGATTCATCATAGAATCGATGGACTTATACCTTGTCGCTTCGCCTGGTATTTCGTTTTGAATGGCGCAATTGATGGCATTGACATCGTTGTTTTTAGCTGCTAATATAGCACGTGCACTGAGCCATTGATGATTTTTGTGATTCCGTGCCATATTTGTGAAAACTTTGTCAATTAATTCGTCTATAGTTGCTGTGATGTTACAGAAGTTTGTTGGCAACGTGATACTATGTGTGGATTCATCGATTGGCATTTTTCCATTCCCAATATCCAACAATTGTTTTGCGAAAACTTCTGCGGATGCATCATGTTGTAGTTGTACACGCATGTTGGTCTTCAAAGTCAATTTCTGAACGTGTCGCCACAAAACTGATGATTTCAGACATGCATTAAGTTCAATTAATTCTGAGTAGGTAAGAATCCGCTCTGCCTTCAAAATGTTGACGTGAAGATTTTCTTCCTGCAGCTGCTTCTGAATTTGTTGATCAGTAAGCTCCATTTTTAGCCGCTTGACCACCCATCTGACTGTGTTTGAATCAGTGTTTCTGATTCTGGTGTCTTGGTCCTCCTTCCTCTCACAAGTTTTTGTGTTCGTCTGTGGGTAGTCGTCGCTCTTCTTATTGGTAGTTTCATTGACTGTAGGTTCAGATACTTTATTACAGCTTGCATGCAGACTCTCCAAAGGCAGGTTCGTCTTCTTGATAGTCTGGTCGGTTTTCTCACTATGCATCTTGGAAGCTGCTTGTTTCTTTGTGCTATTACGACGTGCCATTTTCCCCCCGTATCAGACTGCTTGAAATGTGTAAGGCGTCTTGGCTTGATAGCGCTGAGAAGTGCTGTCAAGCGAATCGTGTCGATATGATGGCGGAAAACACTAAATATGCGATGATATTGTTCAACATCTTTTAGATAACTTCTTAAGTATAGAAAGATGAGTTACAATGTTATGCATTATGCATTATTTTTATGTAAACTTTGAAAATGTCTAAAAGATTGTATCATTATTTATTATAACTCATATGCCGGTACATAACTATAGACAAAGAGTTTATAAATCATTGAAAACGATACAACAATATGACTATAAGTTATACAACAATGTTATTAAAAGTTATGCCCCTTGAAATAACTTTTTCTAGAGTTAAGTCCCTTAGCTAATGTGTAGTCACGTCATTTTCTTCCCTTTCCCTAGCGTTTTGGTTCGGGGATTCTTTCATCATCATCATCATATATTTACGTACGTATTTTGGGAGGGGGAGGAGGGAGGTGGAGGAAGAAGGAAAAAAAACTTTGACAGTTGACAGCTCTGGAATGAAAGTAAGGCGTGTAGAAAATTTCATCTCAATCGGATGGGCCGTTAGCGAAAAAATAAAGGACATACATATTTACATACATACATATTTACATACATACACTTTGATTTATATATATAGATATATCATCCATCTCCATGAATTGACATCACCCAATCTTTAATTATGTCATCCTGCAGCCACTCTTTCCGAAATTTTTGTTCATATTACTTTACTTTTGGCATATTGAAATATTTGTTCAAAGTGGCAGACACATTTGAACATGAGCAATTATAAACAAAATAACATGAAAAACAACCACAAAGTCGGCATCACAGCAATAATTCGCAACTGGGGCAACCTGTTTACTTTTCAAATAATGTTATTATAATTTATGCGCCCTTTTACTCATTACTGGGGGGGGGGGGTGTTGCCAGATTGTCGAGCGTTGACCCAAGTCAGTTCAAAGTTTAAATAATGGCAGTTACCATAATTTACGCGCGTCCTGGTCAAACAAATAATGGGTAAAAGACCCGGAAAGAAAAGTAAAATCTATAAAGTATTCAAAATATCCGACTCCAAATGAAAAGTATCTAGAATTACATCCAGCATCCAAACGTCAGAAAACGGTATCCAGACGCCGGCAAAAACCTCTAGATCTGGATATAAAATATCTAGAATGGCAAATATGGTGCAGACTAGTGGTTCCTCGCCGTACAGGCAGACAATCTCCGACTTCGAAGGAATGTATTGATGTGACTGCCGCGCTCCCTGGAGAAGAAATGTTAGGCTTTCGCCGTAACCCCGTATATTCTCGTGAGTAACGCATCACATCACAGACCTACATCATGTGATGGTTCTATCACGTCACAGACCTACATATCCTACATCATGTGATGGTTCTATCACATCACAGAATCACAGCGGGTTCCTGCTTCGGGACATGTTTTCACTTTTAATTTACAACAAAAGTTAGTTGCATATCCTTTACAGGATGTCGCAGCCAACCCCAGCATTTTTTGGCTGTTTGTGATTTCTTGGCAAGTTTACATTCAGTAGTTTGCCACTGCTTTCTGAATGACCAGCACTCATACTCATAAATGTTAGTGTAGGGATTGAATGCCCCGCCTCGCCATAAGTGCACTAGAAGTGTAAGAGCGATCACTTTTATCTCGTCGATCTCGTAGAATTCTGTGTCAAACCTGGGGAAACCTGTATTTGTAAATAATTATTTTATCATTCAAGCATGACATTATGTATTGAAGCTCTTCTGCCAACATCATCGTGTGCCATGCTGTTAGGTGGTAATGTTTTGAAACATGTGCCATGCTGACAGACAATGATGGTTCGCAAACTCACATGATCACCAGAGGATTAGATTACATCAAGTTTGCCAGCTGTCACTAAGTTTTCAAGTTATCATGTACAAAAGATTAATAATTAATTTATAATATTCACTGCTACTGAATTTATTATTACTTGATTTCTTTCTTACACAAATGAAAACTTTATTACTAACTGATCAGTACCATATGTATGTATACACATAAGTAATAAATTTTTTAGTTAGTTAGTTAGTTAGTCGACAGATCATCCTCATTGCACATCGAACTATTCAGTCCATAAGTGCTCGGATCCCCTCCTCAGCAAATCCCGCAGTGTGTAGCGGCTAACGACACGAGTTCTGTGTTGGTTTATCAATCTTCTTTGGCTTCCTGCGTAGTGTACTTGTTTGGCCACCCCTCTTTTAATTTGCTGATCTCGCAGTTTGGCCATGGTTGTGTATTCACTGTCATCACTTGGTTCACGCAAAAGTCTTACTTCTCGTCAGCCTGGTCCATGGCGCGTCCGCCCTCCACCGTAGCCTCACCTGCGAGCTTGTCAGCCCGCTCATTCCCTTGTACTCCCGCATGCCCTGGCACGAAGATGAAACTATTCTTTGCCAGCCGAGACCGCTCCAGAGACAAATAAGTTTGTTAATATGTTCAATTACTTTAGCTGTTAAGCTATTAATTCTTGTCTTGTATACAGAATGGCTGAATTTATTAAAAATTCATCAATAACATATATAAGTTTATGAGCTATTGCAAATTTATAACAAATGCGGAATTAATTGGCTCCTAATTTAATTGTAAATGTTATGTAAATTTAATCTTGTTTGTCAAAAGCCATAATTAAGATAACAATATTTTTCTGAATATAAAAAAAAATACCCACACACAAAACTACACGCCAACAAAAATCACAACCACCCACGGAGAAATTGAAAACATTACAAACTGTGAACATCTTGGCTTCACAATCATAACCATGGGGACTGTTCACAAGAAGTCAGATATAAACTGGCCATAGCCATATAGGGATAAACAATAATAAGGGCCTATGGCACAACACCAGCAAACACATGCAAGTAAACTGTGTGTGATGCATATGCTGGGAGGAGGATCTGAGCACCTATGGACATATCCGGAGTGCAATGAAGATACTCCAACTGATAACTGATAACTGATAACTGATAACTGTGTTAGAACAAGCACAGAGCTTGCCATCTGACAATCGTTACATGGCTTGTCAAGGTTTTCTTTTCTCAAAGTGATTTTGATTTTTTCAAAATTGTGTTGGGCATTTACCACAATTTACACATAGACATGCACGAACACACGATTTTAAATATTTGCAGACAGTAGTAGACAGTAGTTGCTGTAGTAGCCATAGTGGTAACTGTAGTAGTAGCAGTTGTAAAGGTAAAAAGTGAAGTACCCTGCTTTTCCATTTCTTTAGGCACTGAGTATATGGTGAAAGAAAGCATCACATTTTTGTAAAACAACTGGCACTCAATGGGTGATGTGGTAAATAGCGCACACTTCGCCTTTACTTTCCAGAACATTTCATGGTGCTTAGTTTCGGCTGAGTCAACCCGGGAGCAATAGTGAGGATTCAATTACATGATCTACGGGCTAACCATTCGCTATCGTGCGCTCGGCGGCCTGTGCACTTGGTCAGCGAAATTTAAGGGGAAACAAATATCTCTTTTTCACGGGAACATAATACAGTATTCATTTAATTGTTTGCAAGGGACATAACTCGCCAACTTTTTTTCAATAAGTTATATTAATTGTTAAATGTTAAAATAATGACACCATCTATTCACAGTTAACACAACAATTTGACATCCTAAAGTTTCAAATACTTTGACTCCTAAAAACGAATAAAATGTACTTATTAATGCAATATATACAATGTTTCAACACTGCAAGCTCCATGCACGATGTTAACAACTGTCCCCAAATGGACGCCCTGACATTGTTGCTCTGGTGTCTCTTCACAACGTATAAATCTTTCGCGGAAACTGATGAGGAAGGGACGATGTCACGCAATCACTAAGAGTTAGTATGCTTGACACTCCTATAACAATGTCCGCCGTGGAATTGGCTGTACTCACTGAAAACAAAAACAAGATACATATAATGAACCATTTGTATGATTTGCTAAGGAGGTCTGGAGAAATCATCTTCTTTCTTCCCCTCTTGGTTTTGTCTACATTTCATCAGCTATTCCAGTTCTGATAAATATGTGAAATGAATGTGTTTTGAAAGATAAACCTATTGATAATTAGTATGAGCTCTATGATTATATATAAGAATTGGTAAACCATGTTCTCCCTAGATAGAGCCCAAGATTGAAAACTGAAAGATTTTTGTTTCTTGGGAATTAGGGCAACAAAAAATAGCTCAACAAGTATGTGTTATTTTCCAATGCTCACATTTGTTAATTAAAATCAAATGTATATTAGTATGTGATATACACTGTCTGAGAAAAAAAAAAATAGACGTTTGGAATGGCCGCCTCTACAGCTGGGCACGAGCAGGAAAACGTGATCAAGAATTTGCAAGAGAATATTCAGCTTGTATTACAACAAATTAAAGATGGTGAAAGCAAGGATGTGGATGACGCAGACTTTGACAAAGAAGTCTACAGGAATAAAGTTGCTGCTGTCTTCAAAATCTTATCCATTGAAAACACCAAAATTTCTTTGGCCTTTTCCAAAAAGCCGTTTCCATCCAGCAAGAACACAGAAGCAATGGTCACTGAGCTTGAGAAGTGTATGCTGACACTTGTGTCGGTGTACTATGCTCTTCCACTGTCACAAGGTACCACACTCCATGGGTGCTTTCAAGAAACTGTACTTCTGATCCTGGCCAACTTGCAGGGCTTTGTTGGTTCTCTGTCCAAGTGTGTCATGTCTGAGAGTCACACCAGAAGATTACAGTGGACGGGGGGAATTTGGGAATCTGTTGATTTCACACTGCTGAAAGACAACAAGCAGTGCACGCTGAGGAAGTTGAAGGACACCTTTGATCTGGTGCAGGACGCTCTCGTGGAGATGGAAGAGGCAATAGAAAACGAGGGCGAGCTGGATGACTTTATGCAGGATGCAGAGAAATCAAATGCTTATGTGTGGTCCGAGCAAGATAAACAAGTCGCCCTCACCTGCACTGGGATGGTCAAAACAATGAAGAACTTGCTCAAGAAAACACAGGAGTGCGTTGAAAAACTGGGTGAAACCGACACTAGAGAAGGAGTTGCTGTTCTGGATGAACTGGTGGACTTAATATCTGGGGTCAACATTAAAGTTGATGACTTTGTTTGCAGCATCTATGCTCCAGTCAACTGTACAGCTCTTCTACAGAATGGGAAGTCACTAGCAGAACTGACTGAGCAGATTCTCAAGTTTCTAAGGGACAGTACTCTAACTAAAGCAGACGATGCTAAATGGTTGGACTTCTTGTTGCATGCCAGCATGCACAATCTGGATAAATTGAAGGATGTTGTACAGAACAATGTTGGTGAAGTGTAATGTTGGGTACTAAAACTGGAATACGATAAACTCTTTATTTAGCAAACTACATGGAGATTGGGTATTCACTACTACGAGAAGTTTGTAAATTGTAATATAATATAGAGGGTAGTTTCTCTTTTTAAAACCATTTTTGGAGATTTTTTTATGTAAAAATAAAAATTGAATATATTATATAGTATTTAACAGTCAATCTACTGAACGTAAAACTTTCCAAGACATCAACGACAGCAGTAAAATGCTAGTGTTAACAGCGAAGTCCTATGGAAAAAAAAATTAACTGTACACAAATCTTGAAAATAACATCTTTGTGTGTGTGTGTGTGTGGTTTTTTTTTTTTTTTGCTCGCTTTGAACTCAAGCATAGTCCATACATGTGCTACTAATTATAGTGCGCTGAGCTGGATCAGCATTCCATGTTACAGTGTCCCTCGCCATCAGGCTAACCCACTCCAACTTCTGAGGTACTTGTAATTTACATCCCCGCGTCAAGGGCAAGAAATCAACATTTTAGTCCAACTGACCGGTATAGGGATTGAACCCGCTACCTCAGCATTAGCACACTGGATGTTTAGGAATGAGTGCTCATATCCATTCAGCGATGCTGACCTCATAAAATTTTTAAACATTAAAAATAGAATCAATATAGCAAAGGTAGCCATGTACAAAATTGGAAAGATACTCTCCTTTTAAAAATCAGTCAATTGCAGTGAGAAAAACAGTCTATGCTGGCTATATTGAACTTATACTGTTGTATGCATGTAAGGCATGGACAATAAGCAGCTGAGCTGAGAAACACTTCATGGCAGTGGAAATGTGGTTTCTGAGGACATTGCAAAGAATACATTAGATATGGCAGAAAAACCAATGAGATAGCTCTGCAAGAAGGAAATGAAAATGATAAAATTATTGGAGAAATTAGACACAGACAGTCAGGATTTTCTGGGCACATTATGAAGGAAGATGGAAAACTTACTGTCAACTGGAAAACCATATATTGGTTCCCAAAGTGTAAATGGAAGGTCATATGTTGGATGACCTTAGTGTAAATGGAAGGTCATATGTTGGATGCCAAGTGCAAATGGGATGTTATATGTTGGATGCTACAGTGTAAATGGGAGGTCATATGTTGGATGCTAAATGTAAATGGAAGGTCATATATTGGTTGCCAGTGTAAATGCAATGTCATATGTTGGATGCGACAGTGTAAATGAAAGGTCATATGTTGGATGCCAGTGTAAATGAAAGGTCATATTTGGATGCCACAGTGTAAATGAAAGGTCATATTTGGATGCTGCAGTGTAAACAAAGGTCATATTTTGGATGCCACAGAGTAAAGGAAAGTTCATATGTTGGATGTCACAGTGTAAATGGGATGTCATATGTTGGATGCCACAGTGTAAATGGAAGGTCATATGTTGGATGCCACAGTGGAAATAGACATATATTGGTTACCATGGTGTAAGTGAAAGGTCAAATATTTGTTACCGTAGTGTAAATTGAAGGTGATATATGATCTATTTTGGCAGAGTGTTAAACAAAAAAAAAATAGACGTTTGGAAAGTGTTTCTAATCCTTTTGGCTAAGATCCGCGTGTATTTGTTGGCTTTCAGTAGTACACTTGGTCTAGTCGGAGTCGGGGATGATCCTTCTCGGTCCTTTGGCTAGGATCAGACGCTTTTGCTGCATCTCCCCAGTAGTGCGCCTAGTCTGGTCGGGGGCCGGGGTGATCACACCACCTCACATAGCTTCACCTTAAATGTGGGCTCGGTGGACCACTGTGGGCAATAGCTCACAGTGAGACTAAGGGTCCACGCCAAAAAAGGGGGAACCGCAAACCCACACACACACACAAATTAGACGTTTGGAAAGAGACCTTAATTCTGTTTCCGAGTGACTCAGCCATGTGCACATGTGGTTTGGCGTCGCAGACAGCAGAGCAGGACTGCGTCCAGGACTGCCCAAACTACATCATATCCAGGCGAACCTTCTGGCCTAGAGAGACAACAGTGGAAGATAAACTCTATGGACCGCTGAATGAACTAAAAAAGACTATTAGCACCAAAACTGTTATGTGAGAACATGGACCAACCAGTCTACATTTTTTCATCCAGCGCGGTACACGGTAAACCACCAGGGTTGGCCACTTTTTTAAAACCAAAAATATCTAGAAACGGCCCAAACCACATCTAGATTTCGTTGGAAAGTATCTGGGAAAAATATCCAGATTGAGAAAGTAAGAAATTACATATGTATTGATGTGACTGCCGGTCTCCCTGGGGAAGAAGTTTACGGCTTTCGCCGTAACCCCGTATATTCTCGTGAGTAACGCAGCTGCGCCCGAACCGGCAGCGGTTCGAGCCACCCTGGTAACTTACGGGGGTATATGAGCCGGTCACTCAGCAAACTACTGAGCGTAATCTTGCCTAGTACATCAACAGCCGCTGAAAAATGCTGATGTTGACTGCAACGTCCTGTTAGGGATATGAAAAATAAATGATGTGACTTACCCTATAGAATCATGCCCTCATCTTCACTGATGTATGTCTCACAAGATGCACTTAACGTGGATGATGAAGTTGAAGCTTCAGAGTCAAAATGACTCTGGTATGCTTTAGCTGTTCCAATTTCTTTTAATACACGATCAGGGAGCTGATAACTTGAACAGCATTTTCCTGCTCTCATCAGGCCAAATCTTATTGTCAAGATAGTAATTAAGAGGTCAAGTTTCACCGTGTTTCTTAGTTTACATTTTGTATAATTCATAGTACTGAAAACTCTTTCCACATCAGCATTTGAATGGGGTAGTATCATGGCAGACATCGCACATTCAAAGAGCTCACAGAATGGACTGTTACACGAGGCATCTTTGAATTGTCTTACTTCACTCCGAAAGGCTTCAGTTTCTGTTTTGTTTCTCCAGTCAACCAAATTTATTTTGGTTAACTGATATTCTGGTTCCGCCACACTATTATCAGTAGCCCCTAAAAATTTCATAACTTGACAATATTTTGTTATGTCAAACATGACATACAGACATCTACTGGCTGAAGCATGTTGCTAACAGAAAAGAGTAAAATATTTTTCAATACATCTAAATTTTCAGGAAGTCTCTGCTTCAATTGCTTGAATAATGAGAGAAGAAAATCTTGATACGCTTTCTTAAGTTGTTCTCTTCATTTTCTGTTAACAGTCCTTTTGTTTTTAAACCAACAATTTTTGATTCGATTTGGTATCCCAGGTATGGCTTAGGAGCCAAATAGTTCTCTATAGTGGAAGTGAACAAGTCAGCTTTAGAAGTTGGCAATATAAGTCTTTTACCAATTGAGTGAAATAGCAAAGTGAGATCGTCAAGTAATTTAACGTTATCAACATTTTGAGATTCAAACAGTTTATTAACTCTTAGCACTTCACTTAAAATGGGTTGTAAAAAGAGAAGGAATGCCAATTTTTTTTTCATCACTATACATTCCCTATATTATTTCATTCAGCTGTGTAGCACTTTTCACTTTGTCTTGTTATTTTGACGTGTGTCTTCAACTCCAACCATTGGTTTACAATTACTTCAACAGCTGGTTGAATTGATAACCATCTAGTTTTGCAGTATGACAGAATTTTCAGTGGTGAGGAACTATCATTTAATGCTTTATATAAATTATTTTTTGCAATGAAGTCTTGGGATCTTAAAGTGGTGGTTTCCCCTTGCCTTCCACATTCACATGAATTCACATGAACATAAATTATTATATTACTGTTGTCTGACAGATGATTTGGAGAACCAGTTATGTGTTTCAGCGTCTCGTTATGTTTCGGGAGTCTCTGTGGCGAAGTGGTCAAGCCGTTTGACTCGGGCTCCGAAGGTTGTGGGTTCGATTCCGGGCCGCATCCTTCGGTTCACGAGTGAAATATTTCGGAGAATCCTGTTGGGTCGTCGCTAGAGCTACGGAGATCGTGCTTTGTGCGACGCTTTCCGCGCTGCGGAAAGAGACCGAGCCATATGGGATAAAAGCCAGTGCAATGAAGTCGACCCTGTCGGTTTTTAAGCTTTTTAAGCAATAAGGAATTCCAAATTCCTTGGTAAACATTCTGATGAGGCATGTGATAATGCTGTCTGAAAGGAATGACACGCGCATTTTATGAGGATTAAAGATGGGATATCTTCCTTCAATTTTGCATAAACGCCATGGTTGATACCGACCATTACCGGTTCCAATTGCAGCCAAATTCTTCAAGTTTAAATGTTTACTGACCATAAGTATCTTCAGTGCCTGAACTATACTTTCTGCATCACACTCTTCCAAGTGAGCTAGTCCAAGAAATGTAGAAACTACTTTGTCTTTGCTGTTGCTATAATATGTAACACATACACCAAGCACTGAAAGAAAATTAAAATATAGAAAGTATCGGAAATATCCAACTTCAAATGAAAAGTATCTAGAATTGCATTCAGCATCTAAACTTCAGAAAACGGTACCCAGACGCCGGCAAAAACCTCTAGATCTGGATATAAAATATCTAGAATGGCAACCCTGGTGTAGATTCGTAAACAATGGGATCTCGGTAATCGGTTTCTGTTTTAATGCGATCTTGAAATAATGGGGAAATTTAACATGATGAGTACTCTAAACCTCATTAAAACGGAGAAGCAATAACAAAAAAACGTAAGTTACCGCAAATAAAATCTCTGGTAAAATACGGCAACCTAAATCATAGAGGCTAGGTAGAAGGAAAAGAACCGTATATTATGGAGGGAAAACAATATCAAGTAATCGGTTCTTGTATTAACGCGATCTTGAAATAATCGGGGGATTTAACGTCACGAGTACGCTTAATATCCCGATCATGTTTTGTGCGGTCCTGAAGCCAATTTGACAATGTCTTCACACCCCCCCCCCCCCTGTGGAAACCCTCAAATTCCCCCCTGGGGGGGGGGGGGAATTCCCCACCGGTTGAGAACCACTGATCTAGATGGATAGCACAAAGATCTATCTGTCTCTTTCTTCAACCCTCCTCTCTCTCTCTCTCTCTCTCTCTCTCTCTCTCTCTCTCTCTCTCTCTCTCTCTCTCTCTCGCTCGCTCTCTCTCTCTCTCTCTCTCTCTCTCTCTCTCTCCTCACACTCAGAAGAGACAGAAAGCAGAAAACATTCATTGCATGGGAGTCAACGGACACAGATTAAAATGTGCTGTACTAGAAATTAACTGAATGACTAATTCGTAGTCATAATTTGACACGGACATACACGGGACATGATTCCTGGCTCGTTAGGTCAGCAACTGTGTTTTAACATTGTCCAGGAAAAAACGTCAGATGATGTGAACATATATTTCCAGTGTGGACACAGTAGAAATGAGATAGCTTGTGACACTGATGTATTGAATGACAACAGCGACAGTGCAGAATGACTATGTGTGACAAAAAGGTAACATAGATTACCTTTGGACTGGAACCCGTGTCTTCTATGGTCTGTGAGGACATATATTGCCCATACAAATGTTCAAGTATCTGTTGCATAAATAAAGAGCCAATTGATGTATTAGCATGGATGTATAATAACAGTTCTTGACCATGGTGTGACAATCATTTCAGACTTGCCAGCTCAGTATTCGATGCTTGTCTAACAGAGGACAGTCCACAGATGCCCAGTGCGCCATGCTTGTCGGAAAAGGTATACACTGTTTCAGGTGATTAGTATTTGTGTGTCATACGTAGATGTCTTGTCTGTGTGCAAGCGTTGCCTGTCAGGTATGCAGGTGTTACTTCCCAGGTGTTGGGTGGGGCAGTTAGTTTCTGTACACTAAGGAGGAGATGCTATGGATGTTTCCATGATGACAAACTAGACTAGACACTCTGCCAGGCGTTGTCTGTCAGTAGGTGGGCAGCTGTCTGTCGGTAGCTGGGCAGCTGTCTGTCAGTAGGTGGGCAGCTGTCTGTCAGTAGGTGGGCAGCTGTCTGTCGGTAGTTGTGCCGGTATTGTTTGTTGAAAAGTCTGCAGGTCTTACCTGTCTGCAGGCATGTTTCTGACAAGCACATCTCTACGGATGCCCAAGTCTCATAACGATGGTGTCAGTCAACATCTTCCGGGAGTTTTCTGGGTAGATGATGATGACGGGCTGACCTCCCACCCTGGTATCCCATGGCCTATAACACGTGAATGCCCAGCAGTAGAATCCACCTTGGAACTATTGTTTACTTAGTACGATCAAATAATAAATAGTAATAAATAATAGCAGATAGACAACCCAATCACACGTGAATATTTATAGCATGGGTAATTCCCATTTGGTTGCTGGCTGGTGCAACGAAAGGAGAGAGAGGAGGGGGGAGAGTTGTGTTCTGTGTTGCAGCTCTTTTGGTATGATCTATGGGAGGACACTGGAGAAGTGGGGAATGCTTCTGGAGATTGCCGTGTGTATTGGAATTGACCCTTGACCACCCCGCCCCTCCCCTCCCCTAAATCAATAGTAAAAGATTAGGGAAATAGAGTGGAAAGATTAACAAAGCTGTAAAAATGAGAATTGTCAGATGTTACGTATACTCCACACTACTGTATGGCGCGGAAGCCTGGACATTGAATAAGCAACTAGAAAGTCGAATAGATGCCCTGGAGATGTGGATACAGAAGAATATGTTGTATTTCATGGAAACAAAAACAATCAAACACTGGGAGTGAAAATAGAGTTGATGAAATAAATTTTTTTAAAAAGAGGCACGTGAAATATTTCGGACACGTTAAAAGACACAATACAGTGTACTCTTATAAAAACCATACTGGAGGGTAAGACTGAAGGCAAGCGAGCAAGAGGTAGACAATGATACATGTGGGAAGATAACATCAAGTGATTGACGAACATCAATCTAACAGAATGTACAATCAGGGCGAGAAACAGTCTTGCAGATCCATTGCTGCCAACTTTCATTGTGAAGACGGCACCTGACTGATTGATTGAGTACACGGGAAACTTACAATCTTAGGCAATACTTTCTTATAGAGTAAGACAAAATAGTCAAAAGTCAAGTTGTGCACATATGAAACTTTCTGAGTCAACAGTTTCTGGTACAGTCAGTCACAGAATGCTTGCAGTAGAATGATGTTGATATAGTCAGCCGTTTCTGGTACAGTCAGTCACGTAATGCTTGCAGTATAATGATGTTGATACAGTCAGTAGTTTCTGGTATAGTAAGTCACAGAATGCTTGCAGTAGAACAATGTTTATAGCAGTTCTCAATGACAACAGATCTAACTGTGGGGGAGGACACCATGCTGCACTCATCACCATTGCTGGACGAGGTGGCGGTGGATGGAGTCAGTCTTTTGGCCAGGCAGGCGGTTTTACAGGTAGGTGACATCTTCTTGCAGTCACATCTTTGGTAATTATCAGATTCAGTGCCAAACAAACAGTATATTTGGACCTAACAAAAGTGGATGGCGGAAAATGGGAAGTAGGGGTGTGTCACAGTTATGGCTTAAAAGATGTGACGAGAAAAGTCGCACAGAACATGCTCAACAGAATGTTGGCTCAGACCACGCCATAATGTGATGATGTAGAGAGAACTGTTGCACGAATATGCTCAACAGAATGTTGGCTCAGACCACGCCTGCATGGTGGTGATGTAGGACCTATGTGAAATAAGACGTGACTGTTGTTTCTGCCATTGTGCCAGTAAAATTATTGTTGTTGAAATGTGATAATTGCATTGTGATTAGTTGCAAACATGTCAGCCAAATCAGCATGATACCAAAACATCACATCTGAACCATGTCAAATAAATCATCAACACACATAAACATACAATCTCTAACTTACACACAAACATCAAATCTCAAAAATTACACACAAACATCAAATCTCAAACGTTACACACAAACATCAAATCTCAAACGTTACATACAAACATCAAATCTCAAACTTTACACACAAACATCACATCTCAAACATCAAACCTCAAACGATACACACAAAAATCAAATCACACACGTCAAATCTCAAACATTACACTCAAACATCAAATCTCAAACATCAAATCTCACACATCACATCTCCAATAGCAAACCTCCAACATCACATCTCATACGTTATACGCAAACATCAAATCTTAAATATAAAACCTCAAATATCAAATCTCAAATCTCAAATGATATACTCAAGCATCAAATCTTAGACTTTACACACAAACATCAAACCTTAAACATCAAATCTCAAACTTTACACACAAACTTCAAACCCCACACATAAAATCTCAAACGTTACACACTAACATAAAATCTCAAACGTTCCACACAAACATCAAATCTCAAGCGTTACATACAATCACACCTCAAACATTGCACACAAACGTCAAATCTCAAACATCAAATCTCAGACGTTACACACAAACATCAAATCTCAAACATCACATCTCCAATAGCAAACCTCCACCATCACATCTCATACGTTATACACAAACATCAAATCTTAAACATAAAATCTCAAACATCAAATCTCAAACACAATCAATCAATTAATCAGGTGCCGTCTCCACAATGAAGGTTGGCTGTAATGGATCTCCAACACTATCTCTCGCCCTGACTGTCACACAATCATCAGATCTCAAAACATTACATTTAAACATCATATCTCAAACCTACACACAAACATCAAATCTCAAACATTATTCACAAACATAAAATCTCAGACATCACACACAAATATTAGATCTCAAACATGACATACAGACATCATTGCTCAAACAATACACACAAACATAAAATCTCAAACATTTCATACAAATATCAAATTTGAGAGATTACACACAAACATCAAATCTCAACCATGTTAATGTGGAATGGTTAAAGCATGGTAATGAGAGAAGGAAATCTGTGGAAACATTGTTACATTCACTTGCTCCACGGTGACTGCATCATCCTTACACATGTCACAGAACTACCACAGCTTTTCTCATCATCTGTATTCTTGCAGTCCAGTCTGTAGTCTGATATTTGTGTGTTTTTGTCCCCAGTCTCTTGATTCTGTTGATGGAGAGGAACAGAGAGGACTTGAAACTGATGAAGAAATCGAAGAAGCGTTCAGACAAGTGGAGCATACAGTAAGTAAACATGGTGCTGTTGTCATGATGATAGCATCCAGCCTGTGCAGATTGTTTCCTTCAACAGGTCGGACAGATTGTTCACAGTAATGTGCACACAATATTCAGTAATGTGCACCAAACATGCAGTAATGTGCACACGATATTCAGTAATGACACCACACATGCTGTAATGTGCACACACTATTCAGTAATGTATACCAAACATGCAGTAATGTGCACACAATATTCAGTAATGTATATCACACATGGAGTAATGTGCACATAATATTCAGTAGTGTGCACCAAGCATGCAGTAATGTACACACAATATTCAGTAATGTGACAAAACATGCAGTAATATGCACACAGTACTCAGCAATATGCATAAACATTCTGTAATGTGCACACAATATTCAGTAATGTGCACCAAACATTTAGTAATGTGGACACAATATCCATTAATGTGAACACACTATATAGTAATATGCACCAAACATTAAGTAGTGTGCACACAATACGCAGTAATGTGTACTCACCAAAAATTCAGTAATGTAGAACGAAGCTGTGGAAGATGGACTCAGTGAATCTGACCATGTTGTTGCGTATGCTTATGTCCCGTAGAACGAGGCTGTAGATGGACTCAGTGAATCTGACCTTGCTGTTGTGTATGCTTGTGTCCCTACAGAGCGAGGCTGTAGATGACTGACTCAGTGAATCTGACCTTGTTGTTGCGCATGCTTGTGTCCCCACAGAGCGAGGCTTTGAGCATAAGTTCTTGGTTCATAAGTTCTTCGAGCATAAGTACTTGGTGTGATGAAGCTGGGGCAATGGTCAACCCAACAAAGGCAACAGTGACTTGGTTCTCGTTGAATAATCATATTGTCAACAATCCAACACCAACTGTAATGCTGTGTTCAGAGACGGTGGAAAGAACGCAGGCAATGAATTACCTGGGGATACGGTTTGATCGAAGCCTTGCTTATAATGTGCACATAGACCAGGTGATAACAAAGGCCAAGCGGGGTTTGGCAGCGATGCGGGTGATGGCGGCAGCAAACTGTGAGCAGCGCCATCTATGTCTTCTGTACGAGGGGCTGGTCATGTCTGTTTTGGAGTATGCAATGGCAATCCTGACTGTCAGCCATAAGCAGATAGAAAGGATGGAAAGGATACAGAATGAAGCTATGCGCATTATTCTTGGATGTACAAGAGATACAGCATGCAGGGCGATGCGCTACCTTCTTGATTTTCCAACCATTGAAGAGAGAATGCAAGTTTGCAGGGCACGCGCCTACCTCAGAATTAACGCAAACACACAGCATCCACTGCATAGTGAAATTAGGAAGGTGAAGGGCAGCAGGTTAAAAAGAGGACGGTCGTGGATGGGTCAAGCCGAGGACATTCTTCAACAGGTGTGTTCACTTGAGGACTTAGAACCTGGCGAGGAGTGGGTGCAAGTGCCAACAGACTTCTGCACATCCTTTTCAGTTTGCATCCAACTAGATAGAAAATGCAGACAAGAAAATCCGGCTGCTGTTGAGGCTGAAGTACAAGCGTTGATTTTCGAGAATTCGCTAGACAGTGACGCGGTCATCTACACAGATGGGTCGGTCATCCGACATGTGAGAAGCTCATGGGCCTTTACAGCTCGGGCCGGAGGGAGAATTGTGAAGGAGGACTCTGGTGCTTTCACTGAAACCACAAGTAGCCTGACCATGGAAGTCATGGCAGTAAGTAAAGCAATAACATGGCTCGAGACACAGACATTCACTAGGGCTTGTTTCCTTAGCGACTCAATGAACATGATCAAGAGGATAGAGGAGGGGTCGATCCGAAGAGAATGGTTGCTGCCTCTGAAGCGGTCTCGGCTGGCAAAGATTAGTTTCATCTTCGTGCCAGGGCATGCGGGAGTACAAGGAAATGAGCGGGCTGACAAGCTCGCAGGTGAGGCTACTGTTGAGGGCGGACGCGCCATGGACCAGGCTGACATTCTGAATGCCCTACGAGAAGTGAGACTTTTGCAAGAACCAAGTGATGACTGTGAATCTACAACAATGGCCAGACTGCGAGAGCAGCAAATTAAAAGAGGGGTGGCCAAACAAGAACACTACGCAGGAAGCCAAAGAAGATTGATAAACCAACACAGAACTGGCGTCGTTAGCCGCTACACGCTGCGGGATTTGCTGAGGAGGGGATCCGAGCACTTATGGACTGAATGGTCCGATGTGCAACGAGGATGATCTGTCGACTAACTAACTAACAGAGCGAGGCCGTAGATGGACTCAATGAATCTGACCTTGATGTTGTGTATGCTTGTGTCCCCCGTAGGACGAGGCTGCAGATGGGCACAGTGAATCCGTGTATTCTGACTCCAGTCGTACAGAACTCTCAGACATCCCCGAGGTGGAGGAGGAACTCTTAGGATCTCAGGATTCCCAGCTCAACCAGGCTGGCAACAGTCAGGTCAGTATGTCTGACATCAATGCTTTCATGATTTTTCTCATTAAAGTTTCATGACTTTATACTTTCATATTGTGACAACCGGTAAGATTTGTGGAAAGAGAGATAGAGTAAGGCAGCTTGAGAAAATTCTTGAGAGACTTACGTCATGGCACGTATGGAGTCAACACACGAATTGATCCATGACGTCAAAGATCGTAATTTGTAGAGAAGCATGATTGCCCCGCCAGCCGGCAAGGCATTGGATGTTGATGATGTTTGATGATGATGATGATGATGATGATGATGATGATACTTTCCTAATATGTCACATTTCATGAAGACTTCTCTTTTCCCTCATTCCCATGTTGATGAGAGAGTCACACCTAATTATCACCTCAAAACTCAATATGTCTGACTTCGACATGTTCAAGGTTTACTTTCTCTGAACTCTAAGCAGATTCCGTTCAAGGTAAGAAACCCCATCTATAGGTAGGTAGATTCTATCCATGGTAACACACTCCATCTACCTGTGGATAGATTCCAACCAAGGTAGCACATTCCATCTACCCGTGGCTAGATTCCAGCCACGGGAACATTCTCCATCTATCTGTAACTAGATTTCATTCAAGGTAACACACACCATCTACATGTGGATATATTCCACCCAAGGTAACACACTGCATCTACCTGTGGGTAGATTCCACCCAAGATAACACACTTCATCTACCTGTAGGTAGATTTCATCCAAGGTAACACACTTCCAACCAAGGTAGCACAACTCCATCTACATTTGGCTAGATTCCAGCCAAGGTAATACACTTTATCTACCTGTGGCTAGATTCCGACCAAGGTAGCACAAACTTCATCTACCTGTGGCTAGATTCCAACCAAGGTAGCACAACTCCATTTACTGTCGATTTTCTGTCTTGCAACACCAGTTTGTGACACCGTGAACATCAAGCTCGTGTATTAGTTTCTAGATATGTTGTCAGTGTCGTGGCCTTGCCGCCTACTATTTGCAATGTCCAACTATTATGGGATGTTTAACATGTGGATCGTGCACAAGGGACCTTTGCTTTCTCGCCCTCATCACAAGGTGTCCAATTCCACTACACAATAGAGCAGGGGACAGTGTTATTTCAGTCAAAATCAATGGCGATTGGTCATCGTCATCATCATCATCATCATCATCATCATCATCATCATCATCATCATCATCATCATCATCATCATCCTCCACCTCCTCCTCCTCCTCCTCTTCCTCCTCCTCCTCCTCCTCGTCTTCTTCTTCTTCTTCTTCTTCTTCATCGTCTTCTTCTTCTTCTTCTTCTTCTTCTTCTTCTTCTTCTTCTTCTTCTTCTTCTTCTTCTTCTTCTTCTTCTTCTTCTTCTTCTTCTTCTTCTTCTTCCTCTTCATCTTCTTCCTGTATAAATTAATGAATGCTTTACTGTTTGTGAGAGGAGCAGCTGGCCGAGTGGCTAAAACGCCGGACTCTCCTTCGGGAGACCCGGGTTCGATCCCTCGGTAAGGTGTCGGATTTTTTTCTGTCGGGGGCAAAAAGAAAATCCTAACCTGCACAGTTCGCGGTGACTGCACTAGCCAGGCGGCCTTAATTCCTCAGGCTCAAAGACCCCTCTGCCATACACCGCAAGGTACTATGTTGGCAGTAAATGACAGTTTTATGACTGCTTGTGATTGTGAATAGGCATATGTGTGTGTACGTAAACCAATGCCCATGGGTCATAATCATCATCTTCTTCATCACCATCATCGTATGGGCATATTCTTGTAAGAAAAGTCAGGGAGTCAGTTTGTTTCTTAACTTTGATTTGTGTCTTCACTTTGGTGTGTTTCTTCACTTTGGTTTGTTTCTTCACTTTGATTTGTTTCTTCACTTTGATTTGTTTCTTCACTTTGGTTTGTTTCTTCACTTTGATGTGTTTCTTCACTTTGATTTGTTTCTTCACTTTGGTTTGTTTCTTCACTTTGATTTGTTTCTTCACTTTGGTTTGTTTCTTCACTTTGGTTTGTTTCTTCACTTTGATGTGTTTCTTCACTTTGATTTGTTTCTTCACTTTGGTTTGTTTCTTCACTTTGATGTGTTTCTTCACTTTGATTTGTTTCTTCACTTTGGTTTGTTTCTTCACTTTGATTTGTTTCTTCACTTTGATTTGTTTCTTCACTTTGGTTTGTTTCTTCACTTTGATTTGTTTCTTCACTTTGATTTGTTTCTTCACTTTGATGTGTTTCTTCACTTTGATTTGTTTCTTCACTTTGGTTTGTTTCTTCACTTTGGTTTCTGTCTTCGTGTGACCTCACAGGTGGCCACCAAGTCCCCGGAGTCAATGGAGTCAACGACTGACAGGTCATCCCACGTTGACACTGATGACCAGCCCAGAGAGTTCCACGCTGAGAAACCTGCCCAGTTTGATGGCAAACCACTGGCCGCCCCGACACCTCGCACCCCCACCACAGGTAAATAGAGCACCCCCACCGCAGGTCAATAGAGCACCCCCACCACGGGTCAGTAGAGCCCCCCCCCACCACAGGTCAGTAGAACACCCCCGCCACGGTCAGTAGAGCATCCCCACCACAGGTCAGTAGAACATCCCCACCACAGGTCAGTAGAATACCCCCACCACAGGTCAGTAGAACACCCCCACCACAGGTCAGTAGAGCACCCCCACCGCAGGTCAGTAGAACACCCCCACCACAGGTCAGTAGAGCACCCCCACCACAGGTCAGTAGAACACCCCCACCACAGGTCAGTAGAACATCCCCACCACAGGTCAGTAGAACACCCCCACCACAGGTCAGTAGAACACCCCCACCACAGGTCAGTAGAACACCCCCACCACAGGTCAGTAGAGCACCCCCACCACAGGCCAGTAGAACACCCCCACCACAGGTCAGTAGAGCACCCTCACCACAGGTCAGTAGTGCACCCTCACCACAGGTCAGTAGAGCACCCTCACCACAGGTCAGTAGAGCACTTCCACCACAGGTCAGTAGAGCACCCCCACCACAGGTCAGTAGAACACCCCCACCACAGGAGTAGTATATTGTGGCGTCCAGACACATATTATGCGTCCAGAATCTGGCGGCTGATAGGGTTTATGAAGGAAATATGGGGAAAATGCCGACTCGGTAAATTTTTTGGCGGCGTGTGGGAACGGTTTCTTTGACGGGTGATGGCGGGTGTGAAAGTAATTAAGGTAAAAGTATTCGTGTCTATGTTGGTTGGTTCTGTAAAAGTACTGGAAAGAGAGGGTGTCAGTACGGATGAAGGGGTAGTACTTACTGGAAATAGAAACCGAGGGTGTGAGTACGGATGAGGGAGGGCTATAAGTTACGTAGGGTATATGAATGTGTTAGTATGCGTGGAGTAGTGATGTATAAACAAGGGTGTGATGGGTCGTGGTTTCTACTCATGGGCTGTATATATGGTGGTTACGTATATGAATGTGTCTGTTCGTGGTGAGTAATGTATAAACAAGGGTGTGATGGGTCGTGGTTATACTTGACGAAGTAAGAGATGGTTACTATCATCTGAACAGTGTGATAGTAGTGAAAGCAAAGGGTGATATGTAGCTTATTCACTACCATCATTAGAAAGGAAAGCTTATAAAGTTATAATGGGTGTCATTTGATGGTAAGGGGTGGGTATTAGCAATCAAGTAGGAGTGATATAGGGGTGGTCATAAATGTAATAAGAGGTGTTCGCAATTACACACTGGTCAACCAGTGGTCAAGCAATGGTCAAGTAAGGGTCAAGTAGTCAAGTAAGGAAATTTTAGGGAAAAGTGATTGTAATGAGATGGTGATGATTAAAGAGTGGTAAATTAGAGGTCAAGCAGTGGTCAAGCAAGGACAATTTTAGGGAAAATTGGTCGTAGTGACATGGTGATGTTTAAATTAGTGGTAAATTAGTGGTCAAGTAGTGGTCAAGCAGTGGTCAAGCGGTGGGTAAGTGAGGAAAATTTTAGGGAAATTTTAGGGAAAAGTGATTGTAATGATATGGTGATGATTAAAGAGTGGTAAATTAGTGGTCAAGTAGTGGTCAAGTAGTGGTCAAGTAAGGAAAATTTTAGGGGAAAAGTGATTGTAGCGACATGGTGATGATTAAAGAGTGGTAAATTAGAGGTCAAGCAGTGGTCAAGCAGTGGTCAAGTGGTCAAGTAAGGAAAATTTTAGGGAAAATTGGTCGTAGTGACATGGTGATGTTTAAATTAGTGGTAAATTAGTGGTCAAGTAGTGGTCAAGCGGTGGGTAAGTGAGGAAAATTTTAGGGAAATTTTAGGGAAAAGTGATTGTAATGATATGGTGATGATTAAAGAGTGGTAAATTAGTGGTCAAGTAGTGGTCAAGTGGTCAAGTAAGGAAAATTTTAGGGGAAAAGTGATTGTAGCGACATGGTGATGGTTAAAGGGTGGTAAATTAGTGGTCAAGTAGTGGTCAAGTGGTCAAGTAAGGAAAATTTTAGGGAAAATTGGTCGTAGTGACATGGTAATGCTTAAATTAGTGGTAAATTAGTGGTCAAGTAGTGGTCAAGCGGTGGGTAAGTGAGGGAAATTTTAGGGAAATTTTAGGGAAAAGTGATTGTAACGATATGGTGATGTTTAAAGGGTGGTAAATTAGTGGTCAAGTAGTGGTCAAGCAGTGGTCAAGTGGTCAAGTGAATAAATTTTAGCGGAAAGTAGTTGTAGCGACATGGTGATGCTTAAAGGGTGGTAAATTAGTGGTCAAGTAGTGGTCAAGTAGTGGTCAAGTGGTCGAGTGACCACTTAAATTGAAGAGGACGATGTGCCTAAGATTATGGTAGTGGTTAAAGTGATCGATGACGTGGTCAAGCAGTGGTCAAGCAGTCAAGTATGGAAATTGTAGGGGAAAGTACGTATAGTGCAATGGTGGTGGGTAAAGTGAGGAGGAAGCAGTAGTAGTGATAATAGTACTACCAATATTAGCGACAAAAATATTAGCTGGTGCAGTGTTATTATACTATATTTTTGTGGGGTGTGTAAAAATCATACAAAGAGGGTCATACAAACACAAGTACACACATGTACACACTTGATACATTTGTACATACACATAAAGACAGACAAGCACAAAGACACACCCATACTATTACTACTGTCATCACAACTACACACCCATAATCAATTACACAAATACACACCTACAAACAAAAACACACAAAGACACAGACACACTTGTACATACAGACACAGAAGTACAGACAGCCCATACTATTACTACTGTCATCACAACTATACACCCATAATCAATTACACAAATATACACCTACAAACAAAAACACACAAAGACACAGACACACTTGTACATACAGACACAGAAGTACAGACAACCCATACTATTACTACTGTCATCACAACTATACACAAGTACACACCCATAAACAAATACACAAGAACACTCAAAGACAAACACAAAGACACACCCATCGCCTAGGATTACTACTGTCATCACAACTATACACAAGTACACACAGACACACTCACCCATACACAAGAACACTCAAAGACAAATACAAAGACAGCCAAGTACTCACAACTATACTCAAGTACACACCCATAAACAAATACACAAGAACACTCAAAGACAAACACAAAGACAACCATACACAGACAACCCATACCATTACTACTGTCACTATCAACAGATATACACAAGTACACACAGACACACTCACCCATACACAAGAACACTCAAAGACAAATACAAAGACAGCCAAGTACTCACAACTATACTCAAGTACACACCCATAAACAAATACACAAGAACACTCAAAGACAAACACAATGACAACCATACACAGACAACCCATACCATTACTACTGTCAATATCAACAGATATACACAAGTACACACAGACACACTCACCCATACACAAAGAGGGCCACACAAACCATTACTACTGGTACCACTACAGATACACTCACCTATAAACAAATACATAAACAAAACGTGTCCCTACAAGAATATCACAAACCCCCTTTTTGGTAAAGAACGCGGATGTCCGAGAAGCCCCTACGTCATCAACGCCATATGCAAAAGTCATTAAGTATGAGTCATCGGTGTGTAGGGAAGCAGGCGTGAGAATAGCTTGTCTAACTGCCACGTCAGCTACGTCGTGTGCAGAACCAGTGTATAAAATAGAAGGCGTCTCTTGTGAGCTCAGTACCAGTTCACGGCTGACTTGGGTATCTACAGAGTTATTTTTTAAATCAGGCTGGTGTGAGCAGTGTTAGTGTAGTAAGCAGATATTGTCCACGTACTGACTTGGCTACATCGGTGAAACAGGTTGGTGTGAGCATTGTTCGTATAGTAACCAGCTATTGTTCACGTACTGACTTGGCTAGCTACAGCAGTGAAACTTGGTGTGAGCCTTATTCGTTTCGTCAGCATCTGATAAATCAGTGAAACATTGTATACATCAGAACTTTTTGGTGTTGTAAGAAAGGAAAAAAAAAAAAAACAGTTTATCAATATGACCACCAGATCTACTTTCACGTGTTCAGTGTGCGACAAAGCCTATTGTGATAAGTATACCCTTAATCGTCACATTCGGACCATTCACGAGGGGAAAGACCAAATATATCCCTGTCAGTTATGTGATAAGGTGTGTAATACGAACGATGGCCTACAAAACCACAAACGAATACGTCATCAGCCACGTATGAATACACCAAACACTGCAATACCAGAGACGACACCACCACCTGTCTATTTACACCAGCCTCGTAGTCTAACGCAAGTACCAGACTGCCACCACTGTATCTTCAATGATAACCTTACCCGCCATAATGGGAACATTCACAATGATTATCCCTGTCAGATACGTACCAATCTATACAATTCGAACCTACAACGGTACTTACATCACCAGACATCACGAGAAAGGATGACACCCTTAGACACCCTGGCAACACCTCCACTCATAGTAGCAGAGGATATCCAACCAAATGATAGAGACAGCTTGGCAGCCCTTAAGGCGTACTGCAAGGACCTATCGCTTATGCTACCCAATCAAGTGGTAGAATTAGAAAAAAGTGTCGACCACCGCTATCGGGTGGTTTTGGTATGATAAAAAGAAGTATTCAGATATTTTGTATGATATCTCATACATGTCTTTATTCTGGATCCGAAACAAATAAGGTATGTGTGATGACTTCGACAACAACAGTGTCTTTGATAGTCAACCAGCAGAGCCCAGAAGAATGAAGATCACTAATCCAGAACTTTTTGGTTTTTCACTAATCATCTATGTCATTGATTGTTTCTTATATCTCTAAACTGTTTTTCACTAATCATGTATGTCATTGATTTTTTCTTATATCTCTAAACTGTTTTTTCACTACTCATGTATGTCATTGATTTTTTCTTATATCACTAAAGTGTTTTGATGAATAATACATTCTTTGATATATTGAAACCAAGTTTTTTTGTTGATTTTCTTTATTGGTTTTGTTTTCATGACGTTGTCTTGTCGGCTCAGAGCTTACATTACCAGACATGAACAAAGTCTTAGAAGAAGTTATGGCAAATACAGAACAGTCAAATGTATAAAAAAAAAACTAGGAAAAAATAACCAAAGGCGAAAAGGCCAAAATACGAAATGTCTCGACCAAGCTTATAAATATTACAACTAAAAGGTTGATCAAAAATTATAAATTCAAACATTATAAAAATAACCAAATATGAAAAACATCGTCCAAAGACAGAAATATTTCAACTAAACTTATAAATAAGTCACCAAAAGGGAAAAGGTCAAGTACAGAAATAGCTATGGAAAAAGTAAGTCCACAAAACTAAGAAAAAAAAATGTAACTTCTGTAGTCAAATGTGTCTTATCTGAAAAGACGCTATCAATGTCACCCCTTTCCTTGTTTTACTTTACCAAAGACCTTCACCGTATCTGGTACAGAAACCCTTATACAGCACTCATCTCTCCACAGTCTTGGTTGCTTTCTAATACAAAGTGGTTACATCACCAAGAACTTCAAAACCTCAATTGTACACGTGCTCCATTGAAACACCCATGACAGTTAACAACATGTATGGCCATGTAATCTGTGAGTCCATCGGGGATAGTTCATCCGAGTATTCGTCACCAAAGATCCATTTCCCATGGCTGACATCTTCAACTTGCTATAACACAACTTATTCTAATATACACTTTACATGAAATTTCCCAAATTTGGGATCTATTAAAGAATACGTAATGAGATACACAAAGACAACAAGAACATATCATACAAAACAATTCACAAATTAAAACTTAAACCATATCAGATGAACCACCCAACAAGTACTACTAGAACACAAACATATAATAAGGAAACACATGACACACAGAGCTTACAGACAAATCACTTGGAGTCAAACAAATTTTGCTTCTTGTACTGTAGAATTCTACCAACACTTCTTTCCTATCACCAAAACTAAACATCTACCACACAACCACTGGTCATTTATCCAACATAATACTCATACCCTCGCCAACGACATTAAGGAAATGCATACTAGTTTTATTTCAGGTTATAACTCTGTTAATAGGGCAGAGAGATATACATGCTAATTAGACTACAGCTGCCTTCTTCACTGCTGTCCTTTGTTCGATGACTTTTCTTCTGTCCTTGTCCTTCGGGACTGCATTCAAAATTTTTTCCAAGTCTAGTATACGGCTTTCAAAATTCTCACGTTCTCTGATTACATGATGCCAGTTACCATTGCGTTCTTCGTTGCCAACAGTATGGACTGTCAAGAAGTGAGGTTCTGGTGCAAAATTAACCTGTGGAGGTAAATAAAACACATTGAAACTTACAAGACGGCCACACATACTACTTCACTAAAGAAAAAACAGTAAAAAATTCACAAGGAGAAGTGGTAAAAGGCATAAAAACAGACTGTCGACATTCTTTTGGTCACGCCTTGAGAAAGGGTAAAGGTATAGTCACTGATGGTTTGTGGTATAGAGAGATGTACATAGAAAACATGTATAACACATAGGTTTTCGGTATTGGTCATGTTTACAAAAATACACATGTGAATTATGAGCATTACTACCCATACACACCTTATTCGTTGAAGAGGAACACCTTCGGACACCATCAGTAGGATATTTTTCGTTCCACAACACATTAATTTTCTTGAGAGACTCTGGGGCATGACTACTAGCCAAAAGGTCAATATCTTCATCTGAAGACGAAACCATCACCCCAAGCAAAGGTTGTCTCTGGTACATCTAAAGCTGGCTGGGTGCCACGAGTAGGTTTCTGGCAGAACAAAATGTCTAATGATAAAGCTGGTGTGAAGAAGCCAGAATCATCTTCCTCCAAAACACTGTCATCTTCACAACAATTCTCATCTTCTGACCACGATGGCCGTCTATCAATTAAAGCTGTCATTGTACCTGATGAATGGAAGGTGAAAAAAGTGTTACACAAGTAGGTTAAAACGTTTTTAAAACAAGTGTCAACGTTAGGATTACAATGTGATTCTATAGAAGAATCTCTGATCACAGACTCATACTACAGATACGACAGTGTGAGTGTTGGTTCTATGAGTCACAAATCTGGACTGGTGTAATGGTTTTCACTAACAACTGACAAGAGGGTGTTTTTTGTGAAACGGGAACTCGACACCGGTGATATGTTAGTAGTAGGGGATTTAAATCTAATGTCTGATAATGTATAAGTATGCATTTCCTTAATGTCGTTGGCGAGGGTATGAGTATTATGTTGGACAAATGACCAGTGGTTGTGTGGTAGATGTTTAGTTTTGGTGATAGGAAAGAAGTGTTGGTAGAATTCTACAGTACAAGAAGCAAAATTTGTTTGACTCCAAGTGATTTGTCTGTAAGCTCTGTGTGTCATGTGTTTCCTTATTATATGTTTGTGTTCTAGTAGTATTTGTTGGGTGGTTCATCTGATATGGTTTAAGTTTTAATTTGTGAATTGTTTTGTATGATATGTTCTTGTTGTCTTTGTGTATCTCATTACGTATTCTTTAATAGATCCCAAATTTGGGAAATTTCATGTAAAGTGTATATTAGAATAAGTTGTGTTATAGCAAGTTGAAGATGTCAGCCATGAGAAATGGATCTTTG
The DNA here is from genome assembly GCA_963921405.1 of Cepaea hortensis. Classification (NCBI taxonomy): domain Eukaryota; kingdom Metazoa; phylum Mollusca; class Gastropoda; order Stylommatophora; family Helicidae; genus Cepaea; species Cepaea hortensis. Next base: position 378,912,152 of record OY992876.1, on the reverse strand, counting down.
GTGACGAATACTCGGATGAACTATCCCCGATGGACTCACAGATTACATGGCCATACATGTTGTTAACTGTCATGGGTGTTTCAATGGAGCACGTGTACAATTGAGGTTTTGAAGTTCTTGGTGATGTAACCACTTTGTATTAGAAAGCAACCAAGACTGTGGAGAGATGAGTGCTGTATAAGGGTTTCTGTACCAGATACGGTGAAGGTCTTTGGTAAAGTAAAACAAGGAAAGGGGTGACATTGATAGCGTCTTTTCAGATAAGACACATTTGACTACAGAAGTTACATTTTTTTTTCTTAGTTTTGTGGACTTACTTTTTCCATAGCTATTTCTGTACTTGACCTTTTCCCTTTTGGTGACTTATTTATAAGTTTAGTTGAAATATTTCTGTCTTTGGACGATATTTTTCATATATGGTTATTTTTATAATGTTTGAATTTATAATTTTTGATCAACCTTTTAGTTGTAATATTTATAAGCTTGGTCGAGACATTTCGTATTTTGGCCTTTTCGCCTTTGGTTATTTTTTCCTAGTTTTTTTTTTTTTTTATACATTTGACTGTTCTGTATTTGCCATAACTTCTTCTAAGACTTTGTTCATGTCTGGTAATGTAAGCTCTGAGCCGACAAGACAACGTCATGAAAACAAAACCAATAAAGAAAATCAACAAAAAAACTTGGTTTCAATATATCAAAGAATGTATTATTCATCAAAACACTTTAGTGATATAAGAAAAAATCAATGACATACATGAGTAGTGAAAAAACAGTTTAGAGATATAAGAAAAAATCAATGACATACATGATTAGTGAAAAACAGTTTAGAGATATAAGAAACAATCAATGACATAGATGATTAGTGAAAAACCAAAAAGTTCTGGATTAGTGATCTTCATTCTTCTGGGCTCTGCTGGTTGACTATCAAAGACACTGTTGTTGTCGAAGTCATCACACATACCTTATTTGTTTCGGATCCAGAATAAAGACATGTATGAGATATCATACAAAATATCTGAATACTTCTTTTTATCATACCAAAACCACCCGATAGCGGTGGTCGACACTTTTTTCTAATACTACCACTTGATTGGGTAGCTAAAGCGATAGGTCCTTGCAGTACGCCTTAAGGGCTGCCAAGCTGTCTCTATCATTTGGTTGGATATCCTCTGCTACTATGAGTGGAGGTGTTGCCAGGGTGTCTAAGGGTGTCATCCTTTCTCGTGATGTCTGGTGATGTAAGTACCGTTGTAGGTTCGAATTGTATAGATTGGTACGTATCTGACAGGGATAATCATTGTGAATGTTCCCATTATGGCGGGTAAGGTTATCATTGAAGATACAGTGGTGGCAGTCTGGTACTTGCGTTAGACTACGAGGCTGGTGTAAATATACAGGTGGTGGTGTCGTCTCTGGTATTGCAGTGTTTGGTGTCTTCATACGTGGCTGATGACGTATTCGTTTGTGTTTTTGTAGGCCATCGTTCGTATTATACACCTTATCACATAACTGACAGGGATATATTTGGTCTTTCCCCTCGTGAATGGTCCGAATGTGACGATTAAGGGTATACTTATCACAATAGGCTTTGTCGCACACTGAACACGTGAAAGTAGATCTGGTGGTCATATTGATAAACTGTTTTTTTTTTTTTTCCTTTCTTACAACACCAAAAAGTTCTGATGTATACAATGTTTCACTGATTTATCAGATGCTGACGAAACGAATAAGGCTCACACCAAGTTTCACTGCTGTAGCTAGCCAAGTCAGTACGTGAACAATAGCTGGTTACTATACGAACAATGCTCACACCAACCTGTTTCACCGATGTAGCCAAGTCAGTACGTGAACAATATCTGCTTACTACACGAACACTGCTCACACCAGCCTGATTTAAAAAATAACTCTGTAGATACCCAAGTCAGCCGTGAACTGGTACTGAGCTCACAAGAGACGCCTTCTATTTTATACACTGGTTCTGCACACGACGTAGCTGACGTGGCAGTTAGACAAGCTATTCTCACGCCTGCTTCCCTACACACCGATGACTCATACTTAATGACTTTTGCATATGGCGTTGATGACGTAGGGGCTTCTCGGACATCCGCGTTCTTTACCAAAAAGGGGGTTTGTGATATTCTTGTAGGGACACGTTTTGTTTATGTATTTGTTTATAGGTGAGTGTATCTGTAGTGGTACCAGTAGTAATGGTTTGTGTGGCCCTCTTTGTGTATGGGTGAGTGTGTCTGTGTGTACTTGTGTATATCTGTTGATATTGACAGTAGTAATGGTATGGGTTGTCTGTGTATGGTTGTCATTGTGTTTGTCTTTGAGTGTTCTTGTGTATTTGTTTATGGGTGTGTACTTGAGTATAGTTGTGAGTACTTGGCTGTCTTTGTATTTTATTTGTCTTTGAGTGTTCTTGTGTATGGGTGAGTGTGTCTGTGTGTACTTGTGTATAGTTATGATGACAGTAGTAATGGTATGGATTGTCTGTACTTCTGTGTATGGTTGTCTTTGTGTTTGTACTTGAGTGGTTGTTTTATAGCTGTGTGTGGTTGACTTTGTGCTTGTATGTCTGTACTCGTGTCTGTATGTGTGTATAGTTGTTGATAGTGACATTAGTAATGGTATGGATTGTCTGTGTATGGTTGTCTTTGTGTTTGTCTTTGAGTGTTCTTGTGTATTTGTTTATGGGTGTGCACTTGAGTATAGTTGTGATGACAGTAGTAATCCTAGGCGATGGGTGTGTCTGTGTATGGTTGTCTTTGTGTTTGTACTTGAGTGGTTGTTTTATAGCTGTGTGTGGTTGACTTTGTGCTTGTATGTGTGTACTCGTGTCTGTATGTGTGTATAGTTGTGATGACAGTAGTAATGGTATGGATTTCTGTACTTCTGTGTCTGTATGTACAAGTGTGTACATGTGTGTACTTGTGGTTGTATGACCCTCTTTGTATGATTTTTACACACCCCACAAAAATATAGTATAATAACAACGCACCAGCTAATATTCTTGTTGCTAATATTGGTAGTACTATTATCACTACTATTGATTCTTCCTCACTTTACCCACCACCATTGCACTATACGTACTTTCCCCTATAATTTCCTTACTTGACTACTTGACCACGTCATCGATCACTTTAATCAATACCATAATCTTAGGCACATCGTCCTCTACAATTTAAGTGGTCACTCGACCACTTGACCACTGCTTGACCACTGCTTGACCACGTCATCGATCACTTTAACCACTACCATAATCTTAGGCACATCGTCCTCTACAATTTAAGTGGTCACTCGACCACTTGACCACTACTTGATCACTACTTGACCACTAATTTACCACCCTTTAATCATCACCATATCATTACAAACACTTTTCCCTAAAATTTATTCACTTGACCACTTGACCACTGCTTGACCACTGATTGACCACTAATTTACCACCCTTTAAGCATCACCATATCATTACAATCAATTTTCCCTAAAATTTTCCTCACTTAACCACCGCTTGACCACTGCTTGACCACTACTTGACAACTAATTTACCACTAATTTAAGCATTACCATGTCACTACGACCAATTTTCCCTAAAATTTATTCACTTGACCACTTGACCCTTACTTGACCACTGCTTGACCTCTAATTTACCACTCTTTAATCATCACCATCTCATTACAATCATTTTTCCCTAAAATTTCCCTAAAATTTTCCTCACTTAACCACCGCTTGACCACTGCTTGACCACTACTTGACCACTAATTTACCACTAATTTAAACATCTCCATGTCACTACGACCAATTTTCCCTAAAATTTTCCTTACTTGACCACTGCTTGACCTCTAATTTACCACTCTTTAATCATCACCATCTCATTACAATCACTTTTCCCTAAAATTTCCTTACTTGACTACTTGACCCTTACTTGACCATTGCTTGACCACTGGTTGACCAGTGTGTAATTGCGAACACCTCTTATTACATTTATGACCACCTCTATATCACTCCTACTTGATCACTAATACCCACCCCTTACCATCAAATGACACCCATTATAACTTTATAAGATTTCCTTTGTAATGATGGTAGTGAATAAGCTACATATCACCCTTTACTTTCACTACTATCACACTGTTCAGATGATAGTAACCATCTCTTACTTCGTCGAGTATAACCACGACCCATCACACCCTTGTTTATACATTACTCACCACGAACAGACACATTATGTCTACGCCACCACCATATATACAGCCCATGAGTAGAAACCACGACCCATCACACCCTTGTTTATACATCACTACACCACGCATACTAACACATTCATATACCCTACGTAACTTATAGCCCTCCCTCATCCGTACTCACACCCTCGGTTTCTATTAAGTACTACCACTCATCCGTACTCACACCCTCTCTTTCCAGTACTTTTACAGAACCAACCAACTACAAATACTTTTACCTTAATTACTTTCACACCCGCCATCACCCGTCAAAAAACCGTTCCCACACCCCGCCAAAAAATTTACCGAGTCGGCATTTTCCCATATTTCCTTCATAAACCCTATCAGCCGCCAGATTCTGGACGCATAATATGTGTCTGGAGGCCACAATATACTACTCACAGGTCAGTAGAGCACCCCCACCACAGGTCAGTAGAACACCCCCACCACAGGTCAGTAGAGCACCCCCACCACAGGTCAGTAGAGCACCCCCACCACAGATCAGTAGAACACCCCCCACCACAGGTCAGTAGAACACCCCCACCACAGATCAGTAGAACACCCCCACCACAGGTCAGTAGAACACCCCCACCACAGGTCAGTAGAACACCCCCACCACAGGTCAGTAGAACACCCCCACCACAGGTCAGTAGAGCACCCCCACCACAGGTCAGTAGAGCACCCCACCACAGGTCAGTAGAGCACCCCACCACAGGTCAGTAGAACATCCCCACCACAGGTCAGTAGAACACCCCCACCACAGGTCAGTAGAGCACCCCCACCACAGGTCAGTAGAGCACCCCACCACAGGTCAGTAGAGCACCCCACCACAGGTCAGTAGAACATCCCCACCACAGGTCAGTAGAGCACCCCACCACAGGTCAGTAGAGCACCCCACCACAGGTAGGTAGAGTTTGTGTGGCTCCGTTGATGGGGCATGTCAAGAGATACCTTCAGCTGGACTTGTGATGAGAGACACGGCCAGGGACGTACTCAGTAGTTTGTGTTTAAGTTGAGAATAGTATAGTTAGAACACCTGAGAATAGTATAGTTAGAACACCTGAGAATAGTATAGTTAGAATACATGAGAATAGTGTAGTTAGAACACCTGAGAATATTCTAGTTAGAACACCCGAGAATAGTCTAGTTAGAATACATGAGAATAATATAGTTAGAACACCTGAGAATATTCTAGTTAGAACACCTGAGAATAGTATAGTTAGAACACCTGAGAATAGTATAGTTAGAACACCTGAGAATGGTCTAGTTAGAACACCCGAGAATAGTATAGTTAGAACACATGAGAATAGTATAGTTAGAACACCTGAGAATGGTATAGTTAGAATACATGAGAATAGTGTAGTTAGAACACCTGAGAATATTCTAGTTAGAACACCCGAGAATAGTGTAGTTAGAATACATGAGAATAGTATAGTTAGAACACCTGAGAATATTCTAGTTAGAACACCTGAGAATAGTATAGTTAGAACACCTGAGAATAGTATAGTTAGAACACCTGAGAATATTCTAGTTAGAACACCTGAGAATAGTATAGTTAGAACACCTGAGAATTGTCTAGTTAGAACACCTGAGAATAGTCTAGTTAGAACACCTGAGAATAGTCTAGTTAGAACACCTGAGAATAGTATAGTTAGAACACCTGAGAATAGTATAGTTAGAACACCTGACAATAGTCTAGTAAGATCACATGAGAATAGTATAGTTAGAACACCTGAGAATAGTATAGTTAGAACACCTGAGAATAGTATAGTTAGAACACACTAGAATAGTGTAGGTAGATAATCTGTGTCTGGAATCCACAGGGCACACGAAACAGTGGAAGAAGTAAAAACCACTGACAAGAGAAGTAGATACAGCAATGAATAATGTGGGGAAGACATGGGCAGAGTTGCAAGGGATAGTCTCGAATAGGAGGGTTTGGGGTGAGGTTGTGGAGATCTATTTCCCAGTGACAGAATAATTGGAGAAAGGGGAACTGGTGTAGCATGGGACTCATTCAGAGACTGGCATTCATCTGGGATGTTTTGTATGAGGCGCACAGCGAGAAGGAGGCACATTCAGCAGGGATGTTTTGTATGAGGCTCATAGAGAGAAGGAGGCTGGCATTCAGCAGGAATGTTTTGGGTGAGGCACACAGAGAGAAGGAGGCTGGCATTCAGCAGACATGCTTTGTGTGAGGCACACAGAGAGAAGGAGGCTGGCATTCAGCAGACATGCTTTGTGTGAGGCACACAGCGAGAAGGAGGCACATTCAGCAGACATGCTTTGTATGAGGCACACAGCGAGAAGGAGGCACATTCAGCAGGGATGTTTTGTATGAGGCACACAGCGAGAAGGAGGCACATTCAGCAGACATGCTTTGTATGAGGCACACAGAGAGAAGGAGGCTGGCATTCAGCAGGGATGTTTTGTATGAGGCACATAGAGAGAAGGAGGCTGGCATTCAGCAGACATGCTTTGTGTGAGGCACACAGAGAGAAGGAGGCTGGCATTCAGCAGACATGCTTTGTATGAGGCACACAGAGAGAAGGAGGCACATTCAGCAGACATGCTTTGTATGAGGCACACAGCGAGAAGGAGGCTGGCATTCAGCAGACATGCTTTGTATGAGGCACACAGAGAGAAGGAGGCTGGCATTCAGCAGACATGCTTTGTATGAGGCACACAGAGAGAAGGAGGCTGGCATTCAGCAGGGATGTTTTGTATGAGGCACATAGAGAGAAGGAGGCTGGCATTCAGCAGGAATGTTTTGGGTGAGGCACACAGAGAGAAGGAGGCACATTCAGCAGGGATGTTTTGTATGAGGCACATAGAGAGAAGGAGGCTGGCATTCAGCAGGAATGTTTTGTGTGAGGCACACAGCGAGAAGGAGGCACATTCAGCAGGGATGTTTTGTGTGAGGCACATAGAGAGAAGGAGGCTGGCATTCAGCAGACATGCTTTGTGTGAGGCACACAGCGAGAAGGAGGCACATTCAGCAGGGATGTTTTGTATGAGGCGCACAGAGAGAAGGAGGCTGGCATTCAACAGGGATGTTTTGTATGAGGCACACAGCGAGAAGGAGGCACATTCAGCAGGAATGTTTTGTATGAGGCACATAGAGAGAAGGAGGCTGGCATTCAGCAGGAATGTTTTGGGTGAGGCACACAGAGAGAAGGAGGCTGGCATTCAGCAGACATGCTTTGTGTGAGGCACACAGAGAGAAGGAGGCTGGCATTCAGCAGACATGCTTTGTGTGAGGCACACAGGGAGAAGGAGGCTGGCATTCAGCAGACATGCTTTGTGTGAGGCACACAGAGAGAAGGAGGCACATTCAGCAGGGATGTTTTGTATGAGGCACATAGAGAGAAGGAGGCTGGCATTCAGCAGGGATGTTTTGTATGAGGCACACAGAGAGAAGGAGGCTGGCATTCAGCAGACATGCTTTGTGTGAGGCACACAGAGAGAAGGAGGCGCATTCAGCAGGAATGTTTTGGGTGAGGCACACAGAGAGAAGGAGGCTGGCATTCAGCAGGAATGTTTTGGGTGAGGCACACAGAGAGAAGGAGGCTGGCATTCAGCAGACATGCTTTGTGTGAGGCACACAGAGAGAAGGAGGCTGGCATTCAGCAGACATGCTTTGTGTGAGGCACACAGAGAGAAGGAGGCTGGCATTCAGCAGGAATGTTTTGGGTGAGGCACACAGAGAGAAGGAGGCTGGCATTCAGCAGACATGCTTTGTGTGAGGCACACAGAGAGAAGGAGGCTGGCATTCAGCAGACATGCTTTGTGTGAGGCACACAGAGAGAAGGAGGCTGGCATTCAGCAGACATGCTTTGTGTGAGGCACACAGAGAGAAGGAGGCTGGCATTCAGCAGACATGCTTTGTGTGAGGCACACAGAGAGAAGGAGGCTGGCATTCAGCAGGAATGTTTTGGGTGAGGCACACAGAGAGAAGGAGGCTGGCATTCAGCAGGAATGTTTTGGGTGAGGCACATAGAGAGAAGGAGGCTGGCATTCAGCAGGAATGTTTTGGGTGAGGCACACAGAGAGAAGGAGGCTGGCATTCAGCAGACATGCTTTGTGTGAGGCACACAGAGAGAAGGAGGCTGGCATTCAGCAGACATGCTTTGTGTGAGGCACACAGAGAGAAGGAGGCTGGCATTCAGCAGGAATGTTTTGGGTGAGGCACACAGAGAGAAGGAGGCTGGCATTCAGCAGACATGCTTTGTGTGAGGCACACAGAGAGAAGGAGGCTGGCATTCAGCAGACATGCTTTGTGTGAGGCACACAGAGAGAAGGAGGCTGGCATTCAGCAGACATGCTTTGTGTGAGGCACACAGAGAGAAGGAGGCTGGCATTCAGCAGGAATGTTTTGGGTGAGGCACACAGAGAGAAGGAGGCTGGCATTCAGCAGACATGCTTTGTGTGAGGCACACAGAGAGAAGGAGGCTGGCATTCAGCAGACATGCTTTGTGTGAGGCACACAGAGAGAAGGAGGCTGGCATTCAGCAGACATGCTTTGCGTGAGGCACACAGAGAGAAGGAGGCTGGCATTCAGCAGACATGCTTTGGGTGAGGCACACAGAGAGAAGGAGGCTGGCATTCAGCAGACATGCTTTAGGTGAGGCACACAGAGAGAAGGAGGCTGGCATTCAGCAGACATGCTTTGCGTGAGGCACACAGAGAGAAGGAGGCTGGCATTCAGCAGACATGCTTTGGGTGAGGCACACAGAGAGAAGGAGGCTGGCATTCAGCAGACATGCTTTGGGTGAGGCACACAGAGAGAAGGAGGCTGGCATTCAGCAGACATGCTTTGCGTGAGACACACAGAGAGAAGGAGGCTGGCATTCAGCAGACATGCTTTGTGTGAGGCGCACAGAGAGAAGGAGGCTGGCATTCAGCAGACATGCTTTGTGTGAGGCGCACAGAGAGAAGGAGGCTGGCATTCAGCAGACATGCTTTGTGTGAGGCACACAGAGAGAAGGAGGCTGGCATTCAGCAGACATGCTTTGTGTGAGGCGCACAGAGAGGAGACAAGTCCAAATGTCCACATAAAGTCTGAGATCGTAGCCAGTGCAACAGTGTTGAGACCTGGTTGCCAGGATGCCAGCTTACACGTGTGTCAGTATTTCTTGTAGAACGTTTTCTTGTATTTCTTGATTGAAGAATGTGACAGGAGAATATATATATATAGTTATTTGGTGATGGTGTTCTCTAATTTGGCAATGTAAGAAGTACTGCCAGAACTAGCACAAAGACAAACGTGCAAGATTACAACAGACTGAAAAACCAACACGCTAACAGAAGGTATGTTTTAGTGTGCAGTAAGAACCATGGAGAATTAGACATTATTTTTATATTGAATCACTATTAAATAACACACTCTACGCAGCATATACTAAGCCACATGTGATGTATGTTTGTTTTGTATGTTTGTAGTTATGCAGAACCATGTCACACAACCAGCGGTTCATGGCGACATAGAGGAGGACCATCTCCCTTCTACTCACAGTACGCCTACCAATATCTACAGTGAGCAGACACATTCATATTGCGAGCAACCAACTCTGGATATTCATATTTCCAGAGCTTTCTTCACAGTGGACACGACCCAGCAGAAAAACCTTGTCAACTTTTTACATCTGGTCAACATGGAACGCAATGTGGGTGATGAAACCACCAAGACCCCACCTGCCTTCAGTGATCCAGCTAAACTGTTGTCTGATAACTCCAGCCGGAACCTTGCCAAAGAGACCCCTACAAATAAACGTACAGACAGCGAGACACAACCAGGTAACCAGGTGGTTAGGTTATCAGCGTCTTCCGTGAAACCATCAGAAAGCTCCAATGATCCTGGAGATATCTCAAGGGAAGTAAGTCCTGTGGTGAAGGCAAACTCAGTTCGGTTGTTTATTGCCTTATATGACTACCACCCGGCCACAATGTCACCAAATGTGGACTCAGTTGAGGAGGAACTCTCATTCAGGGAGGGGCAGATACTGAAGGTGTTTGGGCACAAAGATGCAGATGGGTTCTACAAGGGGGAAAGTAATGGCAGAATGGGTTACATCCCCTGTAACCTGGTCTGTGAGGTGCAGATCGATGACCCCAAGCTTCGCCAGCAGCTGCTGCAGGACATGGCCGAGAGCCCAGGGGAGCCACTTGGTGGTAGGACAGTTTGTAGCCGACTGTGCTGTCTGTTCATGACCATCGATATCTGTCATAGTCTTCACTATATCTGTACCAAACAGTTGTTTGTGATGTTAGTTTCTGGCAATTTATATCTGTCATATTTTTTCTTTCTGTCTGACCCAAGCAGTGTGTTTGTGATGTGTTTATATCACGTTATATATGTCAGTTTTCTCTCTATCTGACCCAAGCAGTGTGTTTGTGATGTGTTTATAACACTTATATATGTCAGTTTTCTCTCTATCTGACCCAAGCAGTGTGTTTGTGATGTGTTTATAACACTTATATATGTCATTGTTTTCTCTCTGTCTGACCCAAGCAGTGTGTTCGTGATGTGTTTATATCGCGTTATATATGTCATAGTTTTCTCTCTGTCTGACCCAAGCAGTGTGTTTGTGATGTGTTTATAACACGTTATATATGTCATTGTTTTCTCTCTGTCTGACCCAAGCAGTGTGTTTGTGATGTGTTTATAACACGTTATATATGTCATAGTTTTCTCTCTATCTGACCCAGGCAGTGTGTTTGTGATGTGTTTATAACACGTTATATATGTCATAGTTTTCTCTCTATCTGACCCAAGCAGTGTATTTGTGATGTGTTTATAACACGTTATATATGTCATAGTTTTCTCTCTG
>OY992876.1:378888596-378898596 GCA_963921405.1 Cepaea hortensis | reverse complement strand
CTTGATAGTCTTTGAATGTATCTGTCCTTTCTTGATAGTCTTTGAATGTATCTATCTGTTCTTGATAGTCTTGGTATGTATCTATCTGTTCTTCATAGCCTTCATATGTATCTATCTGTCCTTGATAGCTTTTGTGTGTATCTATCTGTTATTTAGCAGTGATATTTTTGTCATGCTCCATACATAGCATGTGATTCAGTTCTCTGCAATATGTCAGAATGAAAGCTTGGGTCCTTCACTACAGTTCTGGGTTAAGTGGCCAGTGTTCATACTCATACATGAAAACACATACAACCAGAGATGTCCGTAGTCTGATGCTTCATGAGGAAGCTGTTGACCTTACAGATGACAGCTCATATTGTGAACTGCATGTTCAGACAAATGGCGGGTGGCCGGTTGCTGAAGTAGCTGGTTTTGCCTTATGCAGTAATGTGTGTGCTACTGTTCGTTTTCTAATGACTGCCGCTTTCATCGACTATGAACTGTAATTTTAGTGGCGGACTGTTGTGTTGGCATTCTAACAGCAGCCTTATGCATATATGCAGTGCATGCTGTTGGTTTGTCGGGACTGCTGTCTGTTCCACTTTTCACATGGGACAGTGAGGAGTATCTTGTGTGATATTCACAAGCACAGGAATGGAGCATTATGGGGTGACACTTTGCTGTGAAGTTGGAGCTGCGACTAACTACTAACGACCATGTTCTTCTAAGTTAATCTTATCAGGCTAGATGAGGTCGTGGTTTATTATCCTGAACTTTCATCTGTACATTTAGTGAACCTGAGATGTTTCAAGCAAATCACTTCAACATTTTAAAACATTCAGCACGATGTTGGTTGTTTCATAATGTGTGCACTATCTTACCTTTTGTTCCAGGCTGTTTACAACTATTCACATTTATTTTACCTCTTTCTAAATGATTCTTCGTTCTTGCTATAGTATGTCCAGAAACGAATGCCGTCATTCACGATCAATTATTTTGAAAACTCTGTTGCATCGTTATGAAATTTTTCCTGCCGTCTTATATTTACCCCCACCCAAGGAATATGTCTTTGATAGGTTCAAAAACAACTTAAATCATCGAAAGCGGCGACATTTCTTTGATGTTTTGCTGAAAACCTAGTGATTTCTCGCTAACAAACTTGTTTTTACGGTAATGAATGCCCCGCCAATTCACATGACGACACAAGGCGTATCCGGATTCGTATGGGAGTGGGTGCAATAAAAGAAGTAGCTTAAAAGTCGACAGGGTCGGCTGCATTGCACCGGGTTTTTATCCCATATGGCTCAGTTTCTTTCCGCAGCGCAGAAAGCGTCGCATAAAGCACGAACTCCGTAGCTCCAGCGACGACCCTCAGGAGTCTCCGAAAAAGTGCACTCGTGAAATGAAGGACGCGGCCCGGAATCTAACATACAACCTTCGGAGCCCGAGTCAGACGGCTTGACCACTTCACCACGGAGAATCCCGAGAGGGGTGCAATGTGTAATATTAGTAAAGGTAGAGAATTTATAGAGGCATGGGGTAAATAATTTGTAAATTGACAGGAAAGTAGAAGGAATATATTTCTTACCTTATTTTTCATTTCCTTCTTGTTTCTTCAGCTCCTGGTTAATAATGTGTACACAAGTATTCATGTTAGCTTTTTATATTGAGCTCGTGAAAGCTTCCAAATAGCTGTGCGTTAATGTGCGTATGGGGTGACCAGAAATGATACCGCAATTTAGTCATCATGTTTCCATTTGTAAGGATCTGTTCAGCTGTCTGTGTAGTGTGTTCACACGTACACATGGGTGACAGACCCGCTTTGAGTCTTCGTGAAAGATTGTCTACTCTGCTGTTTACCGTTAAGAGACGGAACATCATTACCTGTTTGGCACTATGAAAATAGTTGTCAGTGTCTCTGTAGTGGGCTTTCTTCTTAACGACCAAGATGTTAATCCTATTTTCATTGAAGTTTATAGATTGATTTGTATGCACGTGTGTTGTCCCCTAATTTGACAACGTGTTTGCTCTCACGTTTCTTGTTATGCCACAATGTGTCAGTTTCCACTGCAATATTACTATTCTGTTGGTATTCAATGCGTTTAGTGTGTTTGTGTTGTTGTTGTTGTTGTTGTTGCTGATGCTGCTGCTGTTGCTGCTGTTGTTGTTGTTGTTGTTGTTGTTGTTGTTGTTTTTGTTGTGTGTGTGTGTGGTTATTTTTTTTTTTTTTTTTTTCCAATACAGTTGTTTGTCACCGCTGAGGGCTTGCGGAATTGAAAATTCATCCCTGTGGAATACAAACTGTTGCCATTGACATTATGCTGATGCTATAATGTTTAGGGCCTGCAATTCGTCTGAATAGTTGGAGCAAAATATCCCAGTTAGTGTGTACGTAGATTAAGGTCTGCGATCTGCTCAGACCTTAATCTGTGTCGGTCGATTCCAGTAGGTTGATGATTGCTCTCGGTTGCATAAAATTCAATCCATCCTTTCTCCAGTAGTCCTCTGACTCTTTCAACACATTCCTCACATTTTTTCAAGTAACTTTTAGCAATATTTAATAGCGCGGACTGGGTTAGTATCTTGACGTCAGACAATTTGAATGTAGTATTGGCAGCTGCCACTCGTCCTTTAATTTTAGCCCACACAAGTCCTATAGGGTTTAAATGAGAATGATACGGCGGAAGTCTCAAGCACCTGTGGCCATGCTCTTCTATCAACTTGTCGATTTGATATTTCTTGCATTTTTTGCGCCTGTTTTACAAGTGACAGCAACTGTAGCTTGAAATATGTTTCTGGAAATGGTATATTTTCCCTTCGGAGCCATATCTTTATTGCTTCCTTTGTTCTCGATGCCGTAGGTATTTTGTCTTCTTGCGCAACAAAACTGTAATATGATACATTGTCCATGATTAGACAAGACGATCTATCAAGGGATGGAAGTACTGTATTCTCGAGCCAATCTCTAAATACATTACCATTCATCTCATTATGATAATCCCTATTGTCTGTATGCTTTGATACGAACACGAGCCCAGCATTCTGTAGTAAGCCATTATGAGTACTACCAGCATAGGCTATGACCAAACGCTGTCCTTTTCTACTGGGCACATAACGCTTTATCTTTCCATCCATTGATTGCCATTCCTTTTCACTTGTGTGGTACGCATTGATCCACGTCTCATCCAAATACACTATATCATTTCCCTTATTTCACATAGGTATCTGCTTCTCATGGCTCCTAAATGCGGTTGATCGCAAAGGATATTTCTACCTCCCTTGTACTTTCTAAAAGTGAAGCCTAATTTCCTTATAATTTTCCACAAAGTTGTTATGGATAGCTCTATGTTATTGTTTTTACTCAACAAAACCCTCAGTTTTCTTACAGTCACTGTTTCTTTGGCATCCATCATTTTTATAATAACTCGTCTGATGACATCCTTGTCAAAGCTGTTTACAATTGCCTTTCTACCTACCGTTTGCTTATCGCGTGTTGGTTTCATTCCAGATTCTTGCACCCATCGGCGAAATGACCGTTTACTCAAACCCAATGCATGCACTGTTCTTTTTTCGGGATTTGTAACAGTATGAAACAGTTTCCTGTGATCAGCTTCTTGACAAAAATATGTGTACAACTTCATAGCGATGCTTTGAAGTCAGTGGCGTGCAGAGGGAGGTGCGGGGGTGCGACGGCCCTGGGCATCCAGCCGGCAGGGGGGCATCCAATTAGGGAGAGGGGGAAGCACAGTGCAGTGGGAGGGGAGGAAGAATGAATTAGGCAAAGAACAATTAAGGTGCATCAAATCAAGGGGTTGGCCCCGGACATCAAAGAACCTCTGCATGCCACTGTGTGAAGTGTACACAATTTCACTTTCAATCCCATTGAACAATATTCACACATTCAAAATATTAGCTATCAATATTATATTAATGGTAAGATTTATTTATATATTTATTTATATAATCACGTTCCATGAAATAACTCACATAGGAGACACCTCTGAACAATCCTATTTAACTGCGCGCAGTCTGTGCCAAAACGAAAACCACGAGATAATTTCAAAAAATGTGCGGATGTGTCTTGGTGAAGCTGTAATACTTTTAAAATGATGGACTTAATCTCTAAGCCGTAAATTATATACCGCATATAAACAAACATTGAAATCTGCTGTACAATCTCCAGAACAAACAAAAATTTGTTGGGTGGACATAATGATAAGGTTATATGCTAAATCTCATAATTTTTCCTCAGTTGGTTACTGAGATATGGAATTTTATATTGGGGCAAAATAAAAAATAAACAGACTATACCTCCCCTAGTCTTATTGTGTGCTCTTAGAGTGTGGCCGTATGTCTGCTACACACTTGTACCACGTGGTCTGGAGCATGCTGGACCAGATGGGCGGCCTTGACACAGCTCCCACAGTAAGCAGTGTGAATGTTCTCTGCGACAGTAGCTGGCTGTCATGCAGGTTACAGTGCCGTTTCACCAAACCCAGTCGTGATATACGAGGGGGCTTCACATGAAAACCTTAAAAGTGTAATAGAAATTACTATAACCATGCTATTGTCTTGTAACCTGTCAATATTGTTGTTAAGGATACCAAGAGTTTTATGCAGGTGGCATCACGGTGCAGACGAACACTCTGACGACATAAGGACAGTTTTAAAATGGCCGCTACACTTCTGACATGTACCTGAGAGGAACACCGTCCTGTTATCGGTTTTTTTTTTTTTAAAAATAAGTGAAGGTGTGAAACCTATAGAATTTCATCGGCGAATGGAGGTCCAGTATGGTGATGCATACATGTCAGACCATCAAGTGTATGAGTAGAATAGAAAGTTTCAAAACAGCGTGATGTCTGTGACATAATTTTCGGTCCGATAATGGGCTGCAGCTGGTGATGCATGAGTGGTTACACACGAGACCAAGAGAATGTTTTCTTTACAGGAATCCAAGCACCGTATTGAACGAAGTGGTGACTACATCGAAAAATGATACATTTGTTCTTTACTTTTTCAGAATATATTCACCACAAAAAAACAAAAACAAAAAAAAAAGCATTTATGGTTTTCATTTGAAGCCTCCTGGTGGGTAGCCGGACTTTACCCAGAGTTAGGCAAGGAAATGTTGAGGGAATAATAACTTGAGGACCTCAAAGATGTAAATAGATAGACAACATCAAGATATAATGGGGATACAGCCCAGCAGAATGTACAGTGAAGGTTCAGGACATACCTTGCTGGAAATCCATAAATTCATTCTGTGCATGTTTGTTTTGTCCAGCTGGAACTGCCTTTCACAGCTGGTGACATTGTGACCATCTATGGAGATGTGGATGAGGATGGCTTCTTCATTGGAGAGATCAAAGACAGACATGGTCTGGTGCCCTCCAACTTTCTACAGCCGGTTCCCATCAGCAACTACAGGTGAGACCACTCATGTGTGTCTGTACAGGTGAGACCAATAGAGAGAGAAGGGGAGGGGGAGAACTACAGGTGAGAACGATGGCTTAATGGTGAGAGAGAAATGCAGGTGGGACTGATAGAGTGAGAACTATAGGTTGGACCAGCTTAGCCAAGAAGGTGTTGAGTGTAATAAATAAATAGACACACACACACACACAGAGTCACAGAAAGAGAGAGGGAGAGAGAGAAAGAGAGTGAGAGAGAGAAACTATAGGTGATGCAGCAGTCTTAGCCAAGTAGAAGAAGAGGGAGATGGAAATGCGAGATGCAGAAATTTGGAGGAAGAGGAGACAAATAAAGAGATAATGGAATGTAGAGAAAGGAGGGTGATATATAGAGATGCAGCTTGGAGACAGATGGGGAATACATACAGAGGAGGGAAATCGAGAGAGAGAGAGAGAGAGAGAGAGAGAGAGAGAGAGAGAGAGAGAGAGAGAGAGATATGGGAATAAGAGATTTGAAGAAATATAGAGGAAGAGGATATAGGTAGATAAGAATGAGAGAGATATAGGGAATTATGGAGAGAGGAGGGAACTAGAGAGAAAGAGAAAGACGGAGTGGTCAGGGAAATATTGATGGCATAGATGTACATGACAATGAATTGTAGATGACAATAAGACAGAGATAGACGTGAGAAAGGTGGCGGTGGGAGCTTTTTGTTGAGACAGGACTTTTTTTTTGCGCTCGCCCGCTTTGAACTCAAGCGTAGTCCATACACACTATTTACATTAGTGATGGACTGAAATTTGCATGTGGATTAGCTTTCCCTATTAACTCCCCTCTCTCTCGCCATCATGCGAACCCACTCCGACTTCAGAGGTACTTGTAATTTACGTCCCAAAGTCAAGGACGACAGGTCAACATTTTAGTCCAGCTGTCCGATGTAGGGGTTAAACCGTTAATCTCGGCATCAGCACACCGTATATTTAAGAACACGCGTTCTTACCCATTCGGCCATGCGGACCTGCTGGGACAGGAAGTAATGTTGAGTGTTTGCTGTATCGGGGAGTAAACAGGAAGTAATGAGTGTTTGCTATATGAGGGAGTAGACATGCAGTAATGTTGAGTGCTCATTGTATCGGGGAATAGACAGGAAGCAATGTTGAGTGTTCACTGTATCGGGGAGTAGACAGGAAGCAATGTTGAGTGCTCATTGTATCGGGGAGTAGACAGGAAGCAATGTTGAGTGTTCACTGTATAAGTGAGTAGACAGGCAGTAATGTTGAGTGTTCGCTGTATCGGGGAGTAGAGATGCAGTAATGTTGAGTGCTCATTGTATCGGGGAGTAGACAGGAAGCAATGTTAAGTGTTCGCTGTATAAGTGAGTTTTTTTTTTTTTTTTTTTTTTAGCATATCCTTTTTACAGTACTTAGCTGTCAACACCAGCATCTTTCAGCTGTATGTTGATCTCTTGGCAAGATTACGCTCAGTAGTTTGCCATTGCTTTCTGAGCGGCCGGCTCACATACCCCGTAAGTTACCGATGCGATTCGAACCACTGCTGATTTGAACCGTCATCACGTTACCTGACGAGAGTATACGAGATTACGGAGAAAAGTCATAACCTCTAAGCCACGAAGCCGGCGTATAAGTGAGTAGACAGGCAGTAATGTTGAGTGTTCACTGTATTGGGGAGTAGACAGGCAGTAATGTTGAGTGTTTGCTGTATCCGGGAGTAGACAGCCAATAATGTTGAATGTTCGCTGTATCGGGGAGTAGACAGGCAGTAATGTTGAGTGCTCATTGTATCGGGGAGTAGACAGGACGTAATGTTGAGTGTTCGCTGTATCGGGGAGATGATACAGGCGTCAACTAAACTATTAATTAACTGTTTGAAATCATATGTTTGGGCACATTATGAGGAGTAATAAACTGTAATACATAGTGGCAATTGACAAGACTTGAGAGAAGAGCAAGGCAACAACAGAGATACATACATGTCTTGACTGGCCACATTTCCATAATCGAGACCAGAAGATAAACATGATGGCGATGTGTGCGGTGGCGAGCCATGACAGGCCACGCTTATTGGCACGCCACATGATGATGTTGAAGGTGAACACACTTTGACAAGCCAGAGCTGTGTCGAATGTGTTACGAATTCAATTCGTAATTCCGCATACCGCGTTCGAAACAGCTGCGGGCGCTTTGAAAGCAGACCTAGGATTGGTTTACAAAGAACGCTATGAGTGCCGGTCATTCAGAAAGCAATGGCAAACTACTGATAGTAAACTTGCCAGGGAATCACAAACTGCCAAAACATGATGGAGTTGACTGTTACGTCCTGTAAAGGATACGCAACTAACTGTTAACAATCTAATATAGCCATAGCACCTGCACAATGGAAAAAAAAGGGGGGGGGGCGGGAAAACGCAATATGTGAATAAGTTCTTTTACATGTGAACGTTTCATTGTCTGAACATAATTTGTACTGAATTCTTAGATCTGTTGATTGTGTTACAATTCTTAGATCTGTTGTTTGTGTTATACGATTCTTAGATCTGGCCAGAGTCTAGATGTGATAGTGGCAGCCCGTGAGAAACAGGTTGTGTTATAACAGTTTAGTGGACTTCATTTCTCTTATTGAACTCTTATTTCCAGTTGCACATTAATTTATATAATTGAACTCTTATTCTAGTTACCATTGCACAGGGTGCAACCTATTTCCACAGCACATGGGGTTGAGTGGTCTCGAGGTATGTTGTCCGCCTCTAGTGCTGGAGGTCCCGGGTTCAAGTCCCGGTGAAGACCGTGATTTTTTCACGTGGACTTCTAGTAATACAATTTCCCCTGGTCTCTGCGTAGTTAGATCGGACGCCCGTGTGTATTGTTGCGCACTTAAAACATCCCTTGGCAGTTGGAAATCGAAATAGAGTAGCCTAACTGCGCTGCCCTGGGCACAATTTAGAGTTAAAGATCTACCCAAAGTATTTCAGGACCCTCACCGGTGCTACAGAGTTCGTGCACTGAGCTGAAATTCAACGGACTCAGGCTTGAGTTAGTAGTACAGAACACTTATGGGTTACACCCGTGTGCCGTGATGTTGATCCGTCGACTAAACCAAACAAACTAAACTAAACCATTGCACACTTATTTCTTTAATTGAACTCTATCTTACCTTACGGTGTTGCACATTGATTTATTGAACTGAACTCTATCTTATCGTGAACTCTATCTTATCGTTTGGTTGCACATTGATTTCTTTAACTGAACACTCTCTTATCTTACGGTTGCACATCCATTGCATCAGTTTGTCTAACTTACTTCATGGTAGCACGTTGATTGCATGAATAAGTAATCTGTCTTAAAAGTGCACATTCGATGAATCAATAAATTTATCTTATCCTAAGGTCGGTCGCACATTGATTGCACCAATAATTCTGTCCTATCCTATATCTGTACATTTCACATCTGTAGCCATTTTGTGCCACGCACAGTTATTTTGTCAAGTTGTTCACTTTTTCTATTTGATAAAAGTCAAGTGCCCTGATTGGCTTGCCATTTGTCACATACTAGCTATTATATATGTGCCATTCAAGTATACAATAGGCCACATAGCTGAGTATGGGGGATGAGTGGTCTCGAGGTATGGTGTCCGCCTCGAGTGCTGGAGGTCACGGATTCAAGTTTTCGGCGAGGGACGGGATTTATTCACGTGGACTTCTAGTAACAACATGTTCCCTGGTCTCTAGGTAGTGAAATCGGACGCCCGTGTGTATTGTTGCGCACGTAAAACATCCCTTGGCAGTTGGACATAAAAAAAGAGTAGCCAAACGGTGCTGTCCGGGCATAATTTCGAGTTAAAAATCTATCCAAAGTATTTCAGGATCCTCGCCTGTGCTATGGAGTTCGTACATTGAGCTGAGAATCTCCGGACCCAATCTTGAGTTATGAGTAGAGCGGAGTACTTATGGGTTACACCCGTGTGCCGTGATGTTGATCCGTTAACTAAACTAAACCACAGAGCATTGAAAAAGTTTTCCGGAGGGAAAGGTTGAGGGCAAGCGAGCAAGATGTAGACAACGATACAAGTGGGGAGATAACATCAAGAGATGGACGAACATCAGCCTGACAGAATTTACATCAGAGCGAGAGACAGACAGTGTTGGGAATCCATTGCAGCCAACCATCATTGTGGAGACGGCACTGAATTAATTGAACTTTGCAGTTTTAGACATGTGACCCAGTCAACCAATCCGTCCGCTCGTAACACTTCAGTTAAATGCGCATGCTCACATTTCACTGTGGATGTTGCTCATTTGGTTAGCCTTGAAACTGACCACGATAATTAATTGTTATTTTATATATATATCTTCCTCCTCCTTCTTCCATCCTCCTCCTTCCTCTTCCTCTTTCCCCCCTCCTCCTCCTAATCCCTCCTCCTCCCTTTTCCTCCTCCTCTCTCTTCCTCTTCCTCTTCCTCTTCCTCCCTCTTCCTCCTCCTCCTACCTCCTCCCTCTTCCTCCTCCTTCCTCCTCCTCCCTCTTCCTCCCTCTCCCTCCTCCATCCTCCTCCTCCCTCTTCCTCCTCCTTCTTCCATCCTCCTCCTC
>OY992876.1:378695979-378888396 GCA_963921405.1 Cepaea hortensis | reverse complement strand
TCCTCCTTCTCCTCCTCTCCCTCCTCCTCTCTCCCCTCTTCCCTCCCCTCCTCCTTCCTCCTCCTCCTCTTCTGCTTCTTCCTCCTCCCTCCTTTCCTCCTATCCTTCTCCTCTTTCTTCCCTCCTCCTCCCTTCCTCCTCCTCCTCTCCTTCCCCTCTTTCCCCCCCCTCCTCCTCCTAATCCCTCCTCCTTCCCTTTTCCTCTCCTCCCTCTTCCTCTTCCTCTTCCTCTTCCTCCCTCTTCCTTCCTCCCTCCTCCTCCTCCCTCCCTCCTCCTTCCTCTCCTCCCTCTTCCTCCCTCTCCCTCCCTCCATCCTCCTCCTCCCTCTTCCTCCTCCTTCTTCCTCCTCCTCCTCCTCCTCTTCCCTCTTCCTCCTCCTTCCTTCCTCCTCCATCCCTCCTCCTCCTACCTCCTCACTCCTCCCTCCCTCCTTCTACCTTCCTCTCTCCACCTCCTCTCTCCTCCTCATCCTCCTCCCTCTCCCTCCTCCTGCGTTCTCATCCTCCCTCCTCCTCCTCTTCCTCCTCCCTCCTCCTCCGCCTCCCTCCTCCTCTCTCCTCCTCTTCCCTCCCCTCCTCCTTCCTCCTCCTCCCTCTTCCTCCCTCCTCCTCCTCCTCCTGCGTTCTCATCCTCCCTCCTCCTCCTTCTTCCTCCTTCTTCCTCCTCCCTCTCGCTCCTCCTCTCTCCTCCTTCTTCCTCCTTCTTCCTCCTCCCTCTCGCTCCTCCTCTCTCCTCCTCTTCCCTCCCCCCTCCTCCTTCCTCCTCCTCCCTCTTCCTCTTCCTCCCTCCTCCTCCCTCTTTCTCCTCCTCCTGCGTTCTCATCCTCCCTCCTCCCCCTCCTCCTTCCTCCTCCTCCCTCTTCCTCTTTCCCCCTCCTCCTCCTAATCCCTCCTCCTCCCTCCTATTCCTCCCTACTCCTCCTCCTCCCTCATCCTCCTCTCTCCGCCTATCTCTTCCTCCCTCCTCCTCCCTCCTCCACCCTCTTCCTCCTCCTTCCTCCTACTCCTTCTTTTTCTTCTTCTTCTGCTGCTGCTGCCGCCGCTCCATTTACCCAAGTTAATTGTTGGGGGAATATGTAAAGATCTTTCAAGTGCTCTTTCTAATGCTTTTTGTAAGTTGGTCTTCGTTTATCTAAGGTTGTTCTAATCGCAACCAATAAATGATTAGACAGACAGACAGACAGACAGAGAGGGAGGGACAGACAGACAGACAGACAGACAGACAGACAGACAGACAGACAGACAGACAGACAGACAGGCAGTCAGTCGGTAACGGGAACGAGAACTTATATGACTACTTATATGAATTAAATGAGATGCTCCCCACCAGGGTCTGGGCGAAGCCGGGCAGGGTCAGCTAGTATATATATATATATATATATATATATATATATATATATATATATATATATATATATATATATATATATATATACAGTCTGTGTGTTTGGTGAGGCAGGTGTCTCACCCGCCTTCACATGACACTGCTACACATGCGATCATGCTGGCACACACTCAGAGCCATGCTGGTTAGAAATGATGTCACCCTGCCACCACTAGGGATGGAACTCATGGCTGTCAGTGGTAAGTGCACTACAACTACAGCACCATCACATCATCGTCTGAGCGTATAGTCAAGTCAGGGAAGCATCTCTGTCCACACCATGAGCCGTGTTGGGCATATGGTGCTACGCGCATATTTTGAGACCCGTGACGGGTCGGTGCTCGCCCCGTGATGTGGTCGGTGTTCGCCCCGTGATGTGGTCGGTATTCACCCCGTGACGTGGTCAGTGCTCACCCCCTGGCATGGTCAATGCTCACCCCGTGACGTGATCAGTGCTCACCCCGTGACGTGATCAGTGCTCATCCCGTGACGTGGTCAGTGCTCACCCCGTGACGTGGTCAGTGCTCACCCCGTGACGTGGTCAGTGCTCGCCCCGTGACGTGGTCAGTGCTCACCCCGTGCCGTTATCAATGCTCACCCCGTGATGTTACCAATGCTCACCCCGTGACGTGGTCAGTGCTCGCCCCGTGACGTGGTCAGTGCTCACCCCGTGACGTGGTCAGTGCTCACCCCGTGACGTGTCAGTGCTCACCCCGTGACGTGATCAGTGCTCACTCCGTGACGTGATCAGTGCTCGCCCCGTGACGTGGTCAGTGCTCACCCCGTGACGTGGTCAGTGCTCACCCCGTGACGTGATCAGTGCTCACTCCGTGACGTGATCAGTGCTCGCCCCGTGACGTGGTCAGTGCTCACCCCGTGACGTGGTCAGTGCTCACCCCGTGACGTGATCAGTGCTCACCCCGTGATGTGATCAGTGCTCACCCCGTGACGTGATCAGTGCTCATCCCGTGACGTGGTCAGTGCTCACCCCGTGACGTGGTCGGTGCTCACCCCGTGACGTGGTCGGTGCTCACCCCGTGACGTGGTCGGTGCTCACCCCGTGACGTGGTCAGTGCTCACCCCGTGACGTGGTCAGTGCTCACCCCGTGACGTGGTCAGTGCTCACCCCGTGACGTGGTCAGTGCTCACCCCGTGACGTGGTCAGTGCTTACCCTGTGACGTGGTCAGTGCTCACCCCGTGACGTGGTCAGTGCTATCTCCGTGACGTGGTCAGTGTCACGTTTTACTTCTCAGTAAACTCGCTGGTACCCATGTTATCTGGGTCGGCCTGAGAGTCCAGGTCAATGAGACAAATCCCTGCTTCACGGGGGTTTGAACACATGGCTAGCGGGTAGGCAGGCAGGCAGGGGGGACAGCAGGTAGGTAGAAAGATATTTAGGTAGGTAGGGAGGTAGGCAGACATGTGGGTAGGTATGCAGGTAGCTAGACAGGCAGGTAAGCAAGCAAGTAGTTAATTATGCAGATAGGTATGTAGGGATGTGGGCAGATATATATTCAGGTAGGTAGGTAGGCAGGCGGGAAGGTAGGCAGGGAGGTGAGTAGGCATATAAGGAGGTAGGCAGGCAGGCAGGCAGGGAGGTAGACAGGTAGGCGAGGAGGTTAGTAGGCAGGTAGCGAGGTAGTTAGGAAGGGAGGTAGGTAGGTAGGTAGGGAGATAGGTATGCAGGCACGGAGGTAAATAGGCGCGGGGTGGGGAGGGGGTAAGGAGGTAGGCAGGCAGGCAAGCGTAGATAAAGCATGACAAATAATATTTGAATCTTTCCTGGCAGACACTCTACTTAAGTGATCAGGTCACACCCACGTCCAGGGAACACAGCAGACAGCCAAATGACAGCAGGTCAGAGGTCAGACAGCCAGATGACAGCAGATCAGAGGTCAGACAGCCAGATGACAGCAGGTCAGAGGTCAGACAGCCAGATGACAGCAGGTCAGAGGTCAGACAGCCAGCAGCTCAAGCAGACAAACCAAATAGAGGCGGATTTTTTAGTAAAGGAATGGATATTTTCAAGATGTTTGCATGAACTGACATGGCGTTACACTCCTGACTATGACCAGATATGAACATTTTCGAGATGTTTGCATGAAGTGACATGTTGTTACACTCCTGACTGTGACCAGATAAGGATATTTTCAAGATGTTTGCATGAACTGGCATGGCGTTACACTCCTGACTATGACCATATATGGACATTTTCGAGATGTTTGCATGAAGTGGCATGTTGTTACACTACTGACTGTGACCAGATATGGACATTTTCAAGATGTTTGCATGAACTGACATGGCGTCACACGCCTGGCTGTGACGAGACATTGACATTTTAAAGATGTTTGCATGAAGTGATATGGTGTTACACTCCTGACTGTGACCAGATATTGTGACAGACGGTATCTGTATGATTGTCATACATTGCTTCAGCTTATGACCCTCCTGTGTGTTTTGATTGTCAAATATTGCTTCACTTTATGACGATCTAGTAACTTTGTGGATCGCGTCGTGTTGATTACTTACGGGGGTATGTGAGCCGGTCTTTCAGAAAGCAATGGCAAACTACTGAACGTAAAACTTGCCTAGTACATAAACAGCAGCTGAAAATGGCTGATGTTGACTGCAAAGTTCTGTAAGGGATATGCAACATTTTTTTTTTAAAGTGACTTTGTATAAAGATAGCTGTGATATGTTTTATTAGTAGATGTTGCTTCACTTTATGATGATCTGCTGCGGTTTGATTGTCACATGTTGCATCACTTTACGACAGCCCGGTGACATCTGTTTCAATCTCAAATGCTGCTGTGCTCATGATGGTATAGTGCCTTTATATATAGACAGCCTTGTGCCTTATGAGTGTGTGTTCCACTCCCAGTTGAGGGGGGGGGGGGTCTGTTATCATAACCACATACAGCTACAGGAAGCTCCCATTTGAGGGGGGAGGGTCTGTTATCATAACCACACACAGCTCCAGCAGTTGAGGAGGACCTGTCATCACAACCGCACACCGCTCCAGCAGTTGAAAGGGGTCTGTTATCATAACCAGACACAGCTCCAGCAGTTGAGGGGGACCTGTCATCACAACCACACACAGCTCCAGCATTTGAGAGGAACCTGTCATCTCCACCGCACACCGCCCCAGCAGTTGAGGGAGATTCAACATCATAACCACACACAGCTACAGCAAGCTAGGACAGACAGTGGCTAGCAAGCTGACCTGCTGGCCTGGGATCATGTGTTCAAATCTCCATCAGGTGGATTGTTTTAAATAGACATGGTCTCCCAGGTCACCCTCAACCCAAACATGGGTTCTGAGAACTGTCATGGCAAGTACAAGTGACCAGTGTGCTACTGACCACATCATCATCAGGTGCCGACTGGCCTGTAGAAACATGGAGCTATCGCCATGTAGCCAGTATGTCTGAAGGCGTGTGTTGAGGTACTTGACTTATTGTTGCTTGTATACAGCTGTCGGAGTGAGGCTGTCACAGATGTATCCGCACACAACAAATAGTGGCAAGTGAGAGAACTGGTCAGCCCACCTCATAATGCAGTTTTATATTTTGTCTATCCATGCAATCATTGTTTTATATTTTAAGTCTATCATACAGATATTGTTCTATACTTTTAGTCTATCCACGCAATAATTGTTTTATATTTTAAGTATATCTATGCGAGCATTGTTTTATATTTTAAGTCTATCCATGCAAGCATTAATTTATGTTTTAAGTATATCATACAGATACTCTTCTATACTTGCAGTCTATCCATATTTACTTTACTCTATACTTACAATTTAGCTATACAGACCTGTCCTGCACTTTTAATTTATCCATTCACAGTGATCTTTACCTGCAGTTTATCCACATACACTATTTTCTATATTTTCAGTCTACCCTGCAGCTTGTTTTACATGTGTATTCTGTTCGCAGAATCTTTGTTGTGCACTTTCAGACAGCTCTGAGTAGTCAGCAGCGCTGTCATTAGTTTCATATCACGTACATATTACAGACATCACCTTTGTAGTGTAGATTTTTCTACATTATAGACATCACTATCATAATACTAGTGTAGACATTTCTACATTATATACATTACAATACAAGTATAGACGTTTCTACATTATAGACGTCACATTACAAGTATAGACATTTCTACATTATAGAGTTCCTACAATATAGAATTATAGACATTGTCATACTAGTGTTGACATTTCTACATTAAAGATGCTACCATATTAATCATTCGTAAATTACTGACTTTCCTAGATAATAGACATTCCTAAAATATTGACTTTCCAAGATGATAGACATTCCTAAATTAATGATATTCCTACTTGCAAACATGGCGAATTTACAGAGAAATTCATTCCAATGATACCTACATTTCTATATAATATACCGTCTTACATCACAAGCACCCCCTATTTCAGACATGCCTGTGTTACAGATATTCTTATGTCAAAGATATTATGTTATAGATATTCTTATGTCAAAGATATTCGTATATTATGGATATTCTTAATAGATTTTCTTATGTTATAGATATTTTTATGTTACATATATTCTTATGGTATAGATCAGGGGTGGCCAACCTTTTCTGCAGGCGGGCAAAGTTTCATAAATAATATTTCCTGCCGGGCCACGCACCTAATTTTTTTTGTTAAATTAAAGTAAACAAGCAAGCGTGCTACAGCTTCGACCACATCGTCGTTTCCCACTCCGCGGGCCGCAACGTGACTACAGGCGGGCCGCAAACGGCCCGCGGGCCTCGTGTTGGCCACCCCTGGTATAGATAGTCTTATGTTATAGATACTTTTATTATAGATATTCTTATGTTACATATACTCCTGTTACATATACTCCTGTTACAGATATTCCTTTTTTACAAACACTCTTGTGTTATATAAATTCCTGTGCTATAGAAATTCCTAAATTATATATCTTCTTTTGGTGTAGACATCATTACATTACATGTGAGCCATTCCTACATTTTAGATATTCCTATATTACTGACATTCTTACATTTTGAAATGTTGTATACCTCTTAAGACATTCCTGCGATGTCATCATGTACAACTGTATATATCAATGGTTGCCAAATGTGTTATATGTTATGTTATTGTTATAACATCTATGACAACATCAAAATTCTCAAATATAAAACTAATTGCCCATGTAGTATTAAAAATGTTCCATTAATTTTACCCTGTGTCTTTTTATTTTATTTTGAATCCAGTTTACCTCTTTAGATTATATATGAAACATTGTGGTTCTCATCTCATCATCTCATCACGTTCCTCTTGTACCTTGCGGTGTCGAGGTGAAGTATAAACATCGTGAGAGTGCCCAATTATGGGCTTCATATATCGATATTACCATGGACTCTGCTATTCCCTCCGTCCAACATTTGCGTGGTCGGCCTCTTCCTCTGTTTCCATCTGGTCTGTACATCATTGTTTGTTGTGGTATGCTGTTGACTGGTAACCTACTTGCATGGCCAAACCATTTGACTTGCTGCTTTCTAATAAAATATAGTGCTGCTTTAACCCCCACTTTAGTCCTGATTTCATTTCTGATCTTATCTCTTCTTGATACGTTGAGTATTCTTCTCAGGAACCTCATTTCTGTTGTGATTTTTCTTTTCTCTTTTTCTGTCATTATCCAGGTTTGGCATTGGTAGCATAGAGTTGGTAGGAAGATTGTGTTGTAAAGTGCTTTCTTAGTAGTTATTGATACACGTTTGTTCTTTAGTATTGGTGCCATTTGTCCAATGAGTTGATTTGCCTTATTGCACCTATTTTCGATCTCGTCTTCTGATCTGCCATTTGATGATATTATACTTCCTTGATACTTGAAACTCTTTGTTTCAAGGGATGTTCGTTTAAGTGAATTGTTGTTGTTTGTTCTTCTTTAGTTATAGTCATTACCTCTGTTTTGCTTGTGCTCATTTTCATGTTACGTTCCCTACACATTTCGTTTAGACTATTCATGTGGTCTTGTAATTCAGCTTCTGATTTTGCTATTAGTGCTTGGTCGTCCGCAAACAGGAGTTCTCTAATGGTTAGATTTGCAGATGGTACTTCTTCTGTGTTCGCGTCATGCGGTATTCTTGCTGTCTCTGCTTGGCTGGTTTCTTTACATATGTTGTCTATATATGTTATGAACAAGAGAGGGGACAGGACACAACATTGTCGTACTCCAGATCTTATGGTGAAGGGTTCTGAGGGTCCTCCAGTTGCTCTCACTATGCATTAACTGTTGTTGTATAAACTTCTACATAGGTTTGTTAGATGTGTACTGGCTCCATATTGTTTAAGGATTTCCCACAGCTTGTTTCTATCTACTCTATCGAATGCATTTTCTTGGTCGACAAAGGCTAAGTAAAGTGTTTCATTGAATTCGATTGATTTTTCTATAAGTTGTCTAAGAGCAAAAATGGCATATGAGCATCCTTTGTTTTTTCCTAAATCCAAGTTGTGTTTCGCTTAGCTGGGGTTCTAAAGTAGTTCGTAATCTTTTTCAAGAATTTTGCAAAATATTTTCCAAGTGGAACATGGTGGTTGACAGTTTAATATTGCAATTTTGTCATTCATTCCTGTTTTCTGATAGTCTGACAATTATTTTAGCATGATTGGTTGACAGTTACGATAGTTTGACATTTTGTTTAGAATTTTTATGTTTGACAGTTACGATAATTTGACATTTTTATTAGAATGATTATGTTTGACAGTTATGATAATATGACATTTTGTTTAGAATCATTATGTTGATGATTCTGATCTGATAATCTGACATTGTGTTTATAATCATGTTGATAGTTACGATAATCTGACATGTTGTTTAGAATCATTATGTAGACAGTTCTGATAATCTTTCTATTAATTATACCCTCGTCATCATGTTTCATGCCGAGAGACGCAGGCAATCACGTTTCTCTATGAACATTTGTTCTCCATGTTTTGATAAATGAGAGTGTTTAGCATCTAGCCTCTATTTAGAGATTGTATTCTTGTTAAACATTCTTTGCACATGTTGTATTGAACAAGTAGCAATACCCAGTATTTACAAGGGCACAATAGGCTGAGATACAGGCTAACAATAGAAGATAGATGGGAGTATACTGGCGAATGTAGCTGTGGAATCGGTAAAATGATTGCCAAATATTTGATGCAAAAGTGTTGTCCAACATATGCAGAATGGATAAAAATGAATTTCATATCATCATCATCATGTACCGAGCCGTTAAGCGTGAGAGGTCATGTTTCACCGTCTCAAACGATCACTAGAGTCGTGGATCAGCTCTGTGTTCCTGTCTCGACCATATCACATGGCCTAGACATCCAGCTATTTACTTGTCAGCACTTCCCTTGTTCTATTCCCCTCAATCTTGCCAGTTGTCGCCAAGTTCTCCAATGTATTTCTTCTCATAACGTGTCTAAAAATTGTGACTGCCTACGACTAATTTCTCCAGCCAGTGTGCGTTTTTCATCTGTTTCTTATAGGACTTGTCTATTGTCTATTGGTTGTTCTGTCTGTCCATGGTATTCTTTGCATATTTATCAGAAACCACATGTTCACAATCATCAGATATTTTTCAGCTTGTTTGCTCATTGTCCACGCTTCACATCCATGTAATTGTATAGGTTCTATGTAGCACTTCAACGCTCGTTGTCTCGTTGCTAATGACATATGTGGGAGTCTCTGTGGCGAAGTGGTCAAGCCGTTTGACTCGTGCTCCGAAGGTTGTGGGTTCGATTCCGGGCCGCACCCTTCGGCTTATGAGTTAAATGTTTCGGAGACTCCTGTGGGTCGTCGCTAAAAGCTACGGAGTTCGTGCTTTGTGTGACGCTTTCCGTGCTGCGGAAAGAGACTGAGCCATAAGGGATAAAACCCGGTGCGATGAAGTCGACCTTGTCGAATTTTAAGCGACTTAATGACATATGTGTATGTGTACGTGCAGCTAAACTTGTCTTTCCTTCTAATTTCCTAATAGAGTATAGTCCCGCAGACAACACGCACCTAACCCTTTGTTCATGCTTGGGTGGACTTTGCAGCCATGGTTTTGTACGGGTTGAGATAACCAGTCTCTGGCTAACCATTTTTAGTGGACTCGTGCATCATTCTTGGTTAGTGCCAGTGTCAATGTTCTTCCGGTCATGCCCTGGTAACACACAGGCATTCATAAATGTCAATTTCTCCCGGACATGCCCTGGCAACACACGGACATTCAAACATGTCAATATTCTCCCGGGCATGCCCTGGTAACACATGGACGTTCAGAAATGAAGATATGAAAGGAATCATCATTGTACGATGAAACATCAATAACATAAGATATGCGGATGATACATTATTGATTGCAGACAATGAGCAGGATCTGCAACATTTAGTAGATGCAACATAGAACACCTCACTTTTGTGCCTAAAAGTCATGGACAACAAGAACCAAATTTCATACCTGCAGAAGTCAAAGCAGTTATACAGAGAAGTCCTAAAAACAAATCACCGGGTCCAGACGGAATAACCACAGAAGCTATTCAGGCCTGTGGGAAAACAGGAGTTAAATGGCTAACAAGACTTTTTACTATAGCATGGGAAGAAAGAAAAGTACCAGATGATTGGCAACAGGCAATAATAGTACCAATATGGTAAAAGAAAGGCAATATGAGAGAGTGGGGAACATACAGAGGTATATCACTCCTGAGCCATGTAGGGAAAATGTACGCAAAACTATTCGAACAAAGAGCTAGACCCATAGTTGAACAACAGTTAAGCAAAGTACAATTCGGTTTTCGGAAAGGTAAAAGTTGCACTGATGCACTATTTACACTTATACAAATATGTGAAAAAACTATCGAATATAGTTATCATCAGAATATTGTGTTTGTAGATCAGGAATAGGCTTTCGACAGAGTAGACAGATACAAATTATGGACCACCCTTGAAGACTATGGGATACAAGGGCAATTACTAGAAAACATCATAGCCATGTATCACTCGAGCAGAAGTGCAGTAAGAACACAAGAAGGCACATCAAATATGTTCACAGTTAGACTGGGATGTGTGCTCTCTCCCTTGCTATTTAATATCTACATGAACAGAATATCCAAAAGAAGCAAGCCTTGACAGAACAGATTTGGAAAATTTAGAACACTACTCCAGATGAAACAACTGATCCACAGGAAATAAATGAACTTCTATTTGCAGACGATCAGTGCCTGTTTTACAACGATGAGGGCAGACTACAAAATCATATTACTAATCTGAGTTCAACCTGCAGCAGATACAATATGAGTATAAACACAGCCAAAACCGATGTAATGCAAGTTAGCAGATCGCCGGGCCCACTAAGTATATAGATAAATAGCACAACTCTGTAACAAGTTAAAGAATTCAAATATCTTGGAAGTGTGATCACAGAAGGTGGCAGATTGGACAGAGAAATTGAAATCAGATGTCAAAAAGCTAGTGCACTTACATATCAACTATCACCCTTACTGAAACATCCAAATATACCCATGTCCGCAAAACGACAGATAATAAACAGCATATTCACACCAACCCTATGCTACCAATCTCAAACTTGGACTTTATCCAAATCACACTTTTGCAAAATCAACACTTGCGTGATGAGATGCCTTCGGAGAGTTGCCAACTTAACAATCTGAGACCGAGTAAGAAATGCTGTTATCAGACAGACAGTGGGATCAACACCTTGTGCCACATTTATTGAAAGACAGAAGATCAAGTGGTTTGGCCATGTCGTTAGAATGCAACACCAACAACTACCATCACTGGCCTTACATCAAAAATCACCTGCGACGAGACCAAGAGGACGTCCAAGAAGAAAATGAATTGACGACATCAAAAACATTGTACAATCACACGGAATGACACTACCCAGTACCGCTCACCGGGCGCTGAAGTGCAAATTATTTCACCACACGACGTTTGACGGCAGAAGTGAAAGATGGTGGTGGTGGTGGTGGATGAGTGGGTGATGATGATGATGGTGTTGGTGATGATGGTGGTGGTGGTGGTGATGATGATGATGATGGACGATGATGATGATGATGATGATGGATGATGATGATGATGATGATGATGATGGATGATGATGATGATGATGATGATGATGCACAGTGAACAACTAGGGTTAGAATTAAATTCTACGAAGACACAGAGAAGAACGAAATACCACAATGTACAGGTAAATGGGAATATTCTTAAACAAGTGAGTCGGTACAGTTATCTTGGAACAGTCATAACATCTGATGGAAGATGCCTTGAAGAGATTAGAACAAACATTGCAATAGCGAAGCTAGCCTTTTGCAAGATGGACAACATACTAACCAATAAAAAGATGTCATTTGCAACGAGAAAAAGTCTGTTGGCGTGCCACATAGAACCTATATGTGTATGGATGTGAAGCGTGGACAATGAGCAGACAAGCTGAAAAACATGTAACGGTTGTGGATATGTGGGGGTGGCTAGACAGGAGGTCGCCGTAGCTGAAGGGTGGAGCCGATGTGGGAAATTGGTCAGCGAGGACGTCGCCGAGGCTGGAGGTTGAGACCGGGTGGGAAAGTGGCTAGCGAGGAGGTCACCGTGGCTCAATATATGACCAAGTCGTCATCGTTGCCGAATGTATAACTAAGTTATCACCGTAGTCGAATGTATGACCAAGTGGTCACCGTGACTGAATGTATGACAATGAACTTCCAGTCAAATGGTATAGTATAGAGGATACGCGGTCTACAGTCAACAATTTCGACGCATATTTACTGATCCGATCGCCAGAAGACCTTGGATTTCTGATATATTTCTAATGAAAAGTGGTCGACTGTGTATTATAATGGTGGCTATTACTGACTGTAGTGGATGGGACTTTAACACTATCATCATACTAATGGCCATGTGTTAGACACACAAGACTCGTCTTCGGGTTGTGTGATGGTGTACACACGGTCGCATGATCACATGTTTAAGGGTTACATCCCGGACACGTTGTTATTGGCTAAAACGGGACCACGTGGGGCGGCGCTTCCGGTCACATGCTTAAGGATACATCCGGAACACGTTGATGATTACATCCGGTCAAAGATGGCGGTGCTTTAGGTCACATGCATCAGGATACACCCAGTACACGTGATCACTGGCTAAAGGCAGTCGAAGATGATGGTGCATCTGGTCACATGCATAAAGATACATCCGGGACATGTGGGTAATGTCCTGTCAAAGATGGCTCTACATCTGGTCGCATATGTAAGGGTACATCCGAAACACGTGGTTAAGAGGGATACTATATAAAAATGGTCGTCTGTCGGTTGTCGAACAAGGGGTCCTAACTCATGATAATCACCATGTATGGGAGTTATTCCACTACATCGTCAATAGAGCATCGGAAGTTTAAAATGGTCTCACATTTCTCTCTTTTCTATATCCGAGTAACACCAAAGGACATCCAGCCATCAATACAACATAAGGTAGTTTCGAATGTAGTATACACAACTATAATCAATTCATCACAGTGTCCGACTAAATCATTCTCGTAGACATAGTGGAGAGATGTGATCACTGATACCCAACGGGCAAGGTGTACCTTTTATTTAACAGCTAGTGGGTCATACAGTGACGAGTGCTTAGTGCATGTTATCAGATGTACACATGAACACAACAAACAGTGCCATTGCAACCATTGGTGTCTCGGGTAACAAGACATGTCACGAGCTGTCCTGATCACCGAAGTTATCACGTCTCAGATCAGGCATTTACACTGTCATTAATTCTTCTGTCTGGTCATATGGCTCATTGCGTCTTTCCCCAGAAATACATTTCCATTGCCAATATATGTTTTTCAATAAGTCGGCTCATTGCCCCATATCACATCCACAAAAAATGCTATGTGACACTTCAACATTCAAATGAGAAAATATGTTAGACAAATTATTTAAAATGTTGGCCAAATACAGAAATATGTCGACCAAACTTATAAATATCTCCACCAAACTTATTAAAAGTAGGAAACTTTGTTAACCAAAAGTGAAGAAATATCGGTCAAAGAGAGAAATATTTCAACTGAACTTAAAAATAGGTCAGCTAAACGTATAAAAATTAAGAAAATTTGTCAACCAAAATGGGAAAAAGTCGGTCAAATACAGAAATATCTCGTTCAAACTTATGAAAAGTAGGAAACTTTGTTAACCAAATGGGAAAAATATTGGACAAGTAATGAAATATTTCAACCAAACTTATAAATATCTCGATGTAATGCTGCGGTTTCTACGCTTTCTATTTCATCATGCTGAAAGGTCATGGGCTAATATAACCCGCATTCTTCAGCCCGTATCAACCATACAGCGGGTCAACGAGCGTATAGTAGGTCACTTAGTCACGCCATACAGACAGCATCGTCAGCATAATCTGAGACGCTTGAAATAAGAAACTAGCCGACACCGATTTTACGAGTGGCTCAAAAGCTAGTATATAAACCCGAGGCTAGTAACAGTTGTTCATTATGATCCGAAGATGACTACGGACCTCAAGACTGTGTCTGCTAACTGGGTCTACTTAAATCGTGATGGTGAGACTGTTAGACCAGTCGGTGATGGTGATAAGGCAGTATTTTTCTCATCCTACAGAGGAACGACCACGTTCCACATCCGTCGATTCTTTGGCGAGTCCGACAAAAGATGGGAATGACACTTAAACGTCAAGAATATGAACAGACGATAGTCATGCAGCGCGAGATCCTACATAACTTTGGTCGACTCAACCAAGCCAAGCAGCCCAACCAAGTCAGTAACCAAGTCAACCAAGGCACTAACCGAAGAAATCAAGTCAGTAACCAAAACACTCGTGCCAGTGATCGAGTCAAACAGGGTACTAAACGAAGCCACCATGTAGACGCATGCTATACCTCCAGTTTTAAACCCAGCTACAGTCAGATGTGTGATTACCCCCCCCCCCCCAGCAACCAGATGTGTGATGAACCCAATAACCAGATGTTCGATGTGTCCGACACCCAAGTGTTTGATATGACCGACACTCAGATGTTTGATGCCCCTTTCGTCTACAATACTCAGATGTCAACCCACCAAGCAGGAGACCAATCGTATGACTACACGCCAAGTGACAGATACTAACCAGGCTACCAGCCGGAGGAATCAACCTACTCAGACAATGGTGTGAAGAAACTCGGAAACAACATACAATGTGTATAGCTCTTTATGTGAAAATAAAATTTTGTGATCGTACTATGTATACCAGCTCATATTGCATCATCCATTTCGTATGATGACGTTATGATGTTTTATACTTGTAAACATATACTGTAAATACTGTAAATAAATGGACACACACACACACACACGCGCACACACACGCACGCACGCACACACACACACACACACACACACACACACACACACACACATACATTGGCACTTTTCTGTCTTGACAGACGAAAGCTTGGTACATTGTGCTTCAAAAAGGCGTAATAACTACAAGCCATGGCGGTGGCGAATGTGGCTGATAAGGCCAATTCGCGCTGTAAATGTTCGTTCACAGTGGATGCACTTGAAAACATCATCATTTCCACCATCATCACCATCTTGCGCCTCTCATGCTCTGTGTGTGCAATAATTTTCTCCTTTGTCTTTATTCCATTTCTGATAGTTGCGTCCATGCAACACGTTCAGCGGCGACATGCTCCCAATATGCATTATCAATACATATATCAATCATGTCCCGCTTACACACATCTTTATATCGTAGTAGAGGCCAACCCTGAGATCTCTTATCTATCTGTAATTCACCAAAAAATATGTCCTTTGGTATTCTACCGTCATCCATCCTCCTAACGTGTCCTATCTATCTACGTCTACGAAGACTGAGCATGGAACACACCGTCACTAAGCATGGAACACACCGTTACACAACCTGATCTGTCCAATACTTCAGTATTTGTGATTTTGTCTTGCCACTTAATACCTAGTATTCTTCGCAGACACTGCATATGAAAGCTGTTTAAATGTTTCTCTTGGTGTGGGTAAGTTGACCAGGTTTTAATGCCATAAAGAAGAGTACTAAGGACACGGGCTTGATAGACAAGGACTTTTGTTTTGGCAGTAAGCTTCCTGAACTCCCAGACTCTTTTCGCTAACATGTTCATTGTTGTTGCTGACTTACCAATCCTGGTGTTTAATTCATGATCTAGGGATAATTTGCTATTTACCTCTGATCCTAAATATGTAAAATGGTCTTCTACTTCATCTTCTTCTTCTGCTGCGTTCATCCGGAGTTTTTTTTTCGGACGTGAATGGTCTAATATCTCCTATTCGGCATCGTCAATAAAGATTGATGGTATCCCATGTGCACCTTGTGACATAACCTGTGTCTTCTTTTTGTTAATTGTTAAACCAAATTTAGAACAAGCATTCTAGAATGTAGATAGTAGATGTTGTAATTCTTCCTCAGATTGGGACGTAATTACAGCATCATCTGCAAAAAGTAACTCGCTGATTAATACCCTCCTAATTTGATCTTGGCCTTCAATCTCTTAGCATTATAGAGTCCGCCATCTGAGCGTGAGGGAATGTATATACCGGCATCCTGATCACGAAAGACATGTTTCAGTAGAAGTGAAAAGTATATTCGAAAGGGAGTAAGGGTTCGTACACAACCTTGCTTAACTCCACTCTTGAATTCAAACTCTTCTGAAGTTGTACCATAAAACTTGATTATACCCTCCGTGCCTGTGTGGAACGATTCCACAATGGACAGAAGAGTTGGTCTGCAGCCAATTTTCTTTAGTGCCTTGAACAGACCCTCACTACTGACCAGATCAAATGCCTTTGTGAGGTCGATGAAGGCAATAAACAGTGGTTGATTTTGTTTCCGGCATTTTTCTTGAATTTGTTGCAATGAGAATATCGTATCAGTGGCAGACCAGTTCTGTCGGAAGCCGCACTGTGTTTCGGGGTAGACTTGATATCCCAGGACTTGAAGTCTGCGCAGAACAATTCTGGCAATTACTTTCCCAACAATAACAGAAGTGAGATACCCCTATAGTTGCTACAGTCGCTTCGATCGCCCTTGTTCTTGTACAAACAATGTTATGATGCTTGAATCTTTGAAGTCCTGTGGGACTTGTCCTTCTCGCCAGCATAGCTCTATTAGCTGGTGGATCTGTAGAGTGAGTGTGTCTTGCCCACTCCTGATAACCTCTATTGGAATCCCATCTTTACCTGGAGCCTTGCCAGATGCAAGTTCATTTATAGCACACTTAACTTCTGTTATGGTGGGAAGTGTGTCCAGGTGGTCAAGAGTTGGCAAGGTCTCTATGGCGTTGAGGGCATCATCCGCTAGTTTGGTCTCACTTGAGTAAAGCTCTAAATAGTGCCCTACCCATCTGTCTTTCTGCTGTTTCTTATCAGTGATGATTTCTCCAGTCAAGGTTTTCAGTGGTGCACTTCTTTTGATCATTGGACCACAGGCTTTCTTTATCCCTTCATACATGCTTCTTATGTTTCCTCTATCACTTACGTTTTGAATGGACTCACATAACGTGATCCAATAGTCATTTGCACACTGCCTGGCAGCCTTTTGCACATCCTTCATATCTTGCTTCAGCTCACTGAGAGTGTTACGCATTGTTCTTTCCTTGTTTCTTAAGCGAGCTATCTTCTTTTTTCAATCAAGGGCTGCAGTGTCTGATTGTTTGCCGCAAACCAGTCCTGCCTCTTATGATCCACAGTGTCGCAAACCCCCACCGCAGTTTTATAAAGGGTTTCCTTAAGTTTACCGCACATTTTACTTACTGTACAATTGTCTGATGTATCAGTGAAAGCGTCTTTAAGTTGCCGTTGAAACTCAAACCACTTTTCAGGATCGTGAGTGTTAATAATATTAACCCCGGGGCTAGATTTATGTTTAGCTGTGTAGATTCTCTTTGGTCCCCAGTGAACGTGTAGCTAATATGACAAGTATTTAAATGCAACAGCACTTGATCCACACTACAAATACCTGAAGTGTTTATCAAAAGATGCAAAAGAACTAACTTGGTCACGTATTGAACAACAAATAGCAGTTAATGTTCATGATGAGCAGATGGAGATTGCTGCAACGAATGATACTGACATTGACAATGAAACTATATGTGAACCAATTAAGCTAATTGAGTCTGAAATGGATAAGAAAGTTGCTGAATCGGTTGACCCTTTACAATGGTGGAAACTTAATGAACATCGATATCCAAAATTGGCATTCCTTGCCAAGACCATTCTGTGCATACCGGCTACCTCAGTTCCATGTGAACGATTGTTCAGTTCTGCTGGTTATATTGTTAATAAGACGCACTCGTCACTTGAAGCAAATACTGTTAACAAACTCGTCTGTTTGCATAGTTGGTTATTAGATGACATATGAACAAGACAATTCAGTGTTATTTCGATTTTTGACAAATACGACTATAATGTGAGTTATATGACTATAATTGTTTTGCTTTAATCGAAATTATCGATTAATTAATCGTAAATTTTTCAAAAGTTAACTATTAAATTTAAATTAATCGGTCGCAGCCCTAATATATATATATATATATATATATATATATATATATATATATATATATATATATATATATATATATATATATATATATATATATATATTCTCTCTCTCCCCCTCTCCCTCTCTCTCTCTCTCTCTCTCTCTCTCCCTTTAATTTTCTCTCTTTGATGGTGTTTGTTGTAATGTATGTACACTGTGTCCTTGTTTAGTATGTCTCATCTTTTCGCAGGAGTTACATGTACCTAACTTTGTATTTCCTACAGTCTTGAACCACACAATTTCTCGTACTCTACTCTCTAGCTTTCTCTCACAAAAAAAAACCTACCCTTGAAACATGTAGCTTTCTCTCACCCAAGACTAGTCTTGAAACATGTATCTCCCCGAGTAACATGTATCTCTTACAGTCTCAAAGCTTGCAAAATTTGAGTTCTGGCAGGCCACTGCACATGTGTGATTGTACATTATTCAGACTAGCTTCTGTCCAGGAAGCCCCACAAACAAGCCTCCATCCAGGAACGCAAATGAACAAATAAAGAACAGTTTAGAAGCTACGGAGATGTGGTTCCTGAGTCGAAGATTGCGAATATCTTGGAATGCCAGACAAGCTAACAACGATTGCCTGGAAGAGGCTAACGAAACTTGAACATTGTAACTATAAGAAATAGATAAACATCATTCTTTAATCATGCAATGAGAAGAGAGGCATTAGAAAACAAAGTGGGGACTGGCGTGTCATTTGTAGTGTTTTCGCCCCAACAACATTATGAATACAGAGTGAGAACCGCTTCAGCTGAAACAAAACATATTGTCTCAGGCACTCTTGCATTTTTAAATATAATAAAATGCACCCCCTCGGTGTTTGTAGATTCAATCAATCAATCATGTGCCATGCCGGAAAGCGTGGGCGGTCATGATTCGCCATTTCACTCGATCACCAGAGTCGTGGATCAGCTCAGTGTTTGTAGATTGAAAACGGCTAAAAATAGAAATCGCCTCCACTGTTGAAAAACAACACCTGCTCGTCTGATATCAGCGATTTGATGAAAATGTGGCTAGAAGTCAATCTCGGAAGATTGTTGGTGAAAGTCTGTCACGTTCGCGACATCTGCACCTGCCAGAATGACGTAATTTTTCGCGCAAGAAGAAAATCCAGCTCAGGAGCAATTTTGATTGGTGCGGGGGAGATAAATTAACACAAGTTCTATTACTTATATGAGCTAAGGAAACGTCTGCAGAAAATTCCAATATTTGTCGCAGTTGGCAGTGATTCTTTCATGAGAAAGGATGTGTTTTTTTCCGTTGGAAATGTTTTTGTTGGTAATTTATAATTCCTGAAGACATCGGGAATGTTGTCTTATTGGCTAACACTGGGGCATAGTCATAAATGCTGAATATTGTCACCAGGAGGGTCCACAATGAAGGATGAGGAGATTTGCCTTGCTGCTGCTGGAAGAGCAAATTTCCATTGAATATCATTAACCTCTCCGATTTCCCAGCAACCGTAGAGTTGTGGAAGGCAGCTAAGTACACTATCAATATCCTTTAAAATAGCATCGCCTACAACAAAAGTTGTACTTACAAAAATACTATCAACATCTTTAGAATTTTGCCCTCGTGAATTTTTTTTTTTTTTTTTTTTGGGGGGGTTGAATAGGTTGTCTAGACCTTATGGACATTTTCAATATAGATTGTGTAGACATTATGGACATTTTTAAGAGGTTGTGTAGACCTTATGGACATTTTCAAGATAGGTTGTGTTGTCCAGAACAGTTTTCATGCAGATTTAAGGGACTTTGTAGTCTTATATTTTCTTCGAACTCGTGAACAAGTTGAACAGTGTAGTGATAAAAGGAGATAATTAGTGGTCTTATTATGTTTTTTATTTGTGTGATTACTTGTAAGTTATCTATATTTTAAGATGTCACACGAACATACATACCCCCCCCCCCCTTTCCCCTCCATTATATTGTCATCATTTATATCAAAGAGTGTTCTCTTTTTTTTCGTATTGATTTATGTAATGTTTTGTGGTGTTAAAGTGTTAGCCATATTGTTACATAAATTTAACATCACCTATAAAGGAGAACCGAGTGTGGCAGGGAGACAAGACGCGTCAAGTTATCCAGAGTGAGCTTCATCCTCTCTTGAATGCGGTGACTTTCCTGGCTCTCCTGCCCTTCTACTAGAAAACCTTTCTTATATCTATAAGAACCTTTGTCTATGACATGCCTCCACCCATAGGGAGTTTTATGAGCCATTTCTGGTTTTCTGTAGTAGTCGGTCTTATCGGGATATCTTTCTCCCGGTTCCGAATCTACTTTACCACAGCTGGAAAGGTAAGTAGGAAAAGAGGCACAGGCAGACCAGGATACATGTTCCTGGATGGGCTGAGACCGTGAGATGTGGGGGAATATCATCGAACAGAGTTGACCCTGAACACCAGAGACCTAGATCTGTGGACAGACGTGATTGCCTACCCCCCCCCTCCCGGCAGGGCACGTGATGCTGATGACGAGTTACTGACAACCAGGCAGTAACAAACGTTTCATCAGCAATCTTCCCAGGAACTACGGTGATCGTGTTCTGAGTCTGACTCTGACGACGTCGATTCGATACCTTCATTCTGTGGTCAGCAGTTGGAAACTGATTACGGCCGATATTCTTTGCGGTGGTGGCACTTGCTTATGACAGATTTAACTTTTCTTATTTCTAGTATGTATTCTGATTTCTACTGATGCCCTCTAGTCTTATATGACAAACAGTCAGTGCCTGTAATATTAATAATTTGTTTCTTTATGCCTATTGTCTTAAGGCGCATCTTTGGGCCCATTTAGAGATACACAAAGTGGAGAGTGAAAAAAGAAGTAGCAACAAAGATATTTATGATCAGTTTAAGTCCCCGCTAATCACTGGTATCATGAAGGCTAATAAACTAATAGACTGCAATGGCTGGGGCATATAGAAAGAATGGAAGATAATATTAATAGGGGAACAAAACACGCTTACACTCAAGAAATAAATGACCGTAGACCCCGAGGTAGACCAAGATGACGGTGGAGAGATAATATAC
Source organism: Cepaea hortensis (assembly GCA_963921405.1). Lineage (NCBI taxonomy): Eukaryota > Metazoa > Mollusca > Gastropoda > Stylommatophora > Helicidae > Cepaea > Cepaea hortensis. The sequence continues at coordinate 378,867,361 of OY992876.1, read as the reverse complement.
ATACTAACCTATAAGTACAAGCACCTGGAATCACTGATCACTACACTAGTAGTAAAGTAAAGTACTAGTGGTCACAGTGACTGGCAAGAGAAGGTCAACCAGAGAGACGAATGGAGACGGCTTGTATCTGCAGCAAAGAACCTCAATTCAATAGCTCGGAATGCTGAAGAAGAAGAAGAAGAAGAAGAAGAAGAAGAAGAAGAAGAAGAAGAAGAAGAAGATGCCTGTTGTGGAGAAGCAGCGTCTGTGACAACCATGGTGTCAGCAGGGGAGGTCACTAGGAGAGAGAAGAGGCCAACTTCCGTCGTCTGCCATCAAGGGTCGATTTCCTGAGGCAAGCAGATTGTGCTGGTGTCCTGGTCTTCTTCTCGCTCACGGAAACAATCATGGAACACGTCCACAGAGCGCCTCCCTAGCACTCACCTACACCATACACATGGCTTTAGTGACAATTCAACGCACGCCCAGCCCCAGCGTTGAGCAAGATTTGGTAATTATTGCTTATATGTTGCAGTTTTAGTTAGCCAGTTGACCCGATTTATTTCACTTCTCTTCTAACTTCCACTGTACTGTGGTAGATGCAGTGTTGGACTTGACTTATTGTGGCAAGTTTGTCAATTGTAATTATGTCATTGTTATTGCACTCGTTACCTCAGAAATCAATGCGCTGTCGCATCGCTGCACACAGCGACGTGTATTTGTGTTGTGAAGTGTTTCAGGTTATGTTACATTGTTACATTTGCCGCAAGTCTTGCGATTGTCCGTTCTGTTTGTTTACAGTTTTGCTTGGACGTGCAGGCGTCACAAGAGCGCCCGTCAACACCAACAGGACAAGACTCGTGACATTTACGTGGGCTATCAACAGAAGAAATTGAGTAAATAAGTAACATTAATATTATGCTGGACAGTCTTGAACAACACAAGAGGAAGACAGAAAGATGTATGTTGTTAGATAAGACAAAAGAAACAGCTGAGCAACAAATAATAATACAAGGAAATGGCTATAAGTTTCTCCTCTGAGTATGATGGTGTACCAGAAGGAAGTTGAAACAATTATATACATTTGTTACTTAATGGGTTCTCCAACTATGGTGCATCACACAGCATACCCTGTTTACTGACACTGTTGCTCCAACTATGGTGCACCACACAACATACCCTGTTAGCTGAAACTGTTGCTCCAACTATGGTGCACCACACAACATACCCTGTTAGCTGAAACTGTTGCTCCAACTATGGTGCACCACACAACATACCCTGTTAGCTGAAACTGTTGCTCCAACTATGGTGCACCACACAACATTGAACATACCCTGTTAGCTGAAACTGTTGCTCCAACTATGGTGCACCACACAACATTGAACATACCCTGTTAGCTGAAACTGTTGCTCCAACTATGGTGCACCACACAACATACCCTGTTAGCTGAAACTGTTGCTCCAACTATGCAACGATGGAAATACAGTAAGAGAGAAGAAAATAATTGACCAGAATTGATAAATGGCCATTGCGGTGATAACTGGTGCAGTAAACCAGAGTGAAAGAGCAGTTAATAAAATATGTAGCAGAATAAAGTCGGAAAGTGTATACCTGTTGAGATTTGTATTTGTGAAGAGAAGCAAGTAACTTTCTGTTGACAGTTGCTCAGAAACTGTCAGTCAGAACAAATGTTGATAACCATGGTAACAATAGATGAGTTTTAGGTTCACTGTTATGAGGCCAATCCAAAATGCCCAGCATGCAATGGAAAACCCTGGGCTCCCCAATACGTGTAAAGTGGAGTGTCCCAAGGGTCAGATTACATATATGTCAAGCGGAGTGTCCCAAGGATCAGATAACATACCTGTCAAGTTGAGTATCCCAAAATAACACCCCAGTATTGTTATTTGTCCCCTTCAAACACTGGTCACCCTTCCCTTTCCAACACCTGTCAAGCTGAGAGCACAGAAATCTGCAAGAAAAGTTATGCTGACTGTTATTTTGGGACTCTGAGTTTGACAGGTATGTCATCTGACTCTTGGGACACTCAGTTTTACAGGTATGTCATCTGACTGTTGGGACTTTCAGCTTGACAGGTATGTGATCTGACTCTAGGGACTATGAGTTTGACATGTATGACATCTTACTCTTGGGACTCTCAGCTTGACAGGTATGTCATCTGACTCTTGGGACACTCAGTTTTACAGGTATGTCATCTGACTCTTGGGACTCTCAGCTTGACAGGTATGTCATCTGACTCTTGGGACACTCAGTTTTACAGGTATGTCATCTGACTCTTGGGACTCTCAGCTTGACAGGTATGTCATCTGACTCTTGGGACACTCAGTTTTACAGGTATGTCATCTGACTCTTGGGACTCTCAGCTTGACAGATATGTCATCTGACTCTTGGGACTCTTGAGTTTGACAGGTATGTCATCTGACACTCGTGACTATGTGTTTGACAGGTATGTCATCTGACTCTTGAGACTCATGATGATGATGATTTAGTAGCAGCCAGCAAACATAATGATAATGAGAAGTGTTGTCAGAGTTGGGCTACGCATGAAATAACTGTTGTTACATTTGTTGCTCCCAACACCAGGATGCCACCGACAGCTCTGATGATGTCACAGATGGCAGGTCTCAGATGCGTAAGAGGTAAATTGACACACGTGTTGTGTTTCAACCTTGCTTGGTTTGTTTGTTGTGTGTTGTGTTCATGTTTAGTCATTCATGGTGGATTCATTGTACCTTTTATTCTAGTCTGGTTTATTGACAGTGTCAGTCATGGCTGATTCATTCACATTTTCTGTATTATTTTTATCCTCATTGGCTTTATTGCTCTGTTCAGTACCTCATTATTTTGCTCATTGTAGTTTATCATTGTACTCTGGATGTGTCCTCGAGTGCTCTCTGCAGCATCCACTATAATAAGTGTATACATCAGTGCCAGTTTATTCTTTATTGACAAGTTCACTTCATGTGTTCTCCGCTGCTCTATTCTGTCTAGTCTGATCATTAGTCTAAACTTGAGCATTCTGTTAGTGTTCATTCACACAACATAAACTAAAGTGATAAGATAAATCCTTCAAGCTTAAATATACACATATTCACACAGTAATTTCAATATTGCATTAACACACAAAATGGTCGCTTGTTAAAGGTTGCTGAAGTCATAGCTATTAATCGGCAGAAGCCAGTCTTGTGCAAACAGAAAGACGTGATAGTCAATTTAAAATGACCATGGTAGACAATTGAAATTACTGTGTGAATGTGTGTATATTTCAGCTTGAAGGATTTATCTAATCACTTAAGTTTATGTTGTGTGATTTCTGTAGTATGTACGTGATGAAATACAGCTAAATATGCCAGGCAATAAATCATGCAATCTATTGTTTGTGTCTTCATTATTCAAATTCGCTATGGGGAAAACATTGTTTTGAATGTTAATTCATTGAGCTGCCAGCCAGCTCTCAAAGTGCTTTCATCATATCAGCTTCATCCATTGGTCGACTCTTGTAGTTATGCTGCTGCACAATCAGCAAGTCTAGCTGCTCATTCAATATCCTGATTTCCTTCATTGTATGTTTTATATATACTGGATTATATGTTGTACTTTTTATTGTTGGTTCATTGCGTTTCACATATGTTTGATCCCATGTATATTTGCCATTGTAGCAACATTATATGCTGTATTTATTGTTGTTTTGTGTATATTGCAGCATATTTTATTGCTTCAGTCACTGTATATTGTATTCACATTTGATTCACTATATATTCTATTAATGTGTGATCCATTGTATATTATATGAATCTTTGATTCATTTTATTCATGGCTACTTTATTATATATTTTAGTAATATTATATTTACCAACACACATGTCCTTTTCTATTGTTCATTTATGAAATTGTCTGTGTTTGTATCAGCTTATATGCTGTGCGAGGTCAGCATGGCCAAATGGAGAAGAACATGTGTTCTCAAAAATCCATTGTGCTGATGCCGAGGTATGGGGTTCAACCTCTACACCGGTCAATTGTACTAAAATGTTGACTTCTTGCCCTTGACTTGGGGATATAAATTACAAGTACCTCTGAAGTTGGAGTGGGTTTGCCTGATGGTGAGGGACACTGGTAATGGGGAAAGTTAATCCACACGCAAAACTCAGTCCAGTGCCACTAGAAGTAGTGTGTATGAAATATGCTTGAGTTCAAAGCGAGTGCCGAAAAACAAAAACAAAAAATGCTGTGCTTGTGTGGTGTTCCCTGTTAACCCTTTACAGGGGAGACGCTTGTCCGTTTTCTAGCCCTGAACGGGCAAGATTTTTTCAGATTCGGTAAAATTTCGGGTCGCGTTAGTAAAAACATCACAAATAAGGTGTCAACCGATTTTAGTTAAATAAACAACACAAGGAAGGGAAAAGCATGTAGAATATGTTACTCACGTGATTGTTGTCGGTAATCCATATATGAACACAAATATTTACGAAATACGGCATGTTGCTTGTGATTTTCCGTCATCTATACGGCAATTTACAAACACATTTTCAGAATCATAATCACTTTCTTTAAAGTCCGACTCAGACTGCTAATGCAAAGTAATGCTTTGCACTGATATCTAGCTCCGATTAATAGTCAACTTCGTGCCCTTTAATGTCATTTAAAATGAACCTAGCGAAATCTCGGCTATCACTTGAAGAATCGCCGAAATCCATTTTGAAAAACAGCGTAAAAATCCCGAAAACTATCAAACATTGTCCTTAAAAGTCCGTTCAAATTCATACTATCGCGTTTACAAATGGCGGCCACGTTGTCAAGCTGTCGGCGAAAGCGAAAGTAGCCGTCGGAAGTGTCGGAAAGCCGAGAGATTGCGATTTTACAATGCATAATAGTATGTCCCTTTGAAATTGGTCAGCCTTCCCTTTCCTCATTATTATTCTTCCCTTCCATGTTGGTCGCTATTCCCTTTCATGTTGGCCACTCTTCCATTTTCTATTATTCTATTTCATTTTTCTTATCTGTCCCTTCCTGATTGGCAAGCCTTCTCTTTCCCATTTGTAACTCTCAGATAGTTTTCTGGCTCACCAAGTTAAAGGGCAGCCAGACTGGATTCCTGGTCTTCTGAGGTTAAAGTGAAAAACTTCTCTTCCAAATTGGTAATCCTTCCTATTCCTGTTATTATTCTTTCCTTTCATATTGATAATCCTTCCTATTCCTGTTGTTATTCTTCCAAGTTTGCCAAGCACGTGCCTATCTCAGAGTCAACGCAAACACACAACATTCACTGCATAGCAAGATTAAGAAGGTAAAGGGCAGCAGGTTAAAAAGAGGAAAGTCGTGGATGGGTCAAGCCGAAGACATTCTTCAGCAGGTGTGTTCACTTGAGGACTTAGAACCTGGCGAGGAGGGTGGGGGTACAAGTGCCAACAGAATTCTGTATATCCTTTTCAGTGTGCATCCAACTAGACAGGAAATGAAGACAAAAAAATTCAGCTGTGGTGGAGGCGAAACTACAGGCTCTGATCTTTGAGAATTCTTTAGAGAATGATGCTGTCATTTACACTGATTGGTCTGTCGTCTGCAGAGTGAGAAGTTCATGGGCCTTTACGGCTTAGGCCGGAGGGAAAATTGTGAAGGAAGAGTCTGGCGCTTTTGCTTTGACCACAAGCAGCCTGACTATGGAAGTCATGGCAGTAATTAAAGCAATAACATGGCTCGAGACACAGACATTCAATCGGGCATGTGTCCTTAGTGACTCAATGAGTATGCTCAGGAGGATAGAGATGGGTGGATCTGAAGAGAGTGGCTGCTGTCTCTGGAGTGGTCTCAGCTGGCAAAGATTAGTTTCATCTTCATGCCAGGGTATGCGGGTGTACAAGGGAATGAGCAGGCTGACAGGCTTGCAGGTAGGGCTACTGTGGAAGGTGGACGAGCCATGGACCAGGCAGACATTCTGAATGCTCTACGAGAAGTAAGTCGTTTACGAGAACCAAGCGATGACTGTGAATCTACAACCATGGTCAGGCTGCGAGAACAGCAAGTTAAAAGAGGAGTTGCCAAACAAGAAAACTACGCAGGACGCCAAAGAAGAGTAATAAACCAACACAGAACTGGAGTCGTGAGCCGCTACATGCTACGGGATTTGCGGAGGAGGGGATCTGAGCACTTATGGACTGAATGGTTCGATGTGCAATGAGGATGATCTGTCGACTAACTAACTCTTCCCTTTCATATTGATAATCCTTCCTATTCCTGTTATTCTTTCCTTTCATATTGGTAATCCTTCCTACTCCTGTTGTTATTCTTTCCTTTCATATTGATAATCCTTCCTATTCCTGTTGTTATTCTTTCCTTTCATATTGATAATCGTTCCTACTCCTGTTATTTTTCTTCCCTTTCATATTGATAATCCTTCCTTTTCTTGTTGTTATTTTCAAGCTGGTCACCCTTCCCTTTCCTTTTGATCACACTTCCTTTTTCTGTATGCTATTCTTCCCTTTCATTATGGTCACCTTCCCTGTCCTGTGTGTAACCTGACCCTTCCATATTGGTCCACTCTCCTTAGTCATGTGTTGTTGATTCTCAGTGCTTGCTGCCTGACAGTCCAGTGGTTGTTCTTATTACCTGGATCTTGTCCAGTCAAGGGGCAGAACTTCAGCAAGTGTTTCTGAGATTACCTCCCTGGATCTGGTCAAGCAAAGAGAGGATAATTCTACAAAGTATTTGTGATAAATGCCCAGATCTTGGCACTCAAAGAAGAAGCAGATCATTCCACAAAGTATGAGTTATGCCAACCTGGCTGTGGTAAACTACCAGAGGATAACTTCAGGAAATGTTCGTTGTGTATTGCCTGAAGTTTGTCAAGGAAAAGGACCAGATTCATAATTTCTTAACATATTTTGTGCCAAACAAAAAGAAGGTTTGGACAACAACAAAAAATTTATGGCAGAAAATGGGAAGTAGTGCGCTTGGGCTGGTCGTAGGCCGGGATGATCATTCTCGGTCCCTTGGCTAAGATCAGACGCATTTGCTGCCCCCCACAGTAGTGCGCCTGGTCTGGTCGGGGGCCGGGTGATCCAAAAAGAAAAAAAAAAACCTCACATAAGCATCACTTTAAATGTGGGCCCGGTGGACCACTGTGGGCAATAGCTCGCAGTGGGACTAAGGGTCCACGCCAAAAACAGGGGAGGCGGGGAACCAGCTAGTCTGGGATGACCGCCAAACCCCCCCCCCCAAAAAAAAATAATAGTTGTTAACATGATAGCAGACTTTTTGTATTATATATCAAATTACAGGAGGTTGCTTAAAACAAAACTACTGTAATGATATTTTAGTTGAGACATTTTGCAATGACAACATGTTGGCGATATATAAGCCCATGGCAGATACGGGAAGTTGCTTAAGGCGATCAGTCATCCTCTCTAGATGCTACTAACAAAAGACACATGTCACTTTTATGAGATGAGGATACATGTGGCATTCCTCATTCCTGGCCAATATACCCAGCTAAAACTAAATAATGTTTATAATCCCAGAATTCCAGAGTATTGTCTCCGTCTTCATTTCTCTCTTGGGACACTTGGTTATGCACCTGGCTTCAGCATACACTTTGTCTATCCAAGGTATACTTCCTCCAGACAGATTCCATCCAAGGTCACAGGTTCTGTCTACTCGTGGCTGCATTTTCTTTCCTAACAATTGTGCCATGGCATTGATCTTGCAGCCTGTTCCTTCTTATTTGCTATTGTGGTGGAATTGTTTACTGTGCTCAACCTGTGCATGGACCACCTGTTATTTGCCCTTGTCCGAGAAGACTAAGTATGCGGTCTCACTCCCCAAGAGATCAGGGAGATGTGTCATGTTGTGTGAAGCCAGTGGCCCGCCCTTTGCTGGAGTTGAAACCCAGTCTCTAGCCAAGACATCATGGAGATGTGTGATGTTGTGTGAAGCCAGTGGCCCGCCCTATGCTGGAGTTGAAACCCAGTCACTTCTAAGCCCCACAGAAACACTGTATCCACTTAGCCACTCCTCCCACTACTCAGAGCATTGAAGCAGCCCTCTTGTGAACCAATTAACAAGTCACATAGCCACACAAATCAGCCTCCTAATCATGGGCTAGCGTGATACTGTCTATCTTGCTATGGATATATGCAGGTCTATGTTTGTATGTTGTACGTAAGTTAGTGCTGGAGACAGTTGTGTGACTCACATGTACAGTGATAATTTTGCACGTATGAATGGTTGGGTATCAGGTGTCAGAGATAGCGTGTGTGTCAGATTCTCACAGAGTAGGTCATAACAGCCTCAGTGCTGGCCCATTGTTGCTTCTGGGAAGTTTGTGCAGGAACTGACAGTCGAGGGAATGATCGACTGATAGTGGTCCTCTGGCCTTTGACTGGCACACAAGTGAACGCAATATAAGTAGGGAGCTGGACGAAAAATAGGACACACCTAGATACAAGCCAATGTTTCAACCAGAATGAACCTGTACCAGTGAACAAAATAGGCTGAAATACTCGGCTAGAAAAACGAGTTATCACATTCACAAGGAAATAATACACATTTCAGTGAATGCACAAACAAAAAAACACTAAGTTTGGGAAATGAAAATATGGAAAGCGGAATGGACAGAGATGTTAGAAAAACTCATTCATTAGCACCTTACCGTCTTGACAGACGATAGTTTGTTAAATTGTGCTTCAAAAAGGGATAATACCTACAACCATAGCGGTGGGGAATGTGACTGATAAGGCTGATTCTCGCTGTAAGTGTTCGTCCACAGTGGATGCATGTTAACACATGGTCATTTCCACCATCATGCACCATCTTAATACTCACATGCTCGGTGTGTGACTTATCTGCAATAATTTTCTTTGAGTTAGGGAAAGGAGAACATTTTTGAGTTAAAAATCTACCCAAAGTATTTCAGGATCCTCACCTGTGCTATGGAGTTTGTTCACTGAGCTGAGATACTTCGGACTCAGGCTTGAGTTAGGAGTAGAACGGAGCACTTATGGGTTACACTCGTGTGCCGAGATGTTGACCGTTGACTAAACTAAACTAATTTTCTCTTTTGTTTTTATTCAATTTCTTATATTTGCCCTCCATGCTGCAACACATTCAGCGGCGACTTGCTCCCAATGTGCATTATCAATGTCTGTATCAATCATGTCCTGTTTACACACATCTTTGTATCGTAGTAGAGACCGACCCTGAGATCTCTTACCCATCTGTAATTCACCAAAAAAAGATGTCCTTTTGTATTCTACCATCATCCGTCCTCCTAAGATGTCCTATCCATCTAAGTCTACGAAGACTGAACATGGAATAAACCGTCACACAACCTGATCTTTCCAATACTTCAGTATTTGTGATTTTGTATTGCCACTTAATACCAAGTATTCTTTGCAGGCACTGCATATGAAAGCTGTTAAAACGTTTCTCTTGGTGTGGGTAAGTTGTCCAGGCCTCACTGCCATAAAGAAGAGTACTAAGGACACAGGCTTGATAGACAAGGACTTTTGTTTTTGCAGTAAGCTTCCTGTTCTCCCATACTCTTTTTGTTAACCTGCTCATTGTTGCTGCCTCACCAATCCGGATGTTGATTTCCTGATCTAGAGATGATTTGCTATTTACCGCTGATTCTAGATATGTACAATAGTCTACTATCTCTAGTTCGGCGTCGTCAATAAAGATTGATTGTACCCCACGTGCACCTTGTGACATAATCTGTGTCTTCTTTTTGCTAATTGTTAAACCAAATTCAGAACAAGCATTGGAGAATGCAGATAGTAGATGGTGTAATTCTTCCTCAGAGTGGGTCGTAATTGCAGCATCATCTGCAAAAAGCAACTCTCTGATCAGCACCCTCCTAATTTTGGTCTTGGCCTTCAATCTCTGAGCATTGTAGAGGTCACTATCTGAGCGTGAGTGAATGTATATACATCCTGATCATGAAAGGCATATTTCAGTAGAAGTGAAAAGTATATTCCAAAGAGGGTGGGAGCTAGTACACAACGTTGTTTAACTCCACTCTTGATTTCAAACACTTCAGAAATTGCACCATCACACTTAATTATACCCTTCATTCCTGTGTGGAACGATTCCACAATGGGCAGAAGAGTTGGTGGGCAGCCAATCTTCTTTAGTGCCTTGAACAGACCGTCACGACTGACCAAATCAAATGCCTTTGTGAGGTCGATGAAGGCAATAAACAGTGGTTGATTCTGTTTACAGCATTTTTCTTGCATTTGTCGCAATGAGAATATCATATCAATGGTAGATCGGTTCTGTCGAAAGCCACACTGTGATTCGGGATAGACTTGATCTCCTAGGACTTGAAGTATGCGCAGAACAATTCTGGCAAATACTTTCCCAACAATACACAGAAGTGAGATACCCCTATAGTTGTTACAGTCGCTCCTATCGCCCTTGTTCTTTTACAGTGTTATGATGCTTGAATCTTTGAAATCCTGTGGGACTTGTCCTTTTCGCCAGCATAGCTCTATTAGCTGGTGGATCTGTAGAGTGAGTGTGTCTAGCCCACTCCTGTTGTAACGTCGAGTTAATGATGTTTGGTTCAGATGTTGTCTCCGTGTGATGATGAAGTCCAGCTGGTGCCAATGGCCAGATCTTGGATGTTTCCATGTGACCTTATGCAGCTCTTTTGTTTTAAAAAGTGTTTGTAATACATTTCTGGTGCAATGCTGCAACAGCCTTTGCCCATTTTCAGTCATGCGAACGATGTTGTATTTTCCAAGGCACACTGGCCATGAACTTGAATCCTTGCCCACACGAGCATTGAAATCACAGAGCATTTAAATGTAGTCATATTTTGGAACTACCTTGATCACAGAGTCTTAACTCCTCATAGAACGAAACCTTCATATTATCAGGGGAAGTGAGTGTTGGTGCATATGCAGTGATAATGGTGGCAAAACCACAAGAGGTTGCCAGGCGCTGGGATAATAGTCTTTCATTACCTCCAGCTGGAATTTCAATCATTCCCAGTAGTGAAGTCTTCACTGCAAAGCCCACACGATGTTGCCTTTTTTCTTCCTGCCCTTTACCCTTCTAAAGAAAAGGTGTAATTGTTTTCCCTGAGTGACCCTTCCTCAGCGAAGAGAGTCTCCTGCAGGCCAGCAATATTAATGTTAAGACGATTGAGTTCGGCATCAATCACAGCCATTTTTCTCACATCATCAATATTCGTCAAGTCAGTGGAAAATCCTGGACACATGGTTCTTACGTTCCAGGTTCCCAGCCGTAGCTTGAGGTTTCTATTTTTCATTTTAGTAGTACCTGGTGCATTGGTTTTACAGCCTGCGATTCAGATTTTGTCCTAGCCCCAAGCACCCATTGAAGCAGGCAGACTGTGGCGGATCAGCACCCAACTGGCCGGGGGCTGCCCAGCTTGAGGCGAGCGGTAGCTGATCAGTGACACCTGTAGGTGTCTCCCACTGTCAGAGGCAACCCGTGGCACCCCATGTCTACGCCAATTGACAAAGACTTATAACCCGTAACTGCTACCTCTCGCTTTGATTCTGAGAACGGTTAAGACCAGGGATGGAGTTATATCTCTCCATAGCACAAAGCCTGGGCTAAAATATAGAGACCATGTGTTGCCCATGCAGCATGATCCCTCTCTCGGCCTGTCTAGTTCACTCCAGGGGAAAGATAAAAGCAATACATCTGGAACAAGACAAGCTGCAGAAGCTACCGTATCAGCAAAGCAATGCTCTAACTGTCCGCCTGTCTGAGCTTCGATCCTAGACCAGCTGCCAACCAAGGCTTAGGGCATGGTCTGCCCTGCCATGACATTTTGTCTTCAGGTTGCATTTCCTTGCATCAGGATAAGGCTTGTACCCTCCCAATTGTGCTCTTCCACCCGAAGCTGTTGGCACAATGTGGGGTGTCGGGTTTGGTAAGCGCCGCCCAACATTCGGCGCTAACAGAAAACAGGTAGTACCGTCTGCTGTCATTATGGTAGCTCAGTCATATCTGACTAAGACCTGACTAAATGGATAAAAATAAAGGGGAGGGTGGGAGAAGAAAATTGCATGGAGAATAATACATGTGTGTATCTTTACACATATACATACACATATGCTTACATATATGTACTCATACAAATACACATCTAAACAAGCTTTCATCACTTTAATTCTAGAGTAAATGTGAAGTTGACATCAACAATATTGTCTTGTCTAGGTCATTACAATCTGATAAGACTATAATTTCCCAAACTGTGACAGTCTTTCAAACAAGGGTCCGTTTTTTTCAAACAGTAGTCAGTCTTTCAAAATGGGCTTAACTGTTCGTTTATCTGTTTGAAGCTACATTGTAATCATGAAATATCAATTGCTGGGAAACCTCCGATAATTGAAATAGCAAGAGTAATAAAACCACAAGTATCGTTTGGCACTCATGGTGAGGAAAGAAAGAAGCAGTGACGAGTGGACATAATAGACAGCAATTGAATCCCTTTGTGGTGACAGCATTCAATCTGTGTGCCTAGTATGCTGTGTTGGGTGTAGGTCAGGAGAACTAGTTAGGGATCCAGACACTTGTCAGTAGGCCGTGATAGGTGATGTTCTGTAAGGGACCTGTTACATGAGTGTGTTGTATGATGAACATGTTGTGTGGTGAGCATGTTGTGTGATAAGTTTGTTGTGTGATGAGTGTGTTGTGTGGGGAGCATGTTGTGTGATGAGTGTGTTGTATGCATGTGAAGCAAGGGTGATAGCTAGACCAAGCCAAAAATATCTGATGCTAGCAGAAATGTGTCTTCTTAGATAAAGGCAAAGAAAACCATGTATGGACAGAAAACCTCATGAGGCAGTTCATCAAGAAGCAGATGAAAGTTGTAAATTGTTAGAGAAATTAAACATAGATTGTTTGGACAAGTGAGCAGTAATAAATGTGAAAACTCAGTGGCAACTGGCAATATTGATAGCAACAGAACAAGAGTCAGATAAGTGACAAATAAATACCTGGATATCTTGGCCAAACTGGCATAATCAAGGATACAGACCTGACACTGTGGCGAAGTGGTCAAGCCGTTTGACGTTTGACTCGTGAGCCGAAGGTTGTGGGTTCGATTCTGGGCCGCGTCCTTCGGTTTACGAGTTAAATGTTTCGGAGACTCCCATGGGTCGTCGCTAAAAGCTACGGAGTTCGTGCTTTGTGCGACGCTTTCCGTGCTGCGGAAAGAGACCGAGCCATATGGGATAAAGCCCGGTGCAATGAAGTCGACCCTGTCGACTTTTAAGCGACTTTTTTAAGCGACTGGTTAGTGAGTGAGACATGGACATGACCACCTGTGCTGGTCTGTCTGGCACATGATGATGAGTTTGTCTTATGATCTCTTTTCCTATCCTTGTTACACTGAATGCCAATGAGTACCTGTGTTTTTATATTTCTTGTGCTGGTAATGAAGCATTAGTAGCAAATTACCATTGGATATCAATGGGACACAAACGGCTGATAATAACCTAAAGATAGGAGATATGGTGCATGTAATTGTGGAACTGGTAGCATGATGGCTAACCGTTAACTGCAGGAGTGTCCCACATAAGCAGAAGAGAGACATTCATTCTGGCTTTCACTCGGTACATTTGAGGAAAGACTCTGTGGAGATGACAGCAGGCTCAAGTTGACCGCTTCTTTCTGTGGAAATAGTCAGGTTGACATCTCAAGGTATATGAACAAGAAGAAGAAGAACAATGGCAATAATTTCTCACTTATCAATCTTGTAATCACTGAGTTCATGCTAGAATTTGCCGGAGCCTCTCTCTGATGTTCTCAAGGCTGCAGCTTCACCCAATCACAGACATATTGAATGCTTGCTTACAGGTCAAGGACAGCAAAACAAAAATTGAGAAAAATTTTCAGCTCTGTGCGGTTTCTCTCAAAACTTCGGCCTGGGTGAGCAGCCTGCTAACCACTCCCCTTGGCCTCATAACACAGTGGTTATTGTTTCATTTCCCTGGCTAGAGCTCTTCTTTCAGTTTCTATAACACATTTTATTTTCTCTTTTTTTATGACTGCCACTTTTTTATTTTTAAATATAATGCATGTGTCATGCACATTCCCATAGTGCTTTAATGTGAACTAATGCAGTCAGTCAAATCTAACGTTAATGCCCTATGTTCTAACAGTTCCCTGAGATAGTATTATGTTCCAGCAATTTCTTGAGATAGAATTACATTCCAACAGTTCCCTGAGATAGTATTAATGTTCCAGCAATTTCTTGAAATAGACTTACTTTCCAACAGATCCCTGACGTAGAATTACATCACAACAGTTCTCTGAGATAAGAATTATGTTCCAACAGTTCCTTGAGATAGTATTAATGTTTCAACAATTCCTTGAAATAGAATTACGTTCCAACAGTTCCCTAACATATAATTACATTCCCTCAGTTCTCTGAGATAGAACTATGTTCCAACAGTTCCCTGAGATAGAATTATGTTCCAACAGTTCTCTGAGGTAGAATTATATTCCAACATTCCCTGAGGTAGGATTATGTTCCAACAGTTCCCTGAAGTAGAATTATGTTCCATCAGTTCCCTGAGGTAGAATTATGTTCCAACATTCTCTGAGATAGAATTATGTTCCAACATTTGCTGAGGTAGAATTACATTCCAACAATTTCCTGAGGTAGAATTACATTCTGAAATTCCCTGAGGTAGAATAATGTTCCAACAGTTCTCTGAGGTAGAACTATGTTCCAACACTTCTCTGAGTAGAATTACTTTCCAATAATTCTGAGATAGTATTATGTTCCATGAGATGGAATTACATTCCAACAATTCTCTGAGGTAGACTTATGTTCCAACAGTTCCCTGAGATAAAATTACATTCCAACAATTGCCTGAGGTAGTAACCAGTTATTGTAGTTTATCATTCACTAAGCAATGCTGACACAGCCAGTAGACACATGACTTCCAAGGCTGCTATTGTACTGTCCGGACATGTCTTGTACCCAGATATTGCAGTTTATCATTCTGCTGGACCACTACCAATCTGTTATGTGAACCTTAATGAGGCTGTCAGTTTGTAAGTCTACAGTCTCCTACACACCTACATATTGACAGTGGATGTGGCTGACTTGACAGTGGTAGCTAAAGGTATATGACAGTGAATGTCGCTGACTTGACAGTGGTAACTGAAGGTATGTGACAATGAATGTTGCTGACTTGACAGTGGTAGCTGAAGGTATGTGACAATGAATGTAGCTGACTTGACAGTAGTAGCTAAAGGTATATGACAGAACCACCAGATACTACTGGAATCTCTATGCTAGCCCGGGAGCATTAGACATTGCCAGATAATACTGGCATTTGTATGTTAGTCTGGTCGCGTTAATTTTTGCAATTTTAGTTAATACTGACACATGTGCTAGCCTGATAGCAATAGGCATTGCCATATAATATTTGGATCTCTATAGTAGCACTCCCATGTGTGTATATGGACGATGCCTAAGTTAAAAGCAAGCGAGCGCGAAGAAAACATTTCTGGTAATTGGTAGCACCCCTCCATGTATTGCCATAGATGTTCACAGTTTGGTTTCCCTCATTACTACTGCACTTATGCATTTCTGAGAGATTCCAGGTCTGAGAAATATCGTGTCTGAAAAGTTTCAGGTCTGAGAGATTCCAGGTCTGAAAGATTCAGTGTCTGTGAGATTCCAGGTCTGAAAGATTCTGTGTCTGAAAAATTCCAGGTTTGTGAGATTCGAGGTCTGAGAGATTCCAGATCTGAGAGATTCCAAGTCTGAGAGATTCCAGGTCTGAGAGATTTCATGCCTGAAAGGTTTCAGGGCTGAGAGATTCCAGGTCTGAGAAATTTGAGGTCTGAGAGATTCCAGATCTGAGAGATTTCAGGTCTAGGAGATTCCAGGTCTAAGAGATTCCAGGTCTAAGAGATTCCAGATCTGAGAGATTCCATGCCTGAAAGGTTTCAGGGCTGAGAGATTCCAGGTCTGAGAGATTCCAGGTCTGAGAGATTCCAGGTCTGAGAGATTCCATGTCTGAAAGATTCCAGGTCTGAGAGATTCCAGGTCTGAGAGATTCCAGGTCTGAGAGATTCCAGGTCTAGGAGATTCCAGATCTGAGAGATTCCATGTCTGAGATGAGAGATTCCAGGTCTGAGAGATTCTGTGTCTGAAATTCTAGGTCTGAGAGATTCCAGGTCTGAGAGATTCCAGGTCTGAGAGATTGATGTCAATAATTAGTATAGACATGTCATCATCAAATACATACAGTAGGAAGTCTGGCCTGTCTACTGCCAGTAATCATGGTGGATTGTTGAACTGTGTAACTCATGTTTGACTAGTGGTGACTCAACCGCATTGATCATCTTATGTGTTGTTTGTGGTCAGCGTTCCGTTCTTATCACTGTGACACTCACACGGCAACTACTCACAGCTTGCTTCCAGCATATATCCACACATGTTTGTGACAACTATTTTTTTTATTTCCTTTCTGATATTTTGATTTTGTGTAACCAGTGTTATATATAACAGAGCTTACTTTAGCTTTGGCAGTAACAAATATAACTTGTATTATTTCCTTCATTATTGTTTTCTTTTAACTTGTTATATTTACTCTGTATATTTCCATACCACATGTAATAGTTTCTGCTCATGACAAATGTACAGAAGCATATGAGATGAGGGGGGGGGGGGGGGTGTTACTGGAAAGTAACATGATCCAGCTGTTCTAAAATCAATAGATGAAACAGTTCTGGAAAATATAACAACAAAGGAGAAAAAGGAGACTTTAATTAAAATGTGACGACTCATGGCCTGGTCACTTCCTGTGGCATGAAGAAACATTCAATAGAGTACTGAGATGGGAAATTTTTTTTTTTTCATATCCCTTAAAGGACGTTGCAGTCAACATCAGCATTTTTCAGCTGCTGTTGATATACTAGGCAAGATTATGCTCAGTAGTTTGCAAATGCTTTCAGAGCGGCCGGCTCACATACCCCGTAAGTTACCAACGCAGCGAGAACGGCTACCGATTCTCGCGCAGGTTAAGTTACTCACGAGAATATACAGGATTACGGAGAAAGACGTTAACTCCTAGGACAGGGAGACCGGCATGGGAATTAATGAGGAACAGAAAGTTGAGTGGGCCAAATAGAACATGTATAAACCAGACATTCACAGAGCTATCTGCAGTCATACAGGGAATTAAAGAGAACGTGTATAAACCAGTCATGCAGACATACATGGAATTAAAGAAAACATATGTAAACCAGACATGCAGACATACGGGGAATTAAAGAGAACATACATAAACCAGACTTGCAGACATACAGGGAATTAAAGAGAACATATATAAACCAACATGCAGACATATAGGGAATTAAAGAGAACATGTATAAACCAGACATGCAGACATACACGGAATTAAAGAAAACATATGTAAACCAGACTTGCAGACATACGGGGAACTCAAGAGAACATACATAAACCAGACTTGCAGACATATAGGGAATTAAAGAGAACACTTTTAAATCAGACATTCACAGAGCTATCTATGCAGACATACAGGGAATTAAAGAGAACACATAAACCAGACATGCAGACATACAGGGAATTAAAGAGAACATGTATAAACCAGACGTGCATGGAGCTATCTATGCAGACATACAGGGAATTAAAGAGAACACGTATAAACCAGACATTCACAGAACTATATATGCAGACATATGGGGAATTAAAGAGACCACATATAAACCAGACATGCAGACATACAGGGATTAGTTAGTATGTCGCTGTTCCAACTTCACGACAACAGATCGTCCCCATTATGCTCTGTTCCTGTGCCAGTGAATATTGCGCAAAATGCTCCTCACTGCCCAATGTGAAAAGTGGAATAGACAGGAGTCTTGGCAAGCCAACAGCCCGCACAGGTACACTGTGCATAATGCCACTGCTAGAATGCCAATACAAAAGTCCTCCACGAAAAATACAGTTCATCATATATGGAATTGGCAGTCACCAGAAAGACTTCATTGACCCGGGTGTTATCCCACATGGCTCCATCTTTTTCTGCAGGGCGACCCACCAAAAGCGCAGCACAAAGCACGAATTGCGTAGCTCCAGAGACAACTCCCAGAAGTCTCCTGAAAAATGCACTCATGAACCGAAAAGGCTAACTAGTCAATTCAGCGACAGCCGGCCACCATTGTTCCGAGCATGCAGGTCACTATACAAACAACAGCAGACAGATGTAAAAGCATTCCACACAAATTTCACAGCTCGCAGTGTCATGCCATGCACTCATTCTGTAGCAGGGCTACGGAACCATGCACTACCAGTCCAGCATGAGGAAAATGTGAATGCAAACCATAGCCACAAGCATAAACACTCCAGAGGCCTTAATGGTTCAGTGCCTATCCGCCATGTTGGGGAATTAAAGAGAACACGTATAAACCAGGCATGCAAGGATACAGGGAATTAAAGAGAACATGTATAAACCAGGCATGCATGGAGCTATATATGCAGACATACAGGGAATTAAAGAGAACGCATATAAACCAGGCATGCATGGAGCTATCTTTGCAGACATACAGGGAATTAAAGAGAACACATATAAATCAGACATGCAGACATACAGGAAATTAAAGAACACGTATAAACCAGGTATGCAGACATACAGGGAATTAAAGAGAATACGTATAAACCAGACATGCAGACATACAGGGAATTAAAGAGAACATGAATAAACCAGACATGCAGACATACAGGGAATTAAAGAGAACAGCACCATACAGATAGCAATGGAAGAGAATTATCAGGAATATTGACCACTAGCCTTACGCCAGAATTATTTGATGATGATGAGGAGGGGTCATAAAATAATTGTTTACAGGTTTTTTTCCTCCAAAGAAAAATCTTTATTATAAACATATAGAAAACCTTCCAATATTAGAAATATATGTATATGCTAGGCAGTATGTTTATAAGGTGAGGGGACGGGCTTCATTTTTTGCTGCTTGTTTGAAGGGCTATTTACATTCATCAGCATGTCTTTTGCAGAACATTGCCTTCATGACAGAGCACCAGAAAAGCCTAGATTTGTTCCCCCCATTCTCCCACTGCATGCATAATTGTGATATTGAGAGTATCTACTGACCTGCACGCTCATAAAACATGCTCATACAGGTCCAGACAATTGGTGTGAGGCACTTAGCTGGGGGATATGGCTGAACTCCTCTAAGTCAAATCCCCCGGATGTGAGGGCCTGGCCGCTACTCACCTTCTGCTGCTTGGAGGTGTGATGCTGAGCTGGCAGCATCTGCAGCCTACCTTGTTCCAGACGTACTGGTCATCCTTTCCTCTGGAGAAAACAAGGCAAGGCCGAGAGAGGGAACATACTGCATGGGCAACACATGTTCTCTGAATCCAAGCCCAGGCATTGTGCGATGGAATTCTAGCTCTAGTTCCAATCCACATAGTTTCGTCTGTAAAGACGGCAAGGTGCCACTTACTACTGACCTGTGTCCATGGACATGTTGGTCAATGACTGCCGTGTCTTCCAGGAGTCACGAGTTTCCAGAGCTTCAATGACCTCAGTGCTGATGCATTGGTCTCCCGAAGGACTCACCAAGCAAGCAATTTATGGAACCAGCCTGTCGTGTCCAGATCCACGAGCACTGACATTGTGACAGAGTTAACCTTCTGTGTTCCCACTCAACACCCACCTTTTAACATGCTTATTTTTGGGAGGACATTTTAACTCATGATTGGTAAAGAGGAAAATTATTTCTCATGAAATGATGCCTGTTTGTTGTCTCAATAAGTTAATTTAGTTCTCATGAAATAACACCTCATTTGTTCAAAAATGTAGTTAGTTGCTATGAAATAATATATGTATGTTGTTTCAGAAAGGTAAGTTAATTCTCGTGAAAGAATACCTTTTGCCTCAAAGAAGTATGTAAGTTCCTATAAGATAATATATATATGTTGTTTCAAAGAGTTCTCATGAAATAATATCTGTCTCAGAGTTCTGTTAATCTTTAAGAAATAATATCTGTCTCAAAGAATTCTGTTAGTTCCTATGAAATAGTATCTCTTGTCTGAAAGAGTTGTTTAGTTTTTATGAAATAATATCTGATGATTGTCTCAAAGCATTAAGGGCTGAAATACTTCATGATGATGATGAGACTATACTATAATGATGTGATTGCCTTGGCTAGTTACTATTTTGCCTGTTGGACAAATCCTCCAGGTGGACACCATCAATGCAATAAGTTTTGTGTCTATCTTCAGTAGGTTACGTGATACTGCTAGATGATGATGATGATGAGTAAGTTCAAGGCCACATATATAGTGTATGTGTGTGTATACATTTCAGCCTCAGCCAGAGCTATTTCACCGTCAAGGGGGCAGCACTGATCCTCCCTCACAATGAGTTCACCAAGAAGTCTGCCAGGAAGAACCATGGAGGTGTGTCTCCTGTGTCTGTGCTTGTGTAATTGTTGTGCCAGGAAGAACCATGGAGGTGTGTCTCCTGTGTCTGTGCTTGTGTAATTGTTGTGCCAGGAAGAACCATGGAGGTGTGTCTCCTATGTCTGTGCTTGTGTAATTGTTGTGCCAGGAAGAACCATGGAGGTGTGGCCCCTGTGTTTGTCCTTGTGTAATTGTTGTGCCAGGAAGAACCATGGAGGTGTGTCCCCTGTGTCTGTGCTTGTGTAATTGTCTGTTGTGCCAGGAAGAACCATTTAGGTGTGTCTCCTGTGTCTGTGCTTGTGTAATTGTTGTGCCAGGAAGAACCATGCAAGTGTGTCTCCTGTGTCAGTGCTTATGTAACTGTCTGTTGTACCACGAAGAATGGTGGAGGTGTATCTTCTGTATCTGTCTGTGCTTGTGTAATTGTCTGTTGTGCCAGGAAGAACCATGGAAGTGTGTCTCCTGTGTCCATGTGTGTGCAATTGTTGTGCCAGGAACAACCATGAAGGTGTGTCCCCTGTGTCTGTGCTTGTGTAATTGTCTTTTGTATCAGGATGAACCATGGAGGTGTGTCTCCTGTGTGCATGCTTGTGTAATTGTCTGTTGTGCCAGGAAGAACCATGGAGGTGTGTCCCCTGTGCCTGTCTGTGCTTGTGTAATTGTCTGTTGTGTCACGAAGAACCATGGAGGTATATCTCCTGTGTCCATGCTTGTGTAACTATCTGTTGTGCCAGGAAGAACCATGCAGGTGTGTCTGCTGTGTCTGTGCTTGTGTAACTGTTGTGCCAGGAAGAACCATGGAGGTGTGTCCTCTGTGTCTATGCTTGTGTAATTGTCTGTTGTTCCAGGAAGAACCATGCAGGTGTGTCTCCTGTGTCTGTGCTTGTGTAACTGTTGTGCCAGGAAGAACCATGGAGGTGTGTCCTCTGTGTCTATGCTTGTGTAATTGTCTGTTGTGCCAGGAAGAACCATGGAGGTGTGTCCTCTGTGTCTATGCTTGTGTAATTGTCTGTTGTGCCAGGAAGAACCATGGAGGTGTGTCCTCTGTGTCTATGCTTGTGGAATTGTCTGTTGTGTCAGGAAGAACCATGCAGGTGTATCTCCTGTGTCTGTCTGTGCTTGTGTAATTGTCTGTTGTGCCAGGAAGAACCATGGAGGTGTGTCCCCTGTGTCTGTGCTTATGTAATTGTCTGTTGTGCCAGGAAGAACCATGGAGGTGTGTCCCCAGTGTCCATGCTTGTGTAATTGTGTGTTGTGCCAGGAAGAACCATGCAGGTGTGTCTCCTGTGTCCATGCTTGTGTAATTGTCTGTTGTACCAGGAAGAACCATGGAGGTGTGTCCCCTGTGTCTGTCTGTGCTTGTGTAATTGTCTGTTGCTTCATTGTCTCCAGTTGTCACAGCATTGTGGTTAGAGCCATTTTTCACCCTTGTCTGAGGAAACTAGGTGTCCAGTCCACTATCCCGGATGACAGATGGGTATTACACCATCATCAAGTGGCATTTCCACATTGAAGGTTGGCTGCCTTGAGTTTCTAGCACTCAATGTTGGCACCATTATTTTCCAGGACATGTCCTGGTACACATTTTAGGCTGATCGACACTCAGAGATACGGCAAGACGGACATACAATCAGATTGTAATGGGCACCATTAGTATTGGAACTCTTCACTGGCTGTTGAAGATGAGGACTGAGCACTTACGGGAATGCCCCGAGTGCAGTGGTGTAGGCTCTGGACTCAACATTGTAGGCTGGGTCATTTGTAAACATGTGAGTCTGCTTCAGTGTGGATGGAATCCATGACCAGCAGTCAACAGGTATGTGTCCAGCACCACATGGCTGCAGCTGCCATCATGTTGTAGGCTTGTGTGCATTGAGGTATGATGATATATGATTGTGTCAGTCTGGAGATAAAATGTGGCAATGTCAGTATGGTAATATATGGTTGTGTAAATCTATGGTGATATATGGTTGTGTCTAATGGCTTTGGAAATGTGGCTTCATAGGAAAATGCAAAGAATATAATGGACAGACAGAACAACCAATGAGCAAGTCCTACAAGAAACAAATTAAAATCGTAAACTGATTAGAGAAATTAGACGTAGACCGTCACAGTTTTTTGGCACTATGAGAAGAAATAAATTGGAGAACATGGTGACAACTGGCAAGATTGAGGGGAAGAGAACAAGGAAAAGGCAGAGAAGTAAATACCCGGATGATAAGACCATGTGGTATGGTTGAGACAAGAACACAGAGCTGATCCACGACTCTGGTGATCACGTGCTATTGTGAAACATGACCACCCACACTTATCGGCATGGCACGTGATGATGATGATGATGATATGGTTGTGTAAATCGATGATGATATGGTTGTGTAAATCTATGATGACATATGGTTGTGTAAATCTGTGGTGATGATATATGGTTGTGTAAGTCTGTGGTGATATATGGTTGTATAAATCTGTGGTGATATATGTTTGTGTAAGTCTGTGGTGATATATTTTGTGTAAATCTTTTGTGATTTATGGTTGTATAAATATGTGGTGATTTATGGTTATTTAAGTCTGTGGTGATTTATGTTTGTTTAAACCTATACTGATTTATGATTATGTGTTTTCTAGGAGAAATTCAGCAACACTTGCAAGCCATGCTGCATCTGCTGCGACCAGAAGACACCATCAAAATTGTAAGTCACCTATGATTATCATTATTGTTGTATGTGGATCATGGAACAGTGAGGTTTCAGCAATGTATGTCACAAGTATCTGGATGGCTTGGCCTTGTGGCATGGTCGAGACAGAAACACGGAACTGATCCACGACTCTGTTGATCGAGTGAGATGGCAGAACATGACCGCCCACGCTTACCGGCATGGCACATGATGGATGGATGGATGTCACATCTCTAGTACAATAAATATGTGTTTCTTTTAATTCATTTCTCACACGCGTTTGTTATCTTTTATGTAAGTACCTTTTACTTTTCATATAAGTACCACAAGTACACTTGCCCATTCATACAAGTACCACAAGTACATTCTCCCATTCATACAAGTACATTATCTCATCCATACAAGTACCACAGGTACATTCTCCCAGTTAATACAAGTACATTCTCCCATTCATACAGGTATCACAAATGCATTCTCCCATTCATACAAGTACATTCTCCCATTCATATAAGTACATTCTCCCATTTTTACAAGTACATTCTCCCATTCTCACAAGTACATTCTCCTATTCATACAAGTACATTCTCCCATTCTTACAAGTACCACAAGTACATTCTCTCGCTCTTACAAGCACCAGATCTGTTTATTTATTTTAAATCTCGTCTTCTGATTTGCCATTTGATGATGATATGCCTCCTTAGTATTTTAAGTTCTTTACTTGCTTGAAGGGGTGTTCCTTTAGATGAATCTTTGTTCTTTTTTCTTCTTTCGTTATAGTCATTACCTCTTTGTTACTGATACTAATTTCCATGTTATACAACAAGTCATACAAGTACCATAATCACATGCTCCCATTCATATAAGTACATTCTCCCATTCATACAAGTATGACAAGTACATTCTCCCATTCATACATGTTCCACAAGTGCACTCTCCCATTCATACAAATACATTTTCCCATTCATACAAGTACATTCTCCCATTCATACAAGTGTATTCTCCCATTCATACAAGTGCATTCTCCCATTCATACAAGTGCATTCTCCCATTCATACAAGTGCATTCTCCCATTCATACATGTACCACAAGTGCATTCTCCCATTCATACAAATACATTCTCCCATTCATACAAGTACATTTTTCCATTCTTACAAGTACATTCTCCCATTCATACAAGTACATTCTCTCATTCATACAGGTATTACAAGTGCATTCACACATTCATACAAGTACATTCTCCCATTCATGCAAGTACTACAAGTACATTCTCCCATTCATACAAGTACATTCTCCCATTCATACATGTAGCACATGTGCATTCTCCCATTCATACAAATACATTCTCCCATTCATACAAGTACCACTAGTACATTCTCCCATTCATAAAAGTACATTCTCCCATTCATACAAGTACATTCTCCCATTCATACAAGTACATTCTCCCATTCATACAAGTACATTCTCCCATTCATACAAGTACATTCTTCCATTCATACAAGTACATTCTCCCATTCATACAAGTACATTCTCCCATTCTTAAAAGTACCACAAGTATATTCTCTCACTCTTACAAGTACTACATCTGTTTTTTGTTTTTTTTAAATCCCGTCTTCTGATTTGCCATTTGATGATATTATACCTCCTTAGTGCTTTAAGTTCTTTACTTGCTTGAGGGGGGTTCCTTTAGATGAATCTTTGTTCTTTCTTCTTCTTTGGTTATAGTCAATACCTCTTTGTTACTGATACTAATTTCCATGTTATGTTCTTTATACACTTCAATTAGACTGTTTATATGGTCTTGTAACTCTGCTTGGGTATATCTATGGGAGTATATATATATATATATATATATATATATATATATATATATATATATATATATATATACATAAACATTCACTCATTGTGTGCCATGCCGATAAACGTGGGCGGTCATGTTTCACCATCTCACACGATCACCAGAGTCGTGGATCAGCTCTGTATTCCTGTCTTGACCATGCCATGTTGTCAAGCCTATCCATGTATTTATTTCTCTGCCTTTCCCTTATTCTCTTCCCCTTGATCTTGCCAGTTGTCACCAAGTTCTCCAATTTATTTCTTCTCATAATGTTACCCAAAAATTTTGACTGTCTACGTCTAATTCCTCTAATCAATTTACAATTTTTATTTGTTTCTTGTAGGACTTGGTCATTGGTTTTTCTGCCTATCCATGGTATTCTTTGCATATTCCTCAGAAATTACATGTTCACAGCCATCAGATGCTTTTCAGTTTGCACATTGCCCACACTTCACATCCATACAAAAGTACAGGTTCTATGTAGCACCCCAGCGTAGGGGTATATATATATATATATATATATATATATATATATATGATAAGAAACAACACATATAGGGGTATATAAAGTGTGAATGTACATACATGTCACAGGAGTATTCCCACATCACTGTGCCTTGAAACTTGGAACACACATGAAGCTTATAACTAAGGGACCATAGACAAGAGAAGTAATGGCAGCAACAGGATATAACACTGGGAAATACAAACAGGTATGTGTGACTCCTGTGAACAAGTGAGGAGATATACTTAATACGGACACAGTGTATATACCTTACAACCAACTCCACAAAGATAAACATAAGCAACAAGGAAAATAAAAATAATAATAAAATGAAAATAAGTATACTAGGACACAACGAACAGTGTTTCAATTATGTTCGTCTTCATCAGTAACAGCACAAAAAGATGTAAAGAGAAACATGAAATTAGAAAATTTAATCATATTAAAACAAATTCTTTGTTGTTAGGGAGGCGGCACAGGCGTTCACTTCAGTTTAATTCAGAACTTCCCAACAACAAAGGATTTGTTTTAATTTAATTAAATTTTCTAATTTCATGTTTCTCTTTATATCTGATTGTGTTTTTCTGTTCCTGATGAGGATGAGCATAATCAAAACGTCATTCGCTGTGTCGTAGTGTACTTAGCTTTATTTTTTATTTTAAAAAAATGTTCCCCTGTTATTTATGTTCACCATTGTGGAGTTTGTTGTAAGGTATATACACTGTGTCCATGTTTAGTGTATCTCAAATGTTCGCAGGAGTTACATTACCTGTTTTTATTTCCTATTGTAACCAAGTGGTCATGGATGTCTGAAGACATGATCCCCGTGTATCAGATGCCTGAAGACATGATCCCCGTGTATCAGATGCCTGAAGACATGATCCCCATGTATGAGATGTATGAAGATATGATCCCTGTGCATGAGATATCTGAAGACATGATCCCCATGCATAAGATGTCTGAAGACATAATCCCCGTGCATGAGGTGTCTGAAGATATGATCCCCATGCATGAGGTGTCTGAAGACATGATCCCCGTGCATGAGGTGTCTGAAGACATGATCCTCGTGCATGAGATATCTGAAGACATGATCCCCATGCATGAGATGTTGAAGACATGATCCCCATGCATGAGATGTCTGAAGACATGATCCCCGTGCATGAGATGTTGAAGACATGATCCCCATGCATGAGATGTTGAAGACATGATCCCCATGCATGAGATATCTGAAGACATGATCCCCGTGCATGAGATATCTGAAGACATGATCCCCGTGTATGAGATATCTGAAGACATGATCCCTGTGCATGAGATATCTGAAGACATGATCCCCGTGTATGAGATATCTGAAGACATGATCCCCGTGCATGAGTGGCTTGACACTGTCTGTATTTGTGCTACAGGCGGTGCGGCTGGAAGACATCAACCAGTATCAGCGCTACATGGCCTTGGTGTCAACTAAAGGACGCCAGGACACGGAGGAGGCCGTCATCCTGGGCATTGACTGTAGCGGCTCTCAGGCTTCCATTGGGCTGGTCTTGCCTGTGTGGATGGGACTGCGGATTACACTAGGAGGCGATGGGTACGTCTGAGCTGGTGTTTGTATGTGTGGATGTGGCTGTGGATTACACTAGGAGGCGATGCGTAAGTCTGCGCTTGTGTGTGTATGTGTGCATGGGGCTGCGGATTATACTCGGAGGCGATGGGTGTGTCTCCTGTGTGCAGTTTCTCTCCCATTTCTCAGCCATTTGCCTCCTTCTCTTAGAAACATGAAGTCAACTATTTCATCAATTGCATTGGAATGAAGAGACAGAAAGTAAATTATTTCATCAGTTGTATTGGAATTAGGGATTAGCTTTTTTCTATAAACTACAGAAATAATTACAATTTCCATGATCTCTTGTATGAGAGATAGATTGTATGAGGGATATATTGTAAGAGAGCTAGATTGTATGATATATTGTATGAGAGATAGATTGTATGAGAGGTATATTATATGATAGATTGTGTAAGAGTTAGAATGTATGAGAGGTAGATTGTATAAGGGTCGATTGTATGAGAGGTAGATTATTTAATAGATTGTGAAAGGTAGATTGTATGAGAGGTAGATTATATAATAGATTGTGAGAGGTAGATTGTATGAGAGGTAGATTATATAATAGATTGTGAGAGGTAGATTGTATGAGAGGTAGATTATATAATAGATTGTGAGAGGTAGATTGTATGAGAGGTAGATTATATAATAGATTGTGAGAGGTAGATTGTATGAGAGGTAGATTATATAATAGATTGTGAGAGGTAGATTGTATGAGAGGTAGATTATATAATAGATTGTGAGAGGTAGATTATATAATAGATTGTGAGAGGTAGATTGTATGAGAGTTAGACTGTATGAGAGGTAGATTATATGATAGATTGTGTTCAGAGGTAGATTGTATGATAGATTGTATGAGAGGTAGACTGTATGATAGATTGTGTGAGAGGTAAATTGGATGAGAGGTAGATTATATTGTATATTGTGTAAGTTGTATATTATATGATAGATTGTGTAAGAGGTCGATTTTATAAGAGGTAGATTATTTGATAGATTGTGAGAGGTAGATTGTATAATAGAATATATGAGAGGCAGATTGTATGATAAATTTATGAGAGATTGAATGATAGATTGTGTGAGAGATAGATTGTATGAGAGGTAGGTTGTATGATAGACTGAGAGATAGATTGAATGAGAGATAGATTATATGAAATATCAATGTTTCTTTTCCAGAGGTTTCAGTTTGCATACTGATGAACAGTGTTACCTGTTTAAACCGGTTTCTGTCCAGACAATGTGGTAGGTGTGTCTGTAATATGTCCAAGCAGTGTGGTAAGTGTGTCTGTAATATGTCCTGACAATGTGGTAAGTGTGTCTGTAATATGTCCAGACACTGTGGTAAATGTATCTGTAATATGTCCAGACAGTGTGGTGGGTGTGTCTGTAATATGTCCAGACAATGTGGTGGGTGTGTCTGTAATATGTCCAGACAATGTGGTAAATGTGTCTGTAATGTGTCCAGACAGTGTGGTAAGTGTGTCTGTAATATGTCCAGACAATGTGGTGGGTGTGTCTGTAATATGCCCAGACAGTGTGGTGGGTGTGTCTGTAATATGTCAAGACAATGTAGTAAATGTGTAATATGTCCAGACAGTGTGGTAAGTGTGTCTGTAATATGTCCAGACAGTGTGGTGGGTGTGTCTGTAATATACCCAAACAGTGTGGTGAGTGTGTCTGTAATTTGACCAGACAATGTGGTGTGTCTGTAATATGTCCAGACAGTGTGGTAAGTGTGTCTGTAATATGTCCAGACAATGTGGTAAGTGTGTCTGTAATATGTCCAGACAGTGTAGTGGGTGTGTCTGTAATATGTCCAGACAGTGTGGTAAGTGTGTCTGTAATATGTCCAGTTTGTGATTGGCAGATGTGCGCGCCCTTACGGTCCGGACGCGTACGAGGCCCTCACCTGTGGGACTTGGCTGAACGCCTCTAAGCCGGGTCCATTGGGTTCTAGGGCCTGGCCATCACTCGCCATCTGCTCGTGGTGGCGAGGTCTCGGAGGATTGATGCTGTGCCGCCAGCGTCTGCAGCCTGCCTTGTGCCAGACGTATTGGTTACCCATTCCTCTGGAATACACAAGACTAGGTCGAGAGAGGGGACATGTCGTTTGGGCACCACATGTTTCTCTGAAGCTCTGCCTAGGCATTGTGATGGAATATTGGCCACATTCCAACTCACACACTTTGGTCTGTCAAGACTGCAAGGTGCCACTCACAATATGTCTAGACAATGTGGTGTGTCTGTAATATATCCAGACAGTGTGGTGGGTGTGTCTGTAATATGTCCAGACAATGTGGTAAGTGTGTCTGTAATATGTCCAGACAGTGTGGTATGTCTGTAATATGTCCAAACAGTGTGGTAAGTGTGTCTGTAATGTGTCCAGACAGTGTGGTATGTGTGTCTGTAATATGTCCAGACAGTGTGATAAGTGTGTCTATAATATGTCCAGACAGTTTGGTATGTGTGTGTGTAATATGTCCAGACAGTGTGGTGTGTGTGTCTGTAATATGTCCAGACAGTGTGGTGTGTGTGTCTGTAATATGTCCAGACAGTGTGGTGTGTGTGTCTGTAATATGTCCAGACAGTGTGGTGGGTGTGTCTGTAATATGTCCAGACAATGTGGTAAGTGTGTCTGTAATATGTTCAGACAGGGTGGTGTGTCTGTAATATGTCCAAACAGTGTGGTAAGTGTGTCTGTAATGTGTCCAGACAGTGTGGTATGTGTGTCTGTAATATGTCCAGACAGTGTGGTAAGTAGTGTGTCTGTAATATGTCCAGACAGTGTGATAAGTGTGTGTGTAATATGTCCAGACAGTGTGGTGTGTGTGTCTGTAATATGTCCAGACAGTGTGGTAAGTGTGTCTGTAATATGTCCAGACAGTGTGGTATGTGTGTCTGTAAAATGTCCAGACAGTGTGGTAAGTAGTGTGTCTGTAATATGTCCAGACAGTGTGATAAGTGTATCTGTAATATGTCCAGACAGTGTGGTAAGTGTGTCTGTAATATGTCCAGACAGTGTGGTGTGTGTGTCTGTAATATGTCCAGACAGTGTGGTGTGTGTGTCTGTAATATGTCCAGACAGTGTGGTGTGTGTGTCTGTAATATGTCCAGACAGTGTAGTGTGTGTGTCTGTAATATGTCCAGACAGTGTGGTGTGTGTGTCTGTAATATGTCCAGAAAGTGTGGTGTGTGTGTCTGTAATATGTCCAGACAGTGTGGTGTGTGTGTCTGTAATATGTCCAGACAGTGTGGTGTGTATGTCTGTAATATGTCCAGACAGTGTGGTGTGTGTGTGTCTGTAATATGTCCAGACAGTGTGGTGTGTGTGTCTGTAATATGTCCAGACAGTGTGGTGTGTGTGTAACATGTCCAGACAGTGTGGTAAGTGTGCAACATGTCCAGACAGTGTGGTAAGTGTGTAACATGTCCAGACAGTGTGGTAAGTGTGTAACATGTCCAGACAGTGTGGTAAGTGTGTCTTTAATATGAGAACACAGTTGGTGAGATGTCATGTATTCTAATGTACCCTGAACACAGATATTTACAATGTTATATGTGTATGCAGTTCTTTATATTATCCTTGGGTATATTAGATTGCATGTTTGTTGTTGCCTGTGTGGTCATTGTTACAAATGTTATTGTTTTCTGGTGGTTATGTATTGTCTGCCTTCTCCATGTCTGTATTGTCACAGTGCCACGTGAGATCATCACTATTTCTGTATTGTGACATGTGAGATCATCACTATTTCTGTATTGTAACATGTGAGATCGTCACTATTTCTGTAAAGTGACATGTGAGATTATCACTATTTCTGTATTGTCACATGTGAGATCATCACTATTTTTGTATTGTCACAATGACACATGATATCATTGCAATTTCTGTATTGTGACGTGTCACCATTTCATCACCATTTCTGCATTGTCACATATGAAATCGTCACTTTCTTTGTATTGTCACAATAGCACTGGAGATCATCACTATTTCTGTATTGTGACATGTGAGATCATCACTATTTTTACATTGTGACATGTGAGATTGTCCTATTTCTGCATTGTGAAATGTGAGATCATCACTATTTCTGCATTGTGGCATGTAAGATTTCACTATTTCTGTATTGTGACATGTGAGATCATTACTATTTCTGTAAAGTGACATGTGAGATTATCACTATTTCTGTATTGTCACAATGACATGTGAGATCATCACTATTTCTCTATTGTCACATGTGAGATCTTCACTATTTCTGTATTGTGACACATTAGATCATCACTATTTCTGTATTGTCACATGTGAGATCATCGTTTCTGTATTGTGGCGTGAGATCGTCACTATTTCTGTATTTTGACACGTTAGATCATCACTATTTCTGTATTGTCACATGTGAGATCATCATTGTTTCTGTATTGTGACGTGAGATCGTCACTATTTCTGTATTGTGACACGTGAAATTATCACTATGTCTATTGTGAGACATAAGATCGTCACTATTTATGTATTGTGACATCTGAAATCATCACTTTTTCTGTATTGTGACATGAGATCATCACTGTTTCTGTATTGTCACATGTGAGATCATCACTATTTCTGTATTGTGACACATGAGATTGTCACTATTTCTGTATTGTAACACATGAGATTGTCACTATTTCTATATTGTGACATCATCACTATTTTTGTATTGTGACATGTGAGATTGTCACTATTTCGTATTGTGACATGTGAGATGTTGACTTGCTTGCAGGTCGGCAATACAGAGCCTGGTCAAGGTGCAGCATGTAGCTGAAGACATGAAGTATATACGTGACGGACTCTCACACACCTGGGTTGGCTATTACAAGTCTCGTGTAGATCGTAGAGATTCTGCCCGTGTCAGTCAGTGGTATGTACTACATATGCTTGTCTTAAAGTCCACCTGTTTGTTCTAGTCATAAACTCCGCCTGTGTTTAGTAACCATGATATCCACCAGTATGTAAAGTTAGTCAATTCAAAGATGTGTTCATAGTTTCCACCTGTATGTTTTAGTCATACTTTCCACCTGTATGTTCTAGTCACACTTTCCACCTATATGTTGTAGTTACACTTTCCACCTGTATGTTGTAGTCACACTTTTCGCCTGTATGTTCTAGTTACACTTTCCGCCTGTATGTTCTAGTCATAAACTCCACATGTATGTTGTAGTCATACTTCCAACTTGTATGTTCTAGACACATTTTACACCTGTATGTTCTAGTCAAACTTACCACCTGTATGTTCTAGTCAAACATTCCACCCACATGTTATTATCAAACTTTCCATCTGTATGTTCTAGTCACAGTTTCCACCTGTGTGTTCTAGTCAAACCTTCCACCTGTTTGTTCTAGTCACACTTTCCACCTGTATGTTCTAGTCAAACATTTCATCCACATGTTCTTATCAAACTTTCGACTTGTATGTTCTAGTCACAGTTTCCACCTATATGTTCTAGTCACACTTTCCACCTGTGTGTTCTAGTCACACACTCCACCTGTGTGTTCTAGTCAAACCTTCCACCTGTATGTTCTAGTCACAGTTTCCACCTGTATGTTCTAGTCACACTTTCCACCTGTATGTTCTAGTCACACTTTCCACCTGTATGTTCTAGTCACACACTCCACCTGTATGTTCTAGTCAAATGTTCCACCTGTATGTTCTAGTCACAGTTTCCACCTGTTTGTTCTAGTCACAGTTTCCTGTGTGTTCTAGTCACACTTTCCACCTGTGTGTTCTAGTCACACTTTCCACCTGTGTGTTCTAGTCACACTTTCCACCTGTGTGTTCTAGTCACACTTTCCACCTGTGTGTTCTAGTCACACTTTCCACCTGTATGTTCTAGTCACACTTTCCACCTGTATGTTCTAGTCACACTTTCCACCTGTGTGTTCTAGTCACACTTTCCACCTGTATGTTCTAGTCAAACATTCCACCTGTTTGTTCTAGTCACACTTTCCACCTGTATGTTCTAGTCAAACATTCCACCCACATGTTCTTATCAAACTTTCCACCTGTATGTTCTAGTCACAGTTTCCACCTATATGTTCTAATCACACTTTCCACATGTATGTTCTAGTCACACACTCCACCTGTGTGTTCTAGTCAAACCTTCCACCTGTATGTTCTAGTCACAGTTTCCACCTGTATGTTCTAGTCACACTTTCCACCTGTATGTTCTAGTCACACTTTCCACCTGTATGTTCTAGTCAAATGTTCCACCTGTATGTTCTAGTCACAGTTTCCACCTGTTGTTCTAGTCACAGTTTCCTGTGTGTTCTAGTCACGCTTTCCACCTGTGTGTTCTAGTCACACTTTCCACCTGTATGTTCTAATCACACTTTCCACTTGTGTGTACTAGCCACACCTTCCACCTGTGTGTTTTAGTCACACTTTCCACCTGTATGTTCTAGTCAAATGTTCCACCTGTATGTTCTAGTCACAGTTTCCACCTGTTTGTTCTAGTCACAGTTTCCTGTGTGTTCTAGTCACACTTTCCACCTGTGTGTTCTAGTCACACTTTCCACCTGTGTGTTCTAGTCACACTTTCCACTTGTGTGTACTAGTCACACCTTCCACCTGTGTGTTCTAGACACACTTTCCACCTGTATGTTCTAGTCACACTTTCCACCTGTATGTTCTAGTCAAATGTTCCACCTGTATGTTCTAGTCACAGTTTCCACCTGTGTGTTCTAGTCACACTTTCCACCTGTGTGTTCTAGTCACACTTTTCACCTGTATGTTCTAGTCACACTTTCCACTTGTGTGTACTAGTCATACCTTCCACTTGTGTGTACTAGTCATACTTTTCACCTGTATGTTCTAGTCACACATTCCACCTGTATGTTCTAGTCACACATTCCACCTGTATGTTCTAGTCACATGTTCAAACCTAGTCAAACCTTCCACCTGTATGTTCTAGTCACACTGTCCACCTGTATATAATAATCTGTGAAGACATTAACAATCTCACAGACTGAGAATACCTTCTCTCTAACATCAACAAGAATAGCCACTGTCCAAAAAAAGTCAGACACAGATTGGCCATGGCAATGCAGAGTTTAAATGGTACTAAGAGCCAATGTCACAAAACGAGCACACACATTGAAGTCACATTTTTGAGAACATTAATCTTTTCTTTGGCAGCCTACAGATCTGAGTAAGGAAATTGGAGCTCTTAGACTTAAATATACAGACAAGTTTTTAAAATATCTCAGAATGTCATGGACCATGAAGAAGACAAATATTAACCATCTACTAGATCTGAACATGGAAGAGAACTGGTTCGAAACACCATCATCTCTGGTCAAATGAAATGCTTTGGCCACATTAAACATCACATTGGTGTGGGAGGGACAGTCGTGTGGGAGGGACAGTCGTGTGGGAGGGACAGTGGTGTGGGAGGGACAGTGGTGTGGGAGGGACAGTGATGGGTTGCATGCTTCCTGGAAGACGAGACTGGGGTTGACCAGCACAGAGATGGACACAGGACATTGAAGACACCTTGGACATGAGAATACATGCCAGGAACTGAGGCTGTTCAGTGAATTGTGTGAGAGCCACATTCTGCTGCATGGTGATGTGCTAGTGATCATCTCCCCCTGTATTTACCAGTGATTATCTCCTCTTGTATTTACCTGTGCTAGTAATGTATGTTTAACCTCTCATCATTTATGTTTAACCTCTCACTGTTTATATTTTACCTCTCATCATTTATGTTTAACCTCTCATTGTTTATATTTAACCTCTCATCATGTTGATTTCAGGAATGCTGAAGGTGTGGAGGTGTTTGCACCCTCAAGTCTCTCGGTCAATTCAAATGAGTATGTTCACTTTAACTTGTATTTTTTGTCTTTATCTGTGGTGTATGTTATATCATCTTGTATGTGATGTATGTTATATAATCGTGTATGTGTTGTGTGTGATGTATGTTATATCATCTTGTATGTGTTGTGTGTGATGTATGGTATATAATCTTGTATGTGTTGTCTGTGATGTATGTTATATAATCTCATGTGTTGTCTGTGATGTATGTTATATAATCTTGTATGTATGTTAGGCAGGGATGTGTAATGTCTCCAGATCTTTTTTCCCTATACAGTGAAAATATTTTCAGAAATATAGAAGATATAAATGGAATCAGCATTGGAGGACGAAACATCAATAACATTAGATATGCAGATGATACAGTATTGATTGCAGACAATGCACAAGATCTACAACAATTAGTAGACGCGGTTGTGGTACATAGTGAGCGGCTGGGGTTGGAATTAAATTGTAAGAAGACACAGGTTATGGTCGTCACTAGGAAGAATGAAGTACCACAATGTAATATACAAGTAAATGGGAATATTCTTCAACAAGTGAATCGGTACAATTATCTCGGAACAGTCATAACATCTAATGGGAGATGCCTTGGGGAGATTAGAACAAGAATCGCCATGGTGAAAGTAGCCTTTAGCAGGATGAAAAACATTCTGACCAATAAAAAGATGTCAACTGAAACGAGAAAAAGAGTGTTGAGGGGATACATAGAGCCTGTTCTTTTGTATGGATGTGAAACTTGGACAATGTGCAGTCAAGCTGAAAAACATCTGATGGCTGCAGAAATGTGGTTTCTGAGGAAAATTCAAAGAATACCATGGACAGGCAGAAAAACCAATGACCAAGTACTACAGGAGACAAATGAAAATCGTAAATTGATTAGAGAAATTAGACGTAGACAGTCAAAATTTTTTGGACATGTTATGAGAAGAAATGGATTGGAGAACTTAGTGACAACTGGCAAGATCGAAGGGAACAGACCAAGAGGAAGATCGAGAGGGAAATACCTGGATGGCTTGGCCACATGGCATGGACAAGACAGGAACACTGAGCTGATCCACAACGCTGGTGATCGAGTGAAATGGCGAGTCATGACCGCCCACGCTTTCCGGCATGGCACATGATTGATTGATTGATATTATATAATCTTGTATGTTATATAATCTTGTATGTGTTGTTTGTTATAAAGTCTCATATATGTTGTCTGTGATTTTTGTTATATGATCTCGTATGTGATGTATGTTATATAATCTTGTATGTGATGTATGTTATATAATCTTGTATGTGATGTATGTTATATAATCTCATATGTGATGTATGTTATATAGTCTTCTATGTGTTGTATGTTATATAATCTCGTATGTGTTGTCTGTGATGTATGTTATATAATTGTGTCTGTGATGTGTTTTATATAATCCTGTATGTGTTATATGTTATATAATCTCGTATGTGATGTATTTTATATAATCTTGTATATATTGTTTGTTATATAGTCTCATATATGTTGTCTGTGATGTATGTTATATAATATTGTATGTGGTGTATGTTATATAATCTTGTATGTGTTGTATGTTATATAATCTTGTATGTGATGTATGTTATATAATCTTGTATGTGATGTATGTTATATAATCTCGTATGTGATGTATGTTATATAATCTTGTATGTGTTGTATGTTATATAATCTTGTATGTGTTGTCTGTGATGTATGTTATATAATCTTGTATGTGATGTATGTTATACAATTGTGTATGTGTTGTATGTGATGTATGTTATATAATCTCATATATGTTGTCTGTGATGTATGTATGTTATATTGATGTATATGAAGTATATTACATAATTTTAAGTATCATTACTAGAAGTTATCTATGTTGTTGCAAGTTTTAAGGTCTGTGCAGTAAGTATTCTAAGTTATTGCAAGTCTTAAGGTCTGTATTCAGTGTTATTGCGCATTGTTAAAGTTGTGTGCTTTAAGTGTGGTTGTTTTGCTGATGTCTCCTGCAGTGATGAGGGCATCAAACAGAAAATCAGCCTCACACTCAAAGACGTGATGACCACTGTTGACCTGGACGAAGCAACATCCATGATGGTAAGTACCTGCAAACACCTGATCACAGGCTTTGTAATCCGCCTGTGACCTCATTAATAGGGTATGATCTCATTAATGGGGCAGAGTAACTCAGAGATGCAACATCCACCTCTAATTCACGCAGACCTGATATGAATCAAGGGAATGGTAGAAATATTTACAAAGTGAGACAAGGATGTACACTCCCAAGTCCTGTGGTAGTGGATTGGACATCTAGCTTTCTCAGATAAGAGTAATACATGGAACCAGGAGGTCCTTTGTGCAAACTGCATGTTAAAATTCCTTGTCACTTGGAAATATAACAGGCCACAGGCTAATGTTAACATTAGAAAATAACTACAGATTGGCTGCAGCCTAGGCCAAATGTTAACATTAGAAAATAACAGACCAAATAAACCATTGTCCCAGCCACATGTTAACATTAGAACATAACAGACAAATAGGCCACTACCTAGGCTAAATGTTAACATTATAAAATAACAGACCAAATAGGCCACAGTCTAAGCTAAATGTTAACAGTAGAAAATAATACAGATATGCTGCTGCCCAGACTAAATGTTAACATTAGGACATAACAGACCAAATAGGCCACAGCCTAGGTTAAATGTTAACATTAGAAAATAACAGTACAGATAGACCGCTGCCCAGACTAAATGTTAACATTAGGACATAGGCCAAATAGGCCACAGCCTAGGCTAAATGTTAACATTAGAAAATAACAGTACAGATAGACCACTGCCCAGACTAAATGTTAACATTAGGACATAACAGACCAAATAGGTCACAGCCTAGGCTGGATGGTAACAGTAAATCGCAGGTCAGATAGGCCATTGATCATTATAGCATGTGATTTTAGTGTGCACACATTGGGACCCTCACTAGTACCTTGAAGCTTGGGCACTGAGCTGAGACTCTCTTGTATGAGAGATTGGAACATCCATGGGCAGTGGAAGTGTGTTTCTGTTCTTTCTCTCCCCAGTCCATCAAGCTCAGTCTGTTTCTGTTTCTTTTTGTCTGCAATCCATGACATTCCATTCTTGTAGGTGTTTAGTCTACACCAGTGGTTCTCAACCTTTTTTGGCCCATTCCCCCCTTCACCATATTTTCAGAACGCCATTCCCCCCCTTCTTATTAAAAATTTGGCCCGTTCCCCCCTTCACCGTATTTTCAGAACGTCATTCCCCCCCTTTCATATTTCCTATCTAAAAATCCCCTCACCCCTACACAGTATACGTAAAAGTGGAAGGCAAATGTAATAGCATATACTAAAACAAGTCTAGACATCCACATAAAACATGATTTGTGGGTCTGATTACTTTATAAAATGAATTTTAGAAGGACGAGACATACATAACTGTAAAGTATGAAGGGAAAAACTATGTCAAGTAATCGGTTCTTGTATTAACACGATCTTGAAATGGTCTTCATTCCCCCCCCCCTGGAAACCCTGAAATTCCCCCCTGGGGGGGGGGGGGGGGGGAAATTCCCAACCGGTTGAGAACCACTGGTCTACACTGTCTTTACATCAACATCTTTTAGTTTATTTATCAGTTATTGATATCTTATTATTCAAAAATTACAGAAATTGTTTGATTGTTTCAGTCACAGAAAGTTGTTTATTCCACAGTGTCATAAAGGCTGCTTTTTTCTACAGTTACATTAAGGCTGTTTTATTCCACAGTTACATAAAGGCTGTTTTATTCCACAGTTACATAAAGGCTGTTTTAATTCACAGTTACATAAAGGCTGTTTTATTCCACAGTTACATAAAGGCTGTTTTATTCCACAGTTACGGACAGCTACTTGTTCTGTTCCACAGTTACAGAAAGCTGTTTGTTTTGTTCCAGCAAAAAGCTATTTTATTCTGTAGTTACAAAAATCTTTTTGCTTTGTTTTGTAGATACAGAAAGCTGATTATTTTG
This sequence comes from Cepaea hortensis, assembly GCA_963921405.1. Classification (NCBI taxonomy): domain Eukaryota; kingdom Metazoa; phylum Mollusca; class Gastropoda; order Stylommatophora; family Helicidae; genus Cepaea; species Cepaea hortensis. The sequence continues at coordinate 378,828,458 of OY992876.1, read as the reverse complement.
TTCTAAAGTTACAGAAAGCTGTTTGTTCCACAGTTACAGAAAGCTGTTTTATTTTATTTCACAGTTGCGGAAAGCTGTTGAGGAAAAAATGAACAGGTCTCTAGCTGAATTCAAAGGCTACTTTGACGAGGAAGTCATGAAAATTCTGGGACAGATGGACGAACCGTCAGAGATTTTAGATTTTCTCTACCTTGGATCTGAATGGAATGCCTCCAATCTAGAAGAGCTCCTTGAAAAGGGGTAAATCACTCTCATTTGACATGTTATTTAATTCTCTCCCTGGCCTAGGGGTTAACATCTTTCTCCGTAATCCCGTATATTCTCGTGAGTAACATAACCTGTGCGAGAACTGGTAGCGGTTCTCGCCGTGTTGATAACTTATGGGGTACGTGAGCCAGTCGCTCAGAAAGCAGTGGCAAACTACTGAGCGTAGTCTTGCCTAGTATATCAACAGCAGCTGAAAAATGCTGATTTTGACCACAACGTCCTGTAAGGGATATGCAACAACAACAACAAAAACAAACAAAAATATATGTCAGGGTCTACCTGTTGTCCATTTATCTTTCATGTACACAATAGAGAATGGTTCAGGATGAAAGGTCAGCACCTGGGTTGTTGATGGGACACAAGTGGGTTAGGGCAACCAGTGGATAAAATAGTCTAGGATGAAGCAAAGGTCTGGGATGGGCAGTCAGTGGGGACACCTAATGTTAGCTATGCAGGAAGAGAGTGACGAGTGCACATACCTGAAGTCATAATCAGGCCAACAGGTGTTGAGGCCTAGCTACCAGAATGCCAGAGCACTTGTTGGTGAATATTTGTTTCAGAATGTATTCAGTCTTTTTGTCCATTCTTATCCGCCTTGAAACGTTGTTATTACCTTTTGTCCACCCTTATCCGCCTCCAGACTTCATTATTACTTTTTGTCCACCCTTATCCACATCCAAACTTTGTTATTACATTTTGTCCACCCTTATCCACCTCCAAACTTTGTTATTACCTTTTGTGCACCCTTATCTGCCTATAAACTTCGTTATTACCTTTTGTCCACCCGTATCTGCCTCCAAACTTCTTTATTACCTATTGTCTTCCCTTACCTGCCTCCAAACTTTATTACCTTTTGTGCATTTTTCATGGGCTCTGACTTTATAGTTATAGTTTCGCTGTTGTTTAAATTTACTTTTTTAGATTTTATTTTTTTTCAATTTTGTACTGGTGTTGGGCATTGGTCATGTTTTGTTTTCATTCCACTGTCAAGGGCTATTTCTACACGCGATTTATTCACAATATCTTGCTGCCAGCAGTCTCCCGTACTCACCATGTCCACTAACTGTTGTATGACCTGGTACTCACCATGTCCACTAACTGTTGTATGACCTGGTACTCACCATGTCCACTAACTGTTGTATGACCTGGTACTCACCATGTCCACTAACTGTTGTATGACCTGGTACTCACCATGTCCACTAACACTAACTGTTGTATGACCTGGTACTGCTGCCAGCAGTCTGCCATACTCACCATGTCCACTAACTGTTGTATGACCTGGTACTCACCATGTCCACTAACACTAACTGTTGTATGACCTGGTACTGCTGCCAGCAGTCTGCCATACTCACCATGCCCACTAACTGTTGTATGACCTGGTACTCACCATGTCCACTAACTGTTGTATGACCTGGTACTCACCATGTCCACTAACTGTTGTATGACCTGGTACTCACCATGTCCACTAACTGTTGTATGACCTGGTACTCACTATGTCCACTAACTGTTGTATGACCTGGTACTCACCATGTCCACTAACTGTTGTATGACCTGGTAATCACCATGTCTACTAACTGTTGTATGACCTGGTACTCACTATGTCTACTAACTGTTGTATGACCTGGTACTCGGAGACTGTGACCATCAATTTTAGCCTAGTTTCTTGGTTTCCGAGATATCCTCCATAATATAGAGTTGCATATTTATCAAATGTGTACCTTTTGAGTTTTAACTGAGTGTTATCTGTTAGCAGTTGCAGACTTGGGCCTAAACCCGTGCCTCTGCAAGTGTCCATGATGTAATGATGATGTACGTCTGTTGTGAGAGGTGATCACTTGTATGTCATGTGGTCTGGTGATATGTTGCCTTCTGCAAATAAACCACTTCCTTCTGTTAAATATAGACTCACTGTACAAAAATTGGTGAATAATTCTCCATTTTTGTTAATTGCTCCAGATCCGTGCTTTCCCATAATCTCGTTATAACCCTTGTTATCCTATCCTATCTTGGCATTAGGTCACCATTTGAAATGTCGATATTGTCATTTCATTTATTACCTACAGTGCTTTGAAGTTTCATGTCAAATTCCTCATCAACTAATTCATTCTGATCATGTTTGGTATATAAGACTTGATCAAATTCACGTTTACTTTCAGTATTTATTGATATTCTCATTGCATATTTAACCAGCGTGCTACGGGAGTAGTTAGCATCGTTACACCCCAGAATCTGCACAGGGAGACGGAATTCTTATGGGTCTGTCCTGAGTTACATGTCTGTTAACCAATTCTTAACCATGCCGATAAGCGTGGGCAGTCATGTTTCGTCATCTTACATGATCGCCAGAGTCGTGGATCAGCTCAGTGTTCTTGTCTTGACCATATCATGTGGCTAAGCCATCCAGGTATTTACTTCACTGCCTTCCTCTTGTTCTGTTCCCCTCAATCTTGCCAGTTGTCACCAAGTTCTCTTGATTATTTCTTATCATAATGTGGCCAAAAAATTTGACTGGTCACATCTAATTTATCTAATCAATTTGTGGCTCTCATTTGCCTCCTATAGGACTTGCTCATTGGTTTTTTTTGTGTGGTCTGTCCATGGTATTCTTTGTATTTTCCTCAGAAACCACATGTCCACTGCCATTAGATGTTTTCAGCTTGTCTGCAACACTTTTTCTCATTACAATTGACATCTTCTGTTAACCAATAGCCAATGCTTGTTTTGAATAAATTGTCCAGAAATGGACTTGAACCTGGCACCTGTATGTGTGTGAGGTGAATACTTGCGACTGCAGAAACATTGCTGTGTTACAATAGACCCAGGCATGAATCAGCCAAAAGGGTGATGTTCTGGTGTCTTCCTCTTGCAGCATTGATAACATCCTGAATGTCACCAAAGAGATCGACAACTTCTTTGAGGGCAGGTTCCACTACTACAATGTCAGAGTCTCTGACGAGGACAGTTCTGACCTGCTGAAACACTGGGACAAGACCTACAAGTTCATCTCCAAGGCCAGGTCAGCCCATACTTTCTGAACCAAAATAATTAGATCAGACAATCACTAAAGGCATAAAACTAAGTTAGACATTAATTGAAAGCTTAACAGTAGGTCAGGCAGTGACTTTCTGCACAAGGTGAAGACCAGAAAACAGACTTCTTCCTCAGCCTCTTTGTTGTTTCTTTGTTGCTTTTTTGTTGTTTTTTTATTGCTTTCTTGTTTCTTTGATTCTTCTGTGGTGTTGGTTCTTTGTTGTTGTTTCTCTATTGCTTTGTTGTTGCTGTTGTTTCTTTGTTTTTGTTGTTTCTTTATTGCTTTATTATTTCTTTGTTATTTCTTTATTGCATTGTTGTAGTTGTTTCTTTGTTGTTGTTGTTGTTTATTTATTGCTTTGTTGTTTCTTTATTGATTTGTTGTTGTTTCTTTGTTGTTGTTGTGATGATTTCTTTGTTGTTGTTTCTTTGTTGTTTTTTGTTTCTTTATTGCTTTTTTGTTGTTTTTTCTTTGTTGTTGCTGTGTTGCTGTTTCTTTGTTTTTTTTCTTTATTTTTTTTCTTTATTGCTTTGTTGTTGTTGTGTATTTGTTTCTTTATTGCTTTGTTGTTGTTTATTTGCTGCGTTGTTTCTTAGTTGTGTTGTTTCTTTGTTGTTGTTATTTCTTTGTTGTTTATTTATTGCTTTGTTGTTGTTTTGTTGTTGTTGTTGTTTGTTTGTTGTTTCTTAATTGCCGTGTTGTTTGTTTGTTGTTTCTTTATTTCTGTATTGTTGTTGCTGCTTTGTTGTTGTTTCTTTGTTGTTTCTTTGTTTCTTTATTGCTTTGTTGTTGTTTCTTTGTTTCTGTATAGCTATGTTGTTTTTTCTTTGTTGTTTCTTTATTGTTTTGGTATTGTTGTTTCTGTGTTACTTATGTTTCTTTATTGCTTCCTTGTTGTTTGTTGTTTTCTTGTTGTTTTCTTGTTGTTATTTCTTTGTTTCTTTATTCCTTCCTTTTTATTGTTTCTCTGTCACTTCTTTGTTGTTTCTCTGTCACTTCTTTGTTGTTTCTCTGTCACTTTCTTGTTTTTCTCTGTCACTACCTTGTTGTTTCTGCCATTTCCTTGTTGTTTCTTTGTTGCATCTTTCTTGTTGTTTCTTTTTTGTATTTTTCTTGTTTCATTGTTGCATCTTTCTTGTTTCTTTGTTGCATCTTTCTTGTTTGTTGTTGTTGTTTAATTCTTTGTTGCTTGTTTGTTGTTTCCTTGCTGTTGCTAATTTCTGTAACTATTTACTACAGATTTTTGCGGTCAATAAATTTTATTAATGTTACTGAAATATATGCCGGCTCCATGGCGAAGAGGTTACAGACACAGCTCGTAATCCCGCATACCACTTTCGAAACACAGCTGCAGGCGGTTTGGCAGAAGACCACCTTGCGTTGGTTTTTTACAAAATGGTATGGAAAGCAATGGCAAACTACTGAAAGTAAACTTATCAAGAGATCACAAGCAGCAGAAAAGTGCTGGGGTTGACTCCTGTAAAGGATATGCAACTAACTTTAACTGAAATACATGTCAATGCACTTCAGAACATCCATCAGTGTTTATTCTTCCTCAATGGGTGTGCTGCTTAATTGTTGTGCATGCTGGTTATTTGTACGTGAACACTGGTTTCCGCATTTGTCCTTCTGCCATGGCTATCTTCACCTTCTTCTTCTTCTGCGTTCATCCGGACTTTTTTTTCGGACGTGATTGCGTTGTGCCTGTTTACAGCAGAGCTGCGTTCTTGCGTCGTTAGGCCGACACATCCGACTTCTGCGGGCATTTGTTGACCGGGTTAACCTTCCTGGGGTCTTCACCTTCTATCTTAGCTATCTTCTTTACCTTCTGCTGTGGCTATCTTCACCTTCTGCCATGGCTATCTTCACCTTCTGCTTTGGCTATCTTCACCTTTTGCCGTGGCTTCTTCACCTTCTGTCTTGGCTATCTTTACCTTCTGCTTTGGCTATCTTCACCTTCTGTCTTAGCTGTCTTCACCTTCTGCCGTGGCTATCTTCACCTTCTGCCATGGCTATCTTCATTATCTGCCGTGGCTATCTTCACATTCTGCCGTGGCTGTCTTCACCTTCTGTCGTGGCTATCTTCACCTTCTGCTATGGCTATCTTCATTATCTGCCGTGGCTATCTTCACTTCAGCTATGGCTATCTTCACTTCTGCTGTGGCTATCTTCACTTCTGCTATGGCTATCTTCACTTCTGCTGTGGCTATCTTCACTTCAGCTATGGTTATCTTCACTTCAGCTATGGCTATCTTCACTTCTGCTATGGCTATCTTCACTTCTGCTATGGCTATCTTCACTTCTGCTATGGCTATCTTCACTTCTGCTGTGGCTATCTTCACCTTCTGCCATGGCTATCTTCATTATCTGCTGTGGCTATCTTCACTTCAGCTATGGCTATCTTCACTTCTGCTGTGGCTATCTTCACTTCTGCTATGGCTATCTTCACCTTCTGCCGTGGCTATCTTCACCTTCTGTCTTAGCTGTCTTCACCTTCTGCCGTGGCTATCTTCACCTTCTGTCTTAGCTGTCTTCACCTTCTGCCATGGCTATCTTCACCTTCTGCTATGGCTATCTTCATTATCTGCCGTGGCTATCTTCACTCCTGCTATGGCTATCTTCACTTCTGCTGTGGCTATCTTCACTTCTGCTATGGCTATCTTCACCTTCTGCCATGGCTATCTTCACCTTCTGTCTTAGCTGTCTTCACCTTCTGCCATGGCTATCTTCACCTTCTGTCTTAGCTGTCTTCACCTTCTGCTATGGCTATCTTCACTTCTACTGTGGCTATCTTCACCTTCTGCCGTGGCTATCTTCACCTTCTGCCATGGCTATCTTCATTATCTGCTGTGGCTATCTTCACTTCAGCTATGGCTATCTTCACTTCTGCTGTGGCTATCTTCACTTCTGCTATGGCTATCTTCACTTCTGCTGTGGCTATCTTCACTTCAGCTATGGCTATCTTCACTTCAGCTATGGCTATCTTCACTTCTGCTATGGCTATCTTCACTTCTGCTGTGGCTATCTTCACTTCTGCTGTGGCTATCTTCACTTCAGCTATGGCTATCTTCACCTTCTGCCGTGGCTATCTTCACCTTCTGCCATGGCTATCTTCATTATTTGCTGTGGCTATCTTCACTTCAGCTATGGCTATCTTCACTTCTGCTGTGGCTATCTTCACTTCTGCTATGGCTATCTTCACCTTCTGCCGTGGCTATCTTCACCTTCTGTCTTAGCTGTCTTCACCTTCTGCCGTGGCTATCTTCACCTTCTGTCTTAGCTGTCTTCACCTTCTGCCATGGCTATCTTCATTATCTGCTGTGGCTATCTTCACTTCTGCTATGGCTATCTTCACCTTCTGCCGTGGCTATCTTCACCTTCTGCCGTGGCTATCTTCACCTTCTGTCTTAGCTGTCTTCACCTTCTGCCATGGCTATCTTCACCTTCTGCTATGGCTATCTTCATTATCTGCCGTGGCTATCTTCACTTCTGCTATGGCTATCTTCACTTCTGCTGTGGCTATCTTCACTTCTGCTATGGCTATCTTCACCTTCTGCCATGGCTATCTTCACTTCTGCTGTGGCTATCTTCACTTCTGCTATGGCTATCTTCACCTTCTGTCGTGGCTATCTTCACCTTCTGTCTTAGCTGTCTTCACCTTCTGCCATGGCTATCTTCACCTTCTGCTATGGCTATCTTCATTATCTGCCATGGCTATCTTCACTTCTGCTATGGCTATCTTCACTTCTGCTATGGCTATCTTCACTTCTGCTGTGGCTATCTTCACTTCTGCTATGGCTATCTTCACCTTCTGCCGTGGCTATCTTCACCTTCTGCCGTGGCTATCTTCACCTTCTGCCGTGGCTATCTTCACCTTCTGCCATGGCTATCTTCATTATCTGCTGTGGCTATCTTCACTTCAGCTATGGCTATCTTCACTTCTGCTGTGGCTATCTTCACTTCTGCTGTGGCTATCTTCACCTTCTGCCATGGCTGACTTCAACTTCTGCCTATTATCTGCCAGTGAAGCTAAAGCCCTCAACCAACTCATGCCATCTCTCCTACACTTTGCTGTCTCCTACACCTCAATCCATGTCCTCCCCATATTCATCTCTGTCTTTAATTCTCTTTCCTGTGTGTTTGTATTACTGTTTTAAATATTTCTTCTTTTGTCTCATTGATTTATGCAGGAGTCAGGGGTCAAAGGTACTAGTTCACTGTAAGATGGGAGTCAGCCGCTCGGCATCAACAGTGAGTTTGTCTTCCTAGATCATGGTTGGTTTTGTTTGTTGGCCATGGGTTATTGAAAGGGCCATGAGTTATTGAAGGGCCATGGGTTATTGAAGGGCTATGGGTTATTGAAGGGCTATGGGTTATTGAAGGGCCATGGGTTATTGAAGGGCTATGGGTTATTGAAGGGCCGTGGGTTATTGAACGGTTAATGAAAGGCCATGTTGGTTCTGTATGTTCCAGTGTCTCACTTCTCCGTTTTCATGAATCTTCCCTGTTGGTACTGTATGTTCCAGTGTCTCGCTTCTCTGTTTTCATGAATCTTCCCTGTTGGTTCTGTATGTTCTAGTGTATCACTTCTCCGTTTTCATGAACCTTCCAAGTTGGTGCTGTATGTTCCAGTGTCTCTCTTCTCTGTTTTCATGAATCTTCCTTGTTGTTTCTGTATGTCCCGGTGTCTCTCCATCTCTGTTTTCACGAATCTTCCCTGTTGGTTCTGTATGCCCCAGTGTCTCTCTTCTCTGTTTTCATGAATTTTCCCTGTTGGTTCTGTATGTTCATCCCACATTTCTCTGTTTTCATGAATCTTCCCTATTGGCTCTGTATGTTCCAATGTCTCACTTCTCTGTTTTCATGAATCTTCCCTGTTGGTTCTGTATGTTCTAGTGTCTCACTTCTCCATTTTCATGAATCTTCCCTGTTGGTTCTGTATGTTCTAGTGTCTCACTTCTCTGTTTTCATGAATCTTCCCTGTTGGTTCTGTATGTTCGTGCCTCTCTTCTCTGTTTTCATGAATCTTCCCTGTTGGTTCTGTATGTTCTAGTGTCTCACTTCTCTGTTGTCATGAATCTTCCCTGTTGGTTCTGTATGTTTGTGCCTCTCTTCTCTGTTTTCATGAATCTTCCCTGTTGGTATTGTATGTTCCAGTGTCTCTCTTCTCTGTTTTCATTCATCTTCCCTGTTGGTTCTGTATGTTTTAGTGTCTCACTTCTCTGTTTTCATGAATCTTCCCTGTTGGTTCTGTATGTTCCAGTGTCTCACTTCTCTGTTTTCATGAATCTTCCCTCTTGGTTCTGTATGTTCCAGTGTCTTACTTCTCTGTTTTCATGAATCTTCCCTGTTGGTTCTGTATGTTCCAATGTCTCACTTCTCTGTTTTCATGAATCTTCCCTGTTGGTATTGTATGTTCCAGTGTCTCACTTCTCTGTTTTCATGAATCTTCCCTATTGGTTCTGTATGTTCCAGTGTCTCACTTCTGTTTTCTTGAATCTTCCCTGTTGATTCTGTATCTTCCAGTGTCTCACTTCTGTTTTCATTAATCTTCCCTGTTGGTTCTGTATGTTCCATTGTCTCACTTCTCTATTTTCATTAATCTTCCCTGTTGGTTCTGTATGTTCCGGTGTCTCACTTCTCTGTTTTCATTAATCTTCCCTGTTGGTTCTGTATGTTCCATTGTCTCACTTCTCTATTTTCATTAATCTTCCCTGTTGGTTCTGTATGTTCCATTGTCTCACTTCTCTATTTTCATTAATCTTCCCTGTTGGTTCTGTATGTTCCGGTGTCTCACTTCTCTGTTTTCATGAATCTTCCCTGTTGGTTCTGTATGTTCCATTGTCTCACTTCTCTGTTTTCATTCATCTTCCCTGTTGGTTCTGTATGTTCCAGTGTCTCTCTTCTCTGTTTTCATGAATCTTCCCTGTTGGTTCTGTATATTCCAGTGTTTCTCTTCTCTGTTTTCATGAATCTTCCCTGTTGGTTCTGTATGTTCCAGTGTCTCTCTTCTCTGTTTTCATGAATCTTCCCTGTTGGTTCTGTATGTTCCAGTGTCTCTCTTCTCTGTTTTCATGAATCTTCCCTGTTGGTTCTGTATATTCCAGTCTCTCTCTTCTCTGTGCTACACTGATGTAGCAATGAATATGATGCTAGCTGAGATGATAGTGAACATGACCACTTGTTGAATTGTTGCCATGACCTGTCATTTTGTTCATAGACATTCTGTGAACATGTTTTCCCCTGTTTACCACAGGTGATGGCCTTCATGATGAAAGAACGCAGATGGTCGGTGGAGGAAGCCTTCACTTTTGTGAAGGAGCGGCGCAGTTGTGTGCACCCAAACGCCGGGTTTATGGAACAGTTGCACATGTACCAGGGGATACTCACTGCCAGGTAGTGGCTGGCTGTGCTTGTGCTTGCTTTTATTCTTTGGGGAGGTTCTTTTTGCTGTGTTTATTGTAGTTGCTGTTATGGTTGTTGTTTTGGGGAGGTTATTTTTGCTGTGTTTATTGTAGTTGCTGTTGTGGTTGTTGTCATTGCAGTGTTGCTGTTTATGTGGTAGTTGCTGATGTATACTTGTTCATGAAATAGTTATATAATAAATTGTTATTTTTGTTGTTTAGTGCATGTTACATACATGTCAGATATTGACTTATACTCAGATATCACTAGACTGACATCTCCAGGGGTGGAGACGGAATGTTGTTGTGTGCATATGATCATGCCACCAGCACCGCCATGGGTTGTCTCTACATGCCAGGACAGAAGAAGAAGCACTCGACTAGACCCTCAGCTAATTCTTTATCTCAAGATACTAGAGGAAAGGCTAAACTAGACTACGGTAATTCTACATCTCAAGATACAATAGGAAAGGCTAAACCAGACTGTCAGCTAATTCTTCATCTCAAGATACAATAGGAAAGGCTAAACCAGACTGTCAGCTAATTCTACATCTCAAGATACAATAGGAAAGGCTAAACCAGACTGTCAGCTAATTCTTCATCTCAAGATACTAGAGGAAAGGCTAAACCAGACTGTCAGCTAATTCTTCATCTCAAGATACAATAGGAAAGGCTAAACTAGACTGTCAGCTAATTCTTCATCTCAAGATGCAAGAGGAAAGGCTAAACTAGACTGTCAGATAATTCTTCATCTCAAGATACAATAGGAAAGGCTAAACTAGACTGTCAGATAATTCTTCATCTCAAGATACAATAGGAAAGGCTAAAACCAGACTGTCAGCTAATTCTTCATCTCAAGATGCAAGAGGAAAGGCTAAACTAGACTAAGTTAATTGTACGTCTCAAGATACAAGAGGAAAGGTTAAACTAGACTAAGTTAATTGTACATCTCAAGATACAAGAGGAAAGGTTAAACTAGACTAAGTTAATTGTACATCTCAAGATACAAGAGGAAAGGTTAAACTAGACTAAGTTAATTGTACATCTCAAGATACAAGAGGAAAGGTTAAACTAGACTAAGTTAATTTTACATCTCAAGATACAAGAGGAAAGGTTAAACTAGACTAAGGTAATTCTACATCTCAAGATACAAGAGGAAAGGTTAAACTAGATTAAGGTAATTCTACATCTCAAGATACAAGAGGAAAGGCTAAACTAGACTAAGTTAATTGTACATCTCAAGATACAAGAGGAAAGGTTAAACTAGATTAAGGTAATTCTACATCTCAAAATACAAGAGGAAAAGCTAAACTAAACTAAGTTAATTGTACATCTCAATATACAAGAGGAAAGGTTAAACTAGATTAAGGTAATTCTACATCTCAAAATACAAGAGGAAAGGCTAAACTAGACTAAGGTAATTCTACATCTCAAGATACAAGAGGAAAGGTTAAACTAGATTAAGGTAATTCTACATCTCAAAATACAAGAGGAAAGGCTAAACTAGACTAAGTTAATTGTACATCTCAAGATACAAGAGGAAAGGTTCAACTAGATTAAGGTAATTCTACATCTCAAGATACAAGAGGAATGGCTAAACTAGACTAAGTTAATTGTACATCTCAAGATACAAGAGGAAAGGTTAAACTAGATTAAGGTAATTCTACATCTCAAGATACAAGAGGAAAGGCTAAACTAGACTAAGGTAATTTTACATCTCAAGATACAAGAGGAAAGGTTAAACTAGACTAAGGTAATTATACATCTTAAGATATAAGAGACCTCAAAAGATCACAAAACTAACTAGACTTTTCTCAACTAGAAACAATTCTCTCCATTTATTTAACCATGAAACTAGATTATTTTCATCTTGATATAATTCTCCCTGATTTCTATTTCAGCAACAAGCGAGACATATTCCGCAGCAAATCGGATCAAAACCTATTGGATGAAAGTGCAAAGGATGACCTTGAACTACCAGACATGTCTTTTTTAGGAGGAGATCTCTTCCACATGATGTCACACTCTGATTGGCTGTCAGCCTCTGAGAGTGTGGCTCATGGGGAAGAGTGGATTTGTTCACTACATCAAGGTATTGTTGAGTTTCATGTTTGATGTTTGGTATGGATTGTCAGCTCTTCATCATCATCTGATGAATGTGGCAGTTCATGGTTACCCCTCTCACATGATCACCAGAGTCTTGGACCAGCTCTGTGTTATTGTCCTGATGATGCCGTCCATATGTCCAAGACATTCAGATATTGGTCTCTTTATCTTCCCCTTGATCATTTCCCATTGATTGTGTACCACTAATGTAACAGAGCACCATCTCTGTTAATAGCTTAGGAGGGAATGATGTGCAAAGACTAGGCACGGTTGAGCATCCTATGAAAACGTAACTAAGGACGCTCAAGCCGTGACGCGGGGGGTTAGGGAAGTGAGTTACCAACCGATTAACTTGCAGTCAGGACGTACTGTTGACATCTGGTCGCTAATGTATAACATCTACTGAATGAGAAAATAAAAGAGAATTCAACTATTACTATGCTTTCGAGTTGATCTATTCGCACCACCTCAGATTCGCCACCAGCCCTGTTATATAAGGTGAAATGTTGCCAGTGACTAGGATTCAAGTCTTGGGATGTCGCGGAATTGAAATTTGCCTTCACGAACAGAAATTCTCCAAGGGCACGCTGTGAAACCTTCATTGAACTACTGCGACAAAAAGATGGCTGTTTCTTCAATACCACGGCGTAAAGTTGGTAGCAGCTGAATTTGTCGTTTGCGAGGAGCTTTAACATGGCCCTTCTCTGAATTTGTCGTTTGCGAGGAGCTTTAACATGGCCATTCTCTGAATTTGTCGTTTGCAAGGAGCTTTAACATGGCCATTCTCTGAATTTGTCGTTTGCAAGGAGCTTTAACATGGCCATTCTATGAATTTGTCGTTTGTAGGGAGCTTATCAAGGCACCACTGATCAAATCCTTGCTACGTAATCCTGAGCTCCGTTCGTTGCAGAGCTCGCTGTCAAGTTAATCCTGAACTCCATTGGTTACAGAGCTCACTGTCAAGTTAATCCTGAACTCCGTTGGTTACAGAGCTCGCTGTCAAGTCTCCTCTGGGCTCTGTCGTATGTGAGAGCCGCTTTGTCAAGTAAATCAGTCGCAACTAAGTTAGAATTGGAAAAACTACAGCTCATCAAAATGACACTCAAGCAAAGCGATATCCTTAATGTGGAATCTTCGGAAGCGGGTGGGCATAGTGGGTTGCCGTCCTGCTGAAGAAGAGACCCTATTTAAATTGCTTCCTTAAACTAGAGCCGTTTCAAATCCAGACGTGCCCTTTTTCGGGTGAAGTCCAGACGTGCCATTTTTCGGGTGAAAAGAAGCCACAAATCTGGGGTGCCCGCCAATGGGTGAAATCAAGAGTTCTGAAGTGCTCCTTTCGTTATGATGGAATAGAGGAACACGACACGCTCGTTTGTTTAGGGGAAGCCTACAACTGTCAAGCACAATCATCAGTCGGCATATTTGGACTTACTTTTCAGCCATGACTGGTAATTAAATTAATGTAAGATTTAACTAATATAAAATAACATGGTGTGATAGATAAAATTGACTAATTAATTGGAACACTTAATGTTTATAAGAAGAAAAATAATTGCTTACATCCCTTGTCTAATTTAAATGTAGTGAGATACTTATTGATATTTATTCATTATAATTGTCAATTTAGTTATATAGATAGTATAGTATTTCAGCATATTTCAGTATGGCAGAGGAACAAGTTTCGTTAACACAGGTGTTAACTGGAGTAGGCACGGCAATAGGCAGACTCAACACAGCAATAAAACAACAAGGAATAGGGACAGAGATTAAAAAATTTAGTGGACAGGCGAAGGATTTCAAGAAATGGATGACTTCGGTAGAGAAACATGCATTCTTGGTGGCGGCAACGGATGAGGAGAAGATGAAAATTGCTTATCAGGCCACTACAGCACCAGTTTCGGATCAAATTAGAAGAAAATTAGAGGCTAGAGTAGATGAGACATGGGAGCAGTTCAAGGATGACTTGGCCCACAAGTATGCTGAAATCACAGATCCTCAGCATGCGTTTTCAGTGTTAAGACAATCCAAGCAAAACACTGGAGAAACTACAATTATTTAGTGATAGGTTGATTAACCTAGCTGAGGAAGCATTCCTGGGACAGAACGTACGAGGGGAGGAAGTGGAACGAATGTTGGTCGGGATTTTTGTAGACGGTATAAAGTCAGATGGACTGAAGTTTAAATTAATGAGAGAAAACCCTGAGAGATTATCACAAGCTGTGGATATAGCTGTACAAGAAGAGAATTTGAGACGAAGATTTAGACTGAGAGTAGGACGAGAAATAGGAACTAGTCGGGAGGATAGGATTGAAGAGCCCATGGAGATCGGACAAACAAGGTTCGGATGGAATAGAAGAGGAGGAATACAAACGTTGCAGGGAGGTAATGAAAATACTAATGATAGAAGAAGACAAATGAGAAATCCTATAAGAGAAACGGTAGGTAACACAAATATAGTCTGTTGGGGTTGTGGTCAACACGGACACATTTTTAGGTTCTGTGGTAACAGGCGTGTCCAGTCGAATACACAAAATAGAAATGTTAATAACAGATCAAATAGGAATTTTGAAGACAGACAGAGGAATTTTACAAGCCCAAGAACACAGGAAAACCGGAATCCCACCTATTGAATAGGACCTGCGGTCGGAGGGAAGATAACAAGGTCCCAAGAATTAAAGAATATTTTAATGACAAGTATAGGAGGACGAGTAGAAAGTGCTCTCAACTGGCTGAAATCAAACAATTTTCAATAAATAAAACGGACCCCAGTTCATGCATAATAGAAATAGGGAAGTATAGAATTCGAACATTAATAAAATAATAAAAAATTGCAAAATATTCAGGAGTCATGATAATCTTCACTCTGTTACAGGACAAAAATTAGAGGTACTGGGCCAAACAATGATAAATCTCAAATTAGGAGGAATTAACGTAAGACATCTTTTTCACGTAGTGAAAGAGTTAAATAGGAACATGCTTATAGGTAGAGATTTCTTACTAAAAAAATGGTGTAAGACTTTTTTTTTGATCTGCACAAATTAAGATTCAAAGGTGTGTATGTAGATTTAGAAGAGGACATGCACATATCAGCACTGGTTAGAGTTAAAACGTCCACGACTTTAAAACCACAAACGGTTAATCTGATACAGGCGAAAGTGAAAAGAAATCTGTATTATTTAGTAGGACATACAGTTAGAATAACAGAATTACAAAGGAGGTAATAGATGAGCCTGGTCTAGAAGTTCCAGATGGAATAATGACATTAGATAAACACTTAACTTTTCCAGTAATGATTATTGACAACACAGGCAGAGAGATTAAATTGTACAGAGGATGTGTAATACCCAAAGTAGAACATGATACTAACAGCGTATTAGCAACAGATAGAGTAGAAATGCCGAGAATGAATTATTCAGAAACCCATATGGAAAGAATCAATACCAGGAATAGACGTGGAAGAAGATGGGACATGCGGAATGATGAATTGATCCATCCATTCAGAAAACATACATCTCAAATATATTCAGCAGACAAAACAACAAGAGAACAAGAATTATTAGCTCAGTTAAAAGCTCCACCAGAAAATAAGGAAATATTAGAAAAACTTGTAAAAGAGAATCAAGATGTTTTTGCAATTAACGACTTAGAATTGGGGAAGACCAAAACAGTTACTATGGAAATAGATACTGGAGATCACCCACCAATTAGTTTGAAACCGTATAGAACTCCCTTAAGGAATAGAGAAATTGTCGAAAAGGCAATAGAAGATATGCTAAAAGCAGGAATAATAACAAGATCTAAGTCAGAATGGTCATCTCCGATCATCATAGTGACCAAGGCCGATGGTTCACACCGGTTCTGTTGCGACTACAGGGCGTTGAACAAAATCACTAAGAATGTAGCTTACCCATTGCCGGTAATCGACGATATTTTAGGGCTACTTAATGGGTCTACCTTCTTCACTACATTGGATGCAAGGTCAGGATTTTGGTGTATCCCTATGTCGCCAGATGCTCAAAAGAAAAGTGCTTTCTGTACACACGCAGGTTCTTACGAATTTCTACGAATGCCTTTTGGGGTCAAAACTGCGCCTTCTCAATATATGCTATTAATAAATCAAGTATTAGAAGGCATGCAAAAGTTTGCATTAGCATATATAGATGACATTTTGATCTACACAGCAGGAGACGTACAGGACCACCTGAAACATGTAAAATTAGTATTTGACAGATTAAGAATACATGATGTTAAATTGAAACTCAGTAAATGTGAATTTCTAAAAACAGAAACTAAGTACCTGGGATACATTATTGATAGAGAAGGAATTAAACCAGATCAGGATAAAGTAAAAGCTATTAAAGAATTGCCTCCTCCAACCAACGTAAAAGAAGTTCATGCTTTTATCGGTACATGTGGGTACTATCGTCGTTTCATTCCAGGTTTCTCAAAAATAGCAGAGCCCATCACTAATCTGACTGGCAAATATGCTAGATTTAAGTGGAATGATGAGTGTCAAAGAGCATTTGAGTTTTTAAAAAATAGCTTAACAGTATTGCAACTATTGACACATCCAGATTTAGATAAACAGTTAATTTTGTATACAGATGCTTCAGATAATGCTATAGGAGCATGTTTAGCACAACCATTTGAAGGAGAAAGATCAGGAATACCAGGAGTTAAGAATGAAAGACCAATTTATTTTTTGTCACACAAACTTAGTAAATCTCAGCGAAAATGGTCTACTATAGAAAAAGAGGCATACGCTATCCACTATGCTCTTCAGAAACTTAACTATTATTTACATAACGCCAATTTCATTATTAGAACTGACCACATGCCCTTAAAATCTTTACTAGAAGCTCCAGTGCAGAACAGAAAAATACAGACATGGGCGTTGAATTTGCAGGGGTACAACGCGAAGATAATTTGCAGGGGTACAACGCGAAGATAGAGTACGTAGCCGGGAGGGACAACACCTGTGCAGATTTATTATCCAGAATCCCGTATCCAGAGACATCAGGAAACACTGAGGATGAGGGTGAACCCGAAATAGACGACCGAAACTGGCAAGTAAATATATTAGATTTTGCCATATTAAATAGAGAAGATTTTGGGAGTTTACCGTCGGATCAAGAATCTGAAACAAAAATTGAACGAAACGGGTGAGAACAGTTATAAGAAAAATTTTTTAGTCTTGCAGGATGATGATCAGTTATATTACGTAAATGAAAGAAGCGAACAGTTGAGAAAATACATTCCAAAACATTTAGAAATCGAGATTCTAAAGGCATATCATGATGAGAATGGTCATCTTGGTCGTGATAAGTTAGTAAAAGCACTCAATAATAAATATTATTGGCCGAACTTATTTAAAACTGCTTGTAAATACGTTGATGCGTGTGAAAAGTGTAGGTTAAGAAATATGAAAACGATCAAATGTCCCTTACAAGATACTGACATTCCTCAGTTTCCAATGCAGAAAGTGAGCTTAGATATATCAGGTCCTCACCCTAGAACACTATCGGGGAATGTATATTTACTTCATATTGTAGATTGTTACAGTCTTTGGCTGGAGGTCCATGCGATTCCGGATAAGAGCGCAGATACCATCATTAATATTTTTCTACAGGAGTACATACCAAGATTTAGTTGCCCACAGATCGTACTCACAGATAATGGTAAGGAGTTTGTGAACAAGAAGTTCGAGAAGTTATTACAGGATTTGAATATAAGCCACATAAAAACGTCCTATTATAGACCTTCTTCAAATGCGAAAAATGAGAGACAACATCGAACATTGTATAACATATTAGAAAAAATTGTTGAAGAACATGAAAAAGATTGGGACCTTTTCTTAGGATCTGCATTAAGCGCGATACGCACAAATCAAAATGAGGGGACAGGTTTTTCACCATTTTATTTATTACACGGACGAGAGCCTATACTCCCAATTGACAATCTGTTAAAACCAAGATGTAAATATATGGGGGAGGATTTTCAGGAAGTTATTATACAAGAAATGCACAAAGCGCATGTAAGATTAAGAAACAATATAATTAAAGCCAGGGAAAGACAGAAAAAGTACGCAAACAAAAATACACAATTACAGGAATTTAAAGTAGGTGATAGAGTTTATTATAAGAAGCATAGAAGAAACTCCAAATTTGATGCTCATTGGATTCCAGGTTATTATATTTTAGAAAAGTTAGGTAATGTATCATACAGTATAAAGAATCAAATCACAGGACATGTAGCACGGGCACACGTAGAACTTTTAAGAAGAGATAATGAAGATAAGAGAAACAATAACAATAATAATAATTATTATTATTCAGACGATTTATATTCAGATGGACAACTCGTCAGAACAGCTAAATATACAATACCCCCAGATGTTGGAAAAGATCAGGTACAAAGTCAATTAATAACAACACCAGTATACGATGATACTTATGAACAGACAATACCGAAAACTTTGATGAAAGAAGAGAGGAATACGTATGATGGTTGTTATGATAGTGTTGAATCTATGGAAGAAGAGGTAACAGCTCCATTTAAAAATACCAGACAAGCAGTGAAAAGGAGAATAGAGAGACAGAGAGAAAGAGAAGTGAAAAGACAGAGGAGAATTAGAGAAAATTCATCAAGCGACGATGACATGCCACTACTCGAAAGATCGTTAAGAAACTATGATAGACAGATTAGATTAGATATAGAAAGGAAAAAATTAGCGGCTGCTAGCAACAGACATACAGATGAAGAAGAAGGAATGGATGAAAATTCAGAATCTAACGGAGATAGTAGCATGAAGGAAAATATTTCTCTACGAGAGGATGAAGACATTGATGTGGAGATGGCATTTATACAGAAAAATCTAGAATTACTGAAGAAATGGAGACATAGTAAATAGATTGATAGAAAAGGCTGCATATAGCAGGATGAAAATTTTGTGCTTTAAAGAAGAAATTGATAAATTGATGAAATACGGTAGCTGTGTATTAAAGGTGTTTTATAGAAACAGATTGGCAAATAGCTTAATTAATAGTTGTGGTGAGTTGTCTTGAGGAGTAGACATGATGTTATTTATTTTGGTAATAAGTTAGGTAATATGGATGTAAATTCTCGTGTGGTCTTGAAGATGTATTTTTATTGCCATTCGATTTTATGATTTGACTTGTTGAGTTTTCTTAATAGATAAATAATTTATTATTAGTCCATAAAAGAGACTAATAATGGATAGGATATATTTTGTTCATCATGTATGTCATATTACTTTGAATAATGTCTTTCTTTGAATTGGTTGATTACCTTTATTTGAGATGAGGGGAAAGAAAATTTGTCTTCAAAACATTGGGGGGTATGATATCCTGTTTTGACTTCGTTTTGATTGGCTCATGAATTATGATTTTAGTTGAATTGTCTTGTGTATTGAATAGTATTTACCCTTGTTTACAAATAAGTTGAAAATTTGGTTCACAAGCAGTTATTGTTTTGTTTAGAATAAAGAGTAATAAGACAGGGCTTTATTTAAAACCCTTCGTTCAGAAAATAGTTAACAAACGACTGAGGATTAGAAGAGAGACACATTCTCCTTATGAGTAATAAGTTGTAGTAAACATGAGTACCAAAAACTTTGGCCTTGTGCTGGTAAGAAGGCTGCTATGCCAATCAGCGTTAATGTTTTAGGATAGGGAGATTAATTACATAGTGGCTATGAAGTTTGGAAACATATGCCATGCTTAGATGACGGGGTTTTATAATGGTTCCTACACAAATAAAAGGGTTCTCGGGAGTTGAAATAGGAGCTGCATTAAGTCAGCATTGATTGAAGGTATATGAATTGAATGCCATATTATATTAAGGAATAAACGTGACTAACGTCTATAGCGGGTATAAAAAGAGGCTGTGATAGTTAGAAAATATAAGAAGGTGGTTAATAAAGAATGGATATTAATGGGGCTGTATATAGCAGTGCATATGGTTTGGTACAGGGTCAGATACGTATATGAACAAGGATGTTTGTCTTGGGATGTGAGGGGGTAAATATAGGAGCTGTGATAAACAGCGTTAATTAATTTAAAATATGTTCATGGAAAATGAACATGGTTAATGGTTTCATGATGGGACATGAGACAGGTGAAATATAGTCATGGGTGTGGATGGCAGCACAAATATTGAATATATAAGGAAGAAATTTTAGATCGACTTAATTTATAACAAACAGAGATATATGTTCATAGATCATAAGATGTGTTTTTAAAAAACTTTATTTGTAAAAGTTTTTGCGTTTGCAAGGGAGGTAAATGTGATTGCTTTTTGACTACTTCTTTATATCTTCATAACTGGGTGCGCACCCCATCTTTTCTGTCTATCCTGTGTTGTGTTGTTGATGTTGAGAAAGAATGAGAAGTTACATAACGCAAAGTATATACCAACGATTTTTATGAACAATTGTATATATGAATTGAAATATCCTTATGAACTGTGTTTTTTTTAATGAAACCTTGTAGGCTAAGAAACGAAGAAGAAGTATCACAGAACGTAGCGGTTAGCTATAAGAGACAAGTGGAGAATGGGACTCGAAGGAGTAGAAATAAAGTTCATTGGTTAAGAGGGAGTTAGTTTAAGATGGGTTGGAGAAATAATATGGGGGTTAAGGTTTTAGTGAGAGAAAGAATAAGTAGAATAAGTAGGTTAGGGATTAAGACTTTTTCAAGAAAAGTCTTCTTAAAGAAAGGGAGGAATGTAACAGAGCACCATCCCTGTTAATAGCTTAGGAGGGAATGATGTGCAAAGACTAGGCACGGTTGAGCATCCTATGAAAACGTAACTAAGGACGCTCAAGTCGTGACGCGGGGGGTTAGGGAAGTGAGTTACCAACCGATTAACTTGCAGTCAGGGCGTACTGTTGACATCTGGTCGCTAATGTATAACATCTACTGAATGAGAAAATAAAAGAGAATTCAACTATTACTATGCTTTCGAGTTGATCTATTCGCACCACCTCAGATTCGCCACCAGCCCTGTTATACTAATCTTATTTGATCTAAATCCAAACTGCTAAGACCATGAATAGATCCAGAGTGTACAAGCCTCTAAGCCAGCGTGTGCCAGAAAGCCCAGCTTGTGACACTGTCAATGTATATGACTTCAGCACCAGGAAATAATACAGTTGGTGATTTAAGGGAAGCTGCAGATGCTAAGTGGCTGGATGCAGTAGCTATGTGGCTAGATGAAGAAGCTAAGTGGCTAGATGCAGTAGCTAAGTGGCTAGATGCAGTAGCTAAGTGGCTAGATGCAGTAGCTAAGTGGCTAGCTGAAGTAGCTAAGTGGCTAGATGAAGTGGCTTAGTGTCTGGATGCAGTAGCTAAGTGTCTGGATGCAGTAGCTAAGTGGCTAAATGAAGTGGCTTAGTGTCTTGATGCAATAGCAGCTAAGGGGTTAATTGCAGTAGCTAAGTAGCCCGAAGGCAACAGCTAAGGGGCTAATTGCAGCAGCTAAGTGGCTAGATGAAGTAGCTAAGTGTCTAGATGCAGCAGCTAAGTGGCTAGATGAAATAACTAATTTGCTAGATGCAGCAGCTAGGTGGCTAGATACAGCAGCCAGTCCATTGGTCATTGGGTCAAATCCACATTGGGGCAGACTTTTATCTGGCTGATCAGCCTAGCCTGAATGGGGTACCGGGAAATGTCTTGGTAAATATAGGCTGTCAGCAAGATCCTGCCACAACAACTACCATTTAACAATTCAATCTATCAGTCAATCAATCAATTAATCAGGTGCCATCTCCACAATGAAGGTTGGCTGCAATGGATTTCCAACACTGTCTGTCTCTCACCCTGACTGTACATTCTGTCAGACTGACGTTTGTCCATCTCTTGATGTTATCTTCCCACTTGTATCGTTGTCTCCCTCTTGCTCGCTTGCCATCAGCCTTGTCCTCCAGTATGATTTTTATAAGAGTGTTATGTCTTTTAGCGTGACCAAAATATTTCACTTGCCACTTTTTTTTTTCTTTCATTAGCTCTTTTTTCATTCCCAGTTTTTCTAGAACCTCTCTATATTTGATTGTTTTTGGTTTCCATGAAATATGTCATATTCTTCTGTATATCCACATCTCCAGGGCCTCTCTGCGACTTTCTAGTTGCTTGTTCAGTGTCCAGGCTTCCGCGCCATACAGTAGCGTTGAATATACGTAAAATTTTATAATTCTCATTTTAATGTGTTCTTAATCTCTCTAGGCGTTAATACTGATTTCATGCTGCTGAAAGCATTTTTGGCCATTCCTTTCCCTTTTTGATTTCTATTTCACTTCTGCCACCATCTGTTATTACATGTCCAAGACAGGAGAAACTGGTTACTTGTTCAAGTATCTCCCTGTTTACAGTGATGTTCATTGATGGCCTTTCCTTTCCACTGCTAATTATCATAGTGTTCGTGTATTGGATGTTAATATCTAAGCCATGCAAGAAAGGAAAACTATGATGACCTCACATCAGCCACCTTTACTTCCTGAGACATCCTCTAACATCATTGTAAGCCAGGTCTATCTGGCAATTCAAGTCCATCTTGAATACCAATTTCTGTGTGGATTCAAACCCATGATTACTGAGCCAGATGTCTAATAGACTACTCGGCATGTGCGTCTTATTTCTAGTTCTTATGCAGGACTAGTTTAGATTCTTAATTGTATACACGATTACTGCAATAGATACTTGGACTCTACTTCCTCTACCTTCGCAGCTAATAAGTACTACTCACATAGTACTGCACTGATATTAAATAACCTACATTTAATATAGAAAATACTTAATTTACGGCTGTTCAGGCTTGATTGCCTAACCGTTAGTGTAACTTGCTAGCAATGTTTTCTTAAAACGACCATGGTGCGTTTATATATACCACACTTTCACATAGCCGTATGTTGATTTGCATGGCGCTTTATCTCAATCGTCTGAAGTAGGTCACCCACCTCTTAGGTCTTTCACCTGACCAAAATCCCCAGTATAAGTTCATACTTGAGGATGGGGCCAGCAGGCTCTAACCCCATAAAACTTAAGAAATCCTCTCATTCTCCCTTGTTCTTGACATGCTGAACTCTGGAAATCCCACCTATCGCCTTCTTGTCCATGGTCAACGGCCTTGCTTTATTGAACATTAAATGTTTTGCCGCCGAATTAGCGTGCTGACTCTCTGTAAGTACAAGAACAGTTCAATTCCAGTGGTCACATTTACTTTCACAAACGATTTTACCCTGAATAGTGTTCTAGTTTTCTCTATAAACAATTGTACCCTGAATAGTGTTCTAGTTTTCTCTATAAACAATTGTACCCTGAATAGTGTTCTAGTTTTCTCTATAAACAATTGTACCCTGAATAGTGTTCTAGTTTTCTCTATAAACAATTGTACCCTGAATAGTGTTCTAGTTTTCTCTATAAACAATTGTACCCTGAATAGTGTTCTAGTTTTCTCTATAAACAATTGTACCCTGAATAGTGTTCTAGTTTTCTCTATAAACAATTGTACCCTGAATAGTGTTCTAGTTTTCTCTATAAACAATTGTACCCTGAATAGTCTTCTACTGTTTTCTCTACAGACGAACTGCATGACACAGACATGCTGCAGGTGGGAACAGAGATGGACACAGAATCCCGCAGTGCTGACTCCATGGAAGAGGTCCTGCCAGATCTGCCTTCTCCACCACCTGAAACTGCTGGTCATCAATGTTTATCATTGTCAATGTCCAGAGCAAGACCATCATGTGAGCAGTCATCTGGTGATACAGAAGTTGCTCAGCTATCAGAGACGGGCCTAGGGATACAATCTGGGGATGCAGAAATAGCTCAGCTTTCAGAGATGGGTGTGGGGATACAATCTGACCAATCTTGTTGTTCAGGTGATTGCCAACAGACTTCTGTGGGATCTCCGACTTCCAGGATCAAGCCAGATAGTTCCTGGATCAGATTAGACATTGTTGATACTGAAGAGGAAAGTAACAGCATCCTTATCAGCAAATTTATGTTTATAGAATCTGTGCCTTGTAGTGATTCTCATAGCGGCAATGATCTTAATGTTGGTACTTTAGATTCATCAACCATAGATTCTCATATTCCAGCCAGTACAGATCCTAAAGAGGCAGCAGTTTCTGAACCTCACATAGCAGCCACACGACCTCTTGGGGCAGCTGGTACAGATCCTCATGTGGCAAACACAGAACATGATAGGGCAACCAGTTCATATCCTCAAATGGCAAACACAGAACATGATAGGGCAGCTAGTGCAGATCCTTATGAGGCAGCCATTATTGAACCTCATGTGTCAGCCATGCAACTTCAACGGGCGGTGACAGATCTTAATGAGGTAGCCACACAATCTCAATGTACGACCATGGATCTCCTTGGAGCAGGCATGGATCTCCATAGAGCATCCACAAATCTCCATAGTGCAACCTTGGATCTCCATAGGGCAACCACAGATCTACATAGGGATACCATGGACACAAATAGAGCACTTGTAACACAAAGTAAACTGTTAGTGTTGAGCATGAACTCTGATGAAGTATCACAAGTGTCTCCTGCTTCAGCAACAACTATGTCAGAGCCTAATGCAGATCTAGGCAGTCCCAGCTCGCATACTGATGAGACAAATGCTCATGTCTACATTGGACAGACCAGCTTGCACACAGTTCCATCAAGCAGCTTTTACTCTAGTGCCATCCATGGGCAGAAATGCCCAGAAGAATCTGGTTCATCTTTGCAGTTTGTTTTGAAAACCACTGCACACTTACCACCAACAGACAAGCACTGGGGAATGGTTCCCTCAGATTCTCCTTTAGTTGCTGTGACCCCAGAGTCCATACAGCAACAACCATCCCACCCACACAGTGATATGATGAAAGCCACTGAATGCTGTGATTCAGTTCTGGAAGTTGCTGAAGAGGTGTCTGAACTTGAAGCAGCAGTTTCTGGTGGTTCAAGCAACACCAGCACAAGTCCACACAGCACAAGTGACCTTGGGGTTCAGCAGTGTTTCTTACCAGAGAATATTCCTCGGGAGCCAGGGAAGGTAATGTTCCATTTGATGTTCTCATAGCATGGGGGGGAGGTGGGGGGGGAGTGAGTGACCTGTAGCATGGGGAGTGTGGTTTAGAAGTGTGGATTGGGGTGTGGCTTAGAGAAGTATCTTGTAGGTGTGGTTTTGAGAAGTATCTTTGAGGTGTGGTTATGAGAAGTGGCTTAAATATTTAGCTTACATAATTGGTTTGAAAGTGTGGCTTAAAGAAGGCTAGGGGGTGTGGCCTGGTGGCTGTCTTTGATATTGTGGCTCGGTAGTTAGTTTCCCTGATGTAGCTTGTAGATGTGGCTATGTGATGTGTCCTCAGCCTCTAACTTGAATAATGCCTTGATCAAATCTGTTAAGGACAATTGTTTAGAGAAGCTCAATAATGTCACACACTTCCCTGGTCTCTGCCTAGTTGTTCACATACCTAACCTTCTCAGGTAAGGACAAGAAATGCCAGGTCCAACATGTATGCTGGGTTTGTTACAAATAATTAGCAGTCAAAATTCATTTAACATATACCATAATGGCCACTGCCTTGACTTGTGTGGAATGTGGAAAGCTATTAACTAAACAGTCAGTTACGTGGGAAGCTATTAACTAAACAGTCTGTTGTGTGGGATGTGAGAAGCTATTAGCTAAACAGTCAGTTATGTGGAATGTGGAAAGCTATTAACTAAACAGTCAGTTATGTGGGAAGCTACTGACTAAACAGTCAGTTATGTGGGAAGCTATTAACTAAACAGTCAGTTGTGTGGGATGTGAGAAACTTAACTAAACAGTCAGACCTGTCAGTTGTGTGGGATGTGGGAAGCTATTAACTAAACAGTCAGATCTGTCAGTTGTGTGGGATGTGGGAACTGACTGGATTACTTTGGATTTACAGTGCAATAAATATTGGACAAATATAGTGGTTAGGATAGTAGTTGTGTGTAATGGCAATGTAACCTTTAGTTAGTTGAAATAATGTCATAATATTTGTTGTTGCAGGTGAAAAAGATGCAGGATGATATCAACAAAACTGGCCAAGTTTCACAAGATGAAGAGGCTGATGACAGCACTGTGGTTGGCTTGTGCCAGGAGACCCCTGCAACATTGTTTGGTAAATAAACATATTTGTTTATATGAGAGAAAGAACAGTGATGGTAGCCATATTCCTGGAAGATAAGTTAGGGGTCCATCTACATGAAGGTGGAGTGGACACAGGATAAGTCAAAGGTCCATCCACATGAAGGTGGAGTGGACACAGGATAAGTCAAAGGTCCATCCACATGAAGGTGGAGTGGACACAGGATAAGTCAAAGGTCCATCAATGTGAAGTGGACACAGGATA
The DNA here is from genome assembly GCA_963921405.1 of Cepaea hortensis. Classification (NCBI taxonomy): domain Eukaryota; kingdom Metazoa; phylum Mollusca; class Gastropoda; order Stylommatophora; family Helicidae; genus Cepaea; species Cepaea hortensis. The sequence goes on along the minus strand of OY992876.1, from coordinate 378,802,258 downwards.
AGTCAAAGGTCCATCAACATGAAGGTGGAGTGGACACAGAATAAATCAATGGTCCATCAACATGAAGGTGGACACCAGGCCTTGTAGTGAGAGAACAGTCCAATAGATTCTCAGAAACAACGCAAGAGAAGATAGGCTGAACAGATGAGCAAAGGTAATTGTAACATGCTATGGGGGGGGGGGGGGGGGGGGGTGTCCCAATTTCTCCTGTCACAATGTTTCAAAACTATTCTTTCGCCCTGGCTGGGATAGGTCTTTGCTGCCAACCCTCCCCCGTTCCCCGGACTCACTGTCACTCTCTCTTTCGACCTCGGGGTCTATTTCCTGCAGTGTATTTCTGGCTGACACAAACATAACATGACGATCGTCCCAGTAACTATAATTAGAATTTAATAGCGTACTAAAGGACAACACAGAAAAACATCAAGACAGATGAACCTATAAAATCTAAAAACAAACAAACTGAGGAGATAACTGTGACAAGACCGCCGGGGCTTGGACTGGTTTGCCACGATAGATACTATCCCCTGCCTTTGCTCCAACCACCTCAATAGCACTCTACATCTACCAGGCCCCACACAAGCCGGGACAGCTTAACCTTCCCTCCCTCACCTAGGGTTCCAAACCCCAAGGGGGCTCGGACCAGACACCAGTCATATCACTGCACAAAGTCATAGCTAAGAGAACACAAATTTAATTCTGAACTACGTCAACCACAACACAGAGAAGGATGGCTGGAAGCCAGACTAGAAGAACTATGTACAAGATCAAAGACGCAGATGAGTATTCATCATGGAGGCGGACGATAGCTCGTGCGGTTGTCCAGTCGTGATAGCGACTCACCCAGGCTCCTCCAGTGGACTGGAACTCCAAGGTCTGCTGCCTCTCCAAAGTTCCCTCTTCACCCAGAGAACCAAGAAAGGGCTGATCAAGCGCAGTACCACTGCCTGACTGACACTGCACTGATGAACAAGGATCCTTCCTTGCTGTCGTACTATTTCACTCGTCACACTCCGGATGAAGTCTGGGCCGACCCTAGAACATTAGCGGTCTCCCACTTGCAGAAAAAATACATGTAGCACCGTCTCGAAATACACAAGAGCCAGGTCACTCTTCTATCTCATAGGTGACCCACACACTGATATGTCACTTACACAATACGCGGTTGCTCCACACGAACACACAATGTCACTGGTAAAGTCTATCAGGTGACTAAACACTTCACCTTAGTTCCATGTCCTTGGACAATAGATCTTCACACAGTATTATGTACCTACCCTGATCCATGGGTAGTAATCACAACCTAGCATACACTGTCAACAGTTCATCGCGTTGGCATGAGGTAGCTCCCTACCTTCACAAACATTGTCAACAGTTCATAACGTTGGCATGAGGTAGCTCCCTACCTTAAACATTTCACTCTGGTGTTTCCACCCATGTTGTAATCAATGTCCTAGTTCACTGGACCACATGTTGGCTTCATAAAGGTAACCAATGTAAAAACACTATGTAAGCATCAACTGATACATGGTGTCCCATAACCCAGCGGGGCAAGAAGCATATAACACAGGTCATGGTGACCGGTAACAATGATCACTCTGCACAACTTGAAAGGTCACTCCCTTGCAATTACCAAGGTTTACACAGAGACTGAATGTCACCAGTGCTTCACTGGCTTGAATCACCAGACGTTTCAGTGTTGGATCCTCTCAGGATCGGATGACACTCGTCGGACTCTTGACGGAGGTCCTAACCTAGACCTACCGACTTATTCAGCACTCAGCTCCTTCCAACATTGATCTCGCAGAATCAGACAACCACTCCCAGTATGGCCTCAATCAACTTCGGGATAGGCACTGGAATGAGTGGGCCCATAGAGCTCATGGTGCAGCTCTTGAATCTTCTTCTGTATAGTAATAACAGATCCTGAAACACGGAGAGGTTGGTGTGAGTACTCAACTACAACAAAGACTACCAGCATCTCCACCCTGTCACCTGCCTCTCAGACATTCCTCATGTCTACCAACATGAGTATGAAATCATCACATCATAGATCTACTTAGTCACTATAATATATAGGCATAATGATGGTAGAAAAAGCAATAGCACACTTGTTCAGTCAAGTAACACTTCTGGGCTACATATAACCCCTAGCACCAGAGTCGACTGTATGACTCTGTCAAGCATCCTTCGCCTGGTGCCAGTCCAATCCGGTTTCATCTCCCATCCTCAATCAACATATACCCTTACTTTCCTTTCAGTGTAGGGATTACTGTATCGAGAAGGTGTCCAGCCGGACATCTCCTTCCTGACAGACTCATCAATTCATCAATCCCTTCACCCATGGACTGATGAATTACACACATTAATAACTATATGTCCATAATGAATTATACTCCTGATAATTCATTACTATAGCATTAACTAAGGAGAACTCATGACTTGTTACACTTAACTAACAAAATCATATCACAGCCATAGTGTCAGGTCTGGGATCCCTGCCCCAGATCCTGAGTTGCCCTTGTATTCACTGACTATCTTTCAGGTCAGTCATCCCTGTGCCGGTCGAGCACAGCTGTGGTGGCCATCCACCATTACACTTTCCCACAGCTACTGTGGGTCTCGTGTACCTTGTCCCGTGACGACTTAAGTCACGTCATCCAATGTAGCAAACCTCCAGACTCCACTACCAAACTCTGGCTCCACCTTTTTTTTGGGGGGGGGGGGGGGGGGGGGGGTTATGCCCCTCCCAACTACTACCTCACGGCAGTACTCCAAGTACTCCATGAACCGAGTCAGGGTTCCAGAAGAGTAGAATATTAGAGACAGAAACGGTTAGGTTCAAACCTCGATCTATCTAGACACCTCGGCCTCGAATTACGGAGCGCCGCATCACCCTCGATCGGGTATGTTCATCCATCGGATATGCACGATTGCATCGGGTCGGACCTATTACCGATCGGGTTGGGGGTACCGGCCTACCTCCCGCTGCCTAGACAAACGTACAATGGAACACGCACGGTCATCCTTTCGGACGGACATGACAACAAGCAGTAACAATAGTATCATGAATACTTCTTATCAATTGTTATCCTACCGATGCACCGCCATTCGGCTTACGCGGAATAACACTGCTATCTGCACACAGCAAATACACCACTGCTGATTTCACCTTGATTCCTCGAAAAATCACCATCACTGATAGAACAATTACGTTACCATTCTAATGTCACGAAGCACATTACACATCTCTAATAATAAGCTATACCTTATCATTTACAGCGTCTAGCATGTTGATGTCATGACGGACAAACTGTCGCCTTGCCTGCGTAATGAATAAACCAAACCCGTAACTGCTACACACTGTAACGCACATCGTTCGGCCTATTTTATTTACACGCCACTCGCTGTGGAATACGGCTTGTTCCGTCAGGTAACACATTACATTGCTGATCGATAAAGCCTACTTAAAAATGCAAACCGCCAACTGTAACGGATAACGCTACGCGACAACTCAATTTTACGACGGCAATTAATTCATTCCGGGAATCAGCACGGCATCACGACAACAATTAAATAATAGAATAAGTACTCAACTAACCTGTGATTGAAGAATCACAACCTTGACTGTAGATGTCCGCACTGGCCGCGAATATTGACATCAAAATTATATCAGCCTCTTGGCTGCGATCTGTCTACGCTGAGGTTTGGTGGGCGACTGCTCACGACAAAGTCAGTGCGCCTTCCACTCGCCTCCACGGGCCGCGTGACTTTCATGATTCATGAAGAAAACCAGAGTCACGATAAGTTCCACCAACCCGTGCTGCATGAAGCACGCGTGAACTTAGAGATCTCTACCATGTGCGCACTTGAGGGAACATTCTAGATTTTCTATAAATAACTAGAATAGCTCCTCCCCGCACTATTTTTTGATGGGGAATCCCCTATTAATTGATATTAATTCAAGGGAGACCAACGCATCGCACTCCCTTCAAAGGGATATTATGCAGAGATCTGCCGTTCTTTATCCGTTTCGTCACATAGTCCCCCACTTAAGATGGTCGACCCGGTCGAACTCACTAGACAAAGATCGGTCTGAACTCTGAACCTCTACTCTATCAAGATTGGATTCCCAGGAAAAGACGTTCCATAACATTCACTTTCCCTGCGGAGATCCACCAGAATGGTATGGATGCTGGATCACCAACCACCGCCTCAAACATACGTTATCTCCAGCGATTAGGCCCGAAACGTAATGGCCTGGTGATTGGCTTACAGGATCTGTCTACACTGGACTGTTCCGCATCCACCTGTTTCAGGCCATCGGTTACCTTACTGAAGGTTCGTTCGTCCCTTCCGACAATAGGATATTTCCTATCCCGACTAGGCATCACCTTCGTGGACTGTTCGCGGATGTCGACCGAAATGAATGGTCGCTTACTCCAGGTTCGTCTGGAGTACCCTTGCTCCTGCCTTCTCTCCCGCGAGTAAGGACAGTGAGCCTGTCGGCGTATCGAGTCACCCGACGATCCCGTCGTGCCAGTTGTGACTTCGCCTGTCCGACCTCGATTCCCAGTGTGCTTAACACCATGGGTCTCTTCCCGACGGAGCCCGTTCACCCTATCTACGGTTGAACGCTCAGGAGACCGCAGACCCTCCCCACAGGATGTACTGCGTAGGACTGAGTCTTCCTCGCCCTCGCCTGGACCCAGAACCGAATCTAGCGCGATGGTAGTCGCACTACCTTGTGGAGAAACTACCTCGGACCTCTCCAAATTCTGAAGGAGAGTACAATGGAACTTACACAATTCCCCGCGGACCTTCACCTCATACGTGGATCGGGACATTATCCGCTCCACAGGAAAAGGGCCCTGCCATCCGAGTTCGAATTCCGCCCCCTCGATTGGGAGAAGCGCGAGAACCCTATCTCCAATCTGCAGAGATAAACCGTTTTTGGTCTTGTGCTTTGGTGCTGCCAGACAACACGTTGGGCACGACCGGATATATCTCCGCACGTCGCCTGTCATTCCAGGCCAGTGGTAGTGGCTGGAAAGACACTGGACTGTTGTCCCCACATCCTTATGTCCGGTTAAGGATAAGGTATGCACTCTATGTATCAAGCGAGATCTGTAGTCAGTAGGGACTACCATCTGACCGTACTGGCTATCCCCTTGCCCGGCTCTACGATAAAGCAACCGGTTTTCTACATAGAACTGACCCGGAGTTGGCGGGACAGAACTTTGGGACACCCCCAGTAAGTAAGGACGCAAAGTCTGGTCCCCACTTTGAGCACTGCTCACTAACCTCGCAAGAGAATGGTCTATTTCCTTACCACACTGCCTTTCTCCATCCTTAGCCCTGGCCTGCCTAGCGCTCACTAGACAATGTTCCCTGGGGTCCCCCAGGAATACATGCGGACGACCGAGGATCAAAGGGTAAATAGGATCAGGCAGCACAGCCGCCTGGATGCTACCCGTAACATACCTGCACCGAATGTCAATCCGAGCAATCGGCAAGTCCATAGCTACGGAGCTCCTCCTGGCTAGCTGAAATTCTCTTGTCTCGCCGGTGAGCTGCCCTGGGCTCACAAGGTGGGATGAGATTACAGCTTCAAACTGCAATCCTGTATCGTATAGATATTCCACCTGCTTCCCATTCACCTCTATCGTTTCGATCACAGGTGATTTCTCAGACTTTGGTTTCTCCCGACCCTTAGGTGTGGTCTCGCTAGGTCTACCTCTAGTAGAGGCGAGACACGCAAAGTGCAAGTCCTTTGGCTTCCTCAGACAATCTACAGTATTATGGGAAGGAGACTTACAGTGCTTACACCACCTCTTACTCCACTTCCGTTTTGGGGAGGCGGGAGGGCTTTGCTTATCGGGTTTCTTACCAGAGTCTTTTACCACAGGATCTGCTACATTGGATGATTCTTTGGGACCTTTGGTCTTGGGCTTCTGATCAAGCCCCTTTTGCCTTTTCTGTGAATCAGTCTGACTGGAATCCCCAGTCTCACCATAGACTTCCACATACCTTTCAGCTAACGTATTTACTATGTCTAGCCTTTCCGCCCCATTTTCCCCTAAGAAATTCCTTAAAGGCTTGGACATCTGCATTTTCATTTGATCCACCACCATCAACTCTCTCAGACTCTCATAATCCTCTTTGAAATTGGCCAATGCCATCCACTTCAACAGGTATGAGTTCAACCTCACACTATAGGCCGAGAACATCTCACCTGGTTCTCTCTTGGAAGTTCTGAACCTCCGCCTGTAAGCATGGGCTGTCATTTCGAATCTTTTCAAAAGAGCCGATTTCAGGGTTGGATAATCATTTTCCATCCCTGGGGGAAGACGCGCATACACTTCGTACGCGGTGCCACGGAGTCCTTGTGAAAGCTTAAGATTCCAACGCTCAGGCTCTAAACCCATAGCTTTACACATTGCCTCGAACTTCTCTAAGAATTGATCTATCTTCTCTTGGTCCGGTTCAAATGGTGGAAACGGCCATTTCATAGCATGGTAAGCTGGTCTGCTGGCTACTGATGAGCTAGGTAAAGCTACTCCACCTACTGCTCCCTCAGACTCACCAACCGATTTAGCCTCTACCTCAAGTTGCTTCATACGGAACTCATGTTCCAATTCCAACTTCCTAGCATCTAATTTCTTAGACTCTAGGTCAGCTGCCAGTTTTTGTGCCTGTTGGTCTGCCACCAACTTTTGCTCTTCAAGTGCTACCTTTCGAGCTTCAAGCTCAATTTCTGACTTCCTTATCTCCCTCTCTTCTGCTCTGAAGTCTCTCTCTACTTCCAGTACATAGGCTTTAAACTCCTCACCTTCCAATCCCAACTCAGTTGCAGATGCCCGCACCTTAGCTAAATCTAAAGTACGAGTAGCCATGCTTAGTGTAACTTAGTATCAGTATAGATATGCAATACCCAATCACAATGCTAACTGTACTCCAACCAACACTGTAACTATGTATCTATACTAACTTAACTAAATGTCTGTCCACGTCGCAGAGAAAGGTATCAGTAGCCCTACTCGTCAAGTAGACAATAGGTATAGGACAGATGACACTATAACCTATTCCTACGAGATGTCAGAACAAAGAGAAGATCCCGGACGAGCCCCCACTCTATCTTGTGACAAGACCGCCGGGGCTTGGACTGGTTTGCCACGATAGATACTATCCCCTGCCTTTGCTCCAACCACCTCAATAGCACTCTACATCTACCAGGCCCCACACAAGCCGGGACAGCTTAACCTTCCCTCCCTCACCTAGGGTTCCAAACCCCAAGGGGGCTCGGACCAGACACCAGTCATATCACTGCACAAAGTCATAGCTAAGAGAACACAAATTTAATTCTGAACTACGTCAACCACAACACAGAGAAGGATGGCTGGAAGCCAGACTAGAAGAACTATGTACAAGATCAAAGACGCAGATGAGTATTCATCATGGAGGCGGACGATAGCTCGTGCGGTTGTCCAGTCGTGATAGCGACTCACCCAGGCTCCTCCAGTGGACTGGAACTCCAAGGTCTGCTGCCTCTCCAAAGTTCCCTCTTCACCCAGAGAACCAAGAAAGGGCTGATCAAGCGCAGTACCACTGCCTGACTGACACTGCACTGATGAACAAGGATCCTTCCTTGCTGTCGTACTATTTCACTCGTCACACTCCGGATGAAGTCTGGGCCGACCCTAGAACATTAGCGGTCTCCCACTTGCAGAAAAAATACATGTAGCACCGTCTCAAAATACACAAGAGCCAGGTCACTCTTCTATCTCATAGGTGACCCACACACTGATATGTCACTTACACAATACGCGGTTGCTCCACACGAACACACAATGTCACTGGTAAAGTCTATCAGGTGACTAAACACTTCACCTTAGTTCCATGTCCTTGGACAATAGATCTTCACACAGTATTATGTACCTACCCTGATCCATGGGTAGTAATCACAACCTAGCATACACTGTCAACAGTTCATCGCGTTGGCATGAGGTAGCTCCCTACCTTCACAAACATTGTCAACAGTTCATAACGTTGGCATGAGGTAGCTCCCTACCTTAAACATTTCACTCTGGTGTTTCCACCCATGTTGTAATCAATGTCCTAGTTCACTGGACCACATGTTGGCTTCATAAAGGTAACCAATGTAAAAACACTATGTAAGCATCAACTGATACATGGTGTCCCATAACCCAGCGGGGCCAGAAGCATATAACACAGGTCATGGTGACCGGTAACAATGATCACTCTGCACAACTTGAAAGGTCACTCCCTTGCAATTACCAAGGTTTACACAGAGACTGAATGTCACCAGTGCTTCACTGGCTTGAATCACCAGACGTTTCAGTGTTGGATCCTCTCAGGATCGGATGACACTCGTCGGACTCTTGACGGAGGTCCTAACCTAGACCTACCGACTTATTCAGCACTCAGCTCCTTCCAACATTGATCTCGCAGAATCAGACAACCACTCCCAGTATGGCCTCAATCAACTTCGGGATAGGCACTGGAATGAGTGGGCCCATAGAGCTCATGGTGCAGCTCTTGAATCTTCTTCTGTATAGTAATAACAGATCCTGAAACACGGAGAGGTTGGTGTGAGTACTCAACTACAACAAAGACTACCAGCATCTCCACCCTGTCACCTGCCTCTCAGACATTCCTCATGTCTACCAACATGAGTATGAAATCATCACATCATAGATCTACTTAGTCACTATAATATATAGGCATAATGATGGTAGAAAAAGCAATAGCACACTTGTTCAGTCAAGTAACACTTCTGGGCTACATATAACCCCTAGCACCAGAGTCGACTGTATGACTCTGTCAAGCATCCTTCGCCTGGTGCCAGTCCAATCCGGTTTCATCTCCCATCCTCAATCAACATATACCCTTACTTTCCTTTCAGTGTAGGGATTACTGTATCGAGAAGGTGTCCAGCCGGACATCTCCTTCCTGACAGACTCATCAATTCATCAATCCCTTCACCCATGGACTGATGAATTACACACATTAATAACTATATGTCCATAATGAATTATACTCCTGATAATTCATTACTATAGCATTAACTAAGGAGAACTCATGACTTGTTACACTTAACTAACAAAATCATATCACAGCCATAGTGTCAGGTCTGGGATCCCTGCCCCAGATCCTGAGTTGCCCTTGTATTCACTGACTATCTTTCAGGTCAGTCATCCCTGTGCCGGTCGAGCACAGCTGTGGTGGCCATCCACCATTACACTTTCCCACAGCTACTGTGGGTCTCGTGTACCTTGTCCCGTGACGACTTAAGTCACGTCATCCAATGTAGCAAACCTCCAGACTCCACTACCAAACTCTGGCTCCACCTTTTTTTGGGGGGGGGGGGGGGGGGGGGGGGTTATGCCCCTCCCAACTACTACCTCACGGCAGTACTCCAAGTACTCCATGAACCGAGTCAGGGTTCCAGAAGAGTAGAATATTAGAGACAGAAACGGTTAGGTTCAAACCTCGATCTATCTAGACACCTCGGCCTCGAATTACGGAGCGCCGCATCACCCTCGATCGGGTATGTTCATCCATCGGATATGCACGATTGCATCGGGTCGGACCTATTACCGATCGGGTTGGGGGTACCGGCCTACCTCCCGCTGCCTAGACAAACGTACAATGGAACACGCACGGTCATCCTTTCGGACGGACATGACAACAAGCAGTAACAATAGTATCATGAATACTTCTTATCAATTGTTATCCTACCGATGCACCGCCATTCGGCTTACGCGGAATAACACTGCTATCTGCACACAGCAAATACACCACTGCTGATTTCACCTTGATTCCTCGAAAAATCACCATCACTGATAGAACAATTACGTTACCATTCTAATGTCACGAAGCACATTACACATCTCTAATAATAAGCTATACCTTATCATTTACAGCGTCTAGCATGTTGATGTCATGACGGACAAACTGTCGCCTTGCCTGCGTAATGAATAAACCAAACCCGTAACTGCTACACACTGTAACGCACATCGTTCGGCCTATTTTATTTACACGCCACTCGCTGTGGAATACGGCTTGTTCCGTCAGGTAACACATTACATTGCTGATCGATAAAGCCTACTTAAAAATGCAAACCGCCAACTGTAACGGATAACGCTACGCGACAACTCAATTTTACGACGGCAATTAATTCATTCCGGGAATCAGCACGGCATCACGACAACAATTAAATAATAGAATAAGTACTCAACTAACCTGTGATTGAAGAATCACAACCTTGACTGTAGATGTCCGCACTGGCCGCGAATATTGACATCAAAATTATATCAGCCTCTTGGCTGCGATCTGTCTACGCTGAGGTTTGGTGGGCGACTGCTCACGACAAAGTCAGTGCGCCTTCCACTCGCCTCCACGGGCCGCGTGACTTTCATGATTCATGAAGAAAACCAGAGTCACGATAAGTTCCACCAACCCGTGCTGCATGAAGCACGCGTGAACTTAGAGATCTCTACCATGTGCGCACTTGAGGGAACATTCTAGATTTTCTATAAATAACTAGAATAGCTCCTCCCCGCACTATTTTTTGATGGGGAATCCCCTATTAATTGATATTAATTCAAGGGAGACCAACGCATCGCACTCCCTTCAAAGGGATATTATGCAGAGATCTGCCGTTCTTTATCCGTTTCGTCACAATAACTCTAATCCAGACATGAAGCAAGAAAACTCTGAACATCATAGACCACAGATCTCAATATTGTCCTGTTAGTTCACATCCACCTCACCGGACAAAGTTTCAGGTCTCTCTTTCCAGCGTAGGTTGTTCGAACAACAGCTTTTAGGTTTCCGTGCCAACACGATATAGTCACTCATCTGGTCTGGGAAAGTGCCATGGGATCACTTGGCACAATTTTGGTTGGGAAATAATATAATGAGATCAGTTTGTGTATGGGGAATGAGTCAGGGTCTTTCGCTGTCCCGGACAAGGATGGGAATTAGGCGTAGGTCCAACCAGAATCATCAGCAAACACTTGACCCTAAGTCAATGAGAATACTTGAGTTGCGGTATTGTCACTCGTTTAATTTTAGTCCTGATTCTCCCTCATAATTAGAAACATTCTACCTGGTATGGCCACTGACTTGACCTGGCTTCATCAGTTGCATATAGCTTTAGGCATAGAAGCCCTGTCGAGTTCTTCAACTCACTTTACGGTCAAAAGAAGGACCCTGTAGATGACAAAGATTAGTGAGCGACCGGGCTGACTCATGCACCACAATCCTGAGGTCCAATTGGGCCTCAGTTAATAAATTGGTTATGCATTTTGGCTTACCTAATCAATTAGATAAGTGGCCTGTTTGAATGGGTCTGACATGTCAGGTAGCCCCTGGATTGGCTACGTCCTGGCTTGAGTAGACCTCCATCTTGTAGACGTCCTGTCGGCTACCCTATGCACCCTTTTGCATACAAGACTCACTCTCCACACTCATACCCTGCCTTTATTACGACCAAGCTCTTGTGGTGTGGTGTGTTTAAGGATATGTGTTTCTCCCCCTTAACTAATATTATAGTAGTGAGGATGTATGGCACTCAGTGTAGTTCCCCATCCCCAGCAAGAATAGAAAAGAAGATACCACTCCTTCGGGCTGCTGCTCTTGTCTGAGCTGTCGCCGCAATGTACCGGCCGTGCCTCACCTTACCCGTAGAACTCGATGATCATAGATTGGTGGACCCCATCCCCAAGGAGCCCTTCCCTCCTTCCGGCATACCGTAGCTATCCAATGATTATATTCTAAAGAAAGATGACAGTATGTCCAGTTCAGGCCGTAGAAGGAAAGATAGCAACAGCTCATCTGCCGCCAAGAACAAATGCAATCCTCTGGGGAGATATATTGTTCAGATTCACTCCCCGGCGATGCCAAGAACAAGACGCTTGTCAATCTACTCCCAATATGGCAAGACTGCCGTCTCGCCAATTCGTCTCACCAGTCGAGACAACCAGTTATCTTTATAAACCAAGGTCTAGCAGTATTCAATAAAACCCAATTATTACCTTTTCATTCAACCATCAGCATGCTGCGCTTCCTTTGTCGCACTCTTTGAAGTGTCACATAGACATGAGGCAGTCTAGACATCATACTTGATTCAACGGACATTGTTTTTCCCCCAGAAGTTGAACCCGTGTATATTTGGTGCAAGGCGCCCTAGCGGGTTTTCCCCAAAGAAAAGACATATATCTAATTATTCTATTATCAAGATCGTGTTGTTAAAGTATCCCAGAGAACTATCTTCCATAGTGATTGAACAAATAAGAGAACTGAGGGTTCCCGAAAGCTGTTTCCCCCAGTTTACCCAAAATAAAAGAAGGCATAAGGACATGAGCCATTGGCGTTTCGCCACAGTAATGATGGGTCAAACTGTATAATGAAATGCCGCAACCAAAAGTCAGTGACAACACTATTGGCCTTTGCAGAAAAATTGAGAGCCTAATTCTGAACAGGGCATGCTGGGATCAGGGTTGATCTTACCCCGACGAAACCATCACCCAGCTTCTCTTCAAGTGTTTTCTACTTTCGTGTGTCCAGGAAATGTTATTACAATTGTTCCCTGTGTTATTAACTCACTCTGTGGCAGCCTGGAAATACCTACACAAGACATGCACCTTGGTCAGAGTGGCGTTGGACTGTCAAATAATCATGTCAACCTAGAGTGGACATCTCTGAAGCTTTGGTTTAGAGATGTACAGGATGTAAAATATACATGTCAGCCAAGAGTGGACATTTCTGAAGCTTTGGTTTAGAGATGTACAGGATGTAAAATATACATGTCAGCCAAGAGTGGACATTTCTGAAGCTTTGGTTTAGAGATGTACAGGATGTAAAATATACATGTCAGCCAAGAGTGGACATTTCTGAAGCTTTGGTTTAGAGATGTACAGGATGTAAAATATACATGTCAGCCAAGAGTGGACATTTCTGAAGCTTTGGTTTAGAGATGTACAGGATGTAAAATATACATGTCAGCCAAGAGTGGACATTTCTGAAGCTTTGGTTTAGAGATGTACAGGATGTAAAATATACATGTCAGCCAAGAGTGGACATTTCTGAAGCTTTGGTTTAGAGATGTACAGGATGTAAAATATACATGTCAGCCAAGTGTGGACATTTCTGAAGCTTTGGTTTAGAGATGTACAGGATGTAAAATATACATGTCAGCCAAGAGTGGACATTTCTGAAGCTTTGGTTTAGAGATGTACAGGATGTAAAATATACATGTCAGCCAAGAGTGGACATTTCTGAAGCTTTGGTTTAGAGATGTACAGGATGTAAAATATACATGTCAGCCAAGAGTGGACATTTCTGAAGCTTTGGTTTAGAGATGTACAGGATGTAAAATATACATGTCAGCCAAGAGTGGACATTTCTGAAGCTTTGGTTTAGAGATGTACAGGATGTAAAATATACATGTCAGCCAAGAGTGGACATTTCTGAAGCTTTGGTTTAGAGATGTACAGGATGTAAAATATACATGTCAGCCAAGAGTGGACATTTCTGAAGCTTTGGTTTAGAGATGTACAGGATGTAAAATATACATGTCAGCCAAGAGTGGACATGTGAAGATTGATGTAGGTTGGCAGGTCCACCCAGCCACAGGCTCTCACCCACATTGACATGGGTTGGCATGTCCACCCAGCCATGGATTGGCAGGTCCACCCAGCCACAGGCTCTCACCCACATTGACATGGGTTGGCAGGTCCACCCAGCCATGGGTTGGCAGGTCCATCCAGCTGTGGGTTGGCAGGTCCACCCAGCCACAGGCTCTCACCCACATTAACATGGGTTGGCAGGTCCACCCAGCCATGGGTTGGCAGGTCCACCCAGCCACAGGCTCTCACCCACATTGACATGGGTTGGCAGGTCCACCCAGCCGTGGGTTGGCAGGTCCACCCAGCCTAAATGGATTCCAGGAAATGTCTAGGGAAGTAAAGGCAGCCAGCATGACACAGACCACATCAGCCACCCAATGCAGGTTGGTCTGTGCAAATATGGGTTTAGCACCATGTGCCCAGTGCTCTTTAAGATGTTTACAAGGGACCTTGACCTTCTTGTTATTGTGTTTGTGTCCAACAGATGTCAGCAGCCAGAGCCAGCTACTGGGCCAGGTTTCTCCACATCCTCATGTCACAGCTTTAAACCATTCCCACAGCTGCATGGAATTGTGCACACAGGATGACAACCTGGCCCTGGGGTCGCTGTATGAGCGGGAGAACATTCCTCTGACTCCGGGCATTGTGTGGAGGGAAAAACAAGAAATTGAGAGGCGACAGCGGTATGTGTCTTCAAACAACTATCTGTTTGTTCTCTCTCTCTCCCTCTCTCTCTCTCTCTGTTATCTTCCCTCTGGGCATTGTGTGGAAGGGAAAAACAAGAAATTGAGAGAGGACAGTGGTATGTGTTTTCTGTTCTCTCTTTCTATGGGCATTGTGTGGAGGGAAAACCAAGAAATTGAAAGAAGACAGTGGTATGTGTTTTCTGTTTTCTCTCTCTCTCTCTCTGGGCATTGTGTGAAGGGAAAAACAAGAAATTGAGAGGAGACAGTGGTATGTGTTTTCAAACATGTCTGTCTGTTCTGCCTCTCTATAACATTCCCTCAGGGCATTGGGTGGGAGTTTGAAGACAATTCTTCTTCTTCTTTACTTCTTTTGTTCTTCACTATGCTCTATGCCTGTGTCTCAGGCTTGTTTGATGATTGGTTTCCGAATTAGGACTCGCTCAGTCGCTTGATATGCTGCGATGTGGGTTTTTAAGGCGATAGTGACTCCATCGATTCATCTTTTTTGTGTTCTTCCTCTGCCTCTTGATGTTTCCATTTTCATGTTGTATGCTCTTGCTGCTGCCCTTTATTCCCGATTTGGCATAGGCACATAACTAAGTGATGTCAAGCCGTCCTATCTGTTGCTGTGTCCTGCAGCTCCCTCCATGTCCCCCCATGCCACTCACTCTGTCTCTAAACTATTGTATTTCTTCTACCACCTGTTCTTTCTTTCAGAGTCCATACACAGTTTGAACATGCAGGTGACAAGTCTGGAGATGGTCCCGGGTGAGGGGTCTTTGGTCTTCCTCAATCAGTCAAGTCAGTGCTTGTTTGCTGGTAGGCACTAGGTGCTAGCTGAATGGGTTTCATTCTCTCAAGGTGTTCAGAGAAGAAATTATTGGATGAGATCAAAGTCAGAGAGTTATGTTACATGTGGGTAGACAACGTCAAGAGATGAACTTGAAGACAATGTTACATGTAGGCAGACAACATCAAGAGATGAACTAGAAGACAATGTTACATGTGGGCAGACAACATCAAGACATGGACTAGAAGACAATGTTACATGTGGGCAGACAACATCAAGAGATGGACTAGAAGACAATGTTACATGTGGGCAGACAACATCAAGAGATGAACTGGAAGACAATGTTACATGTGGGCAGACAACATCAAGAGATGGACTAGAAGACAATGTTACATGTGGGCAGACAACATCAAGATATGGACTAGAAGACAATGTTACATGTGGGCAGACAACATCAAGAGATGGACTAGAAGATAATGTTACATGTGGGCAGACACCATCAAGAGATGAACTGGAAGACAATGTTACATGTGGGAGACAACATCAAGAGATGAACTAGAAGACAATGTTACATGTGGGCAGACAACATCAAGACATGGACTAGAAGACAATGTTACATGTGGGCAGACAACATCAAGACATGAACTAGAAGACAATGTTACATGTGGGCAGACAACATCAAGACATGGACTAGAAGACAATGTTACATGTGGGCAGACAACATCAAGAGATGAACTAGAAGACAATGTTACATGTGGGCAGACAACATCAAGAGATGAACTAGAAGACAATGTTACATTTGGGCAGACAACATCAAGAGATGAACTAGAAGACAATGTTACATGTGGGCAGACAACATCAAGAGATGGACTGGAAGACAATGTTACATGTGGGTAGACAACATCAAGAGATGAACTAGAAGACAATGTTACATGTGGGCAGACAACATCAAGAGATGAACTGGAAGACAATGTTACATGTGGGCAGACAACATCAAGAGATGGACTAGAAGACAATGTTACATGTGGGCAGACAACATCAAGAGATGAACTGGAAGACAATGTTACATGTTGGCAGACAACATCAAGAGATGGACTAGAAGACAATGTAGCATGTGGGTAGACAAGAAGAAGATACATTTGGTTTTGAATCACTTGGTGATTGAGGCAGTCATTTGGTTTTGATGCACTTGGTGATTGAGGCAGACATTTGGTTTTGATGCACTTGGTGATCGAGGCAGACATTTAGTTTTGATACACTGGTTGACCAAGGCAGACATTTGGTTTTGATGCACTAGTTGTTTGAGGCAGACATTTAGTTTTGAATTATGACTGAATTGTACTCAAACAAGTGACAGTTACAGACTTGACTAAGGATCCCTGAAACAGCTGCCGAGGACTGACATTCTTCATTAGAATAATATGGCTGTCCTGAGTAGACAGCAGCCTCGGCGTCAACACACAGTGACATGTAGAACACCATATTGGCGATAATTGGCCAATGTGAGGAGATTATGTGACATGCCATCTCCAGTACTTGACATACTTATTGCTGTCATTCTCAGCGGTGAAGGTGACCAAGAGCTCTTGGACTCCTCCCAACCTCTGATGCGTACATCCAGTCTGAAACATCAGCGAGGCTTCCCACACTCAAAGTACACATACAACCGCAGGTCTAGCGGACCCATCTTGTCACTGCAGGAGGGGCAGAAGGATGGGCATGATCAGTCAATTTGGTTTGGAGAAGCTCAGCAAACGGATTTGAAGAAGCTTGAAGCATCCCAGTCTGGCCAAATGAGAGATACGGTCATGCCAGATACTAGTGGTAGGTTTGTGCTTGATTGTGTTGTTTGTTGCACTTTTTCTGTTGCTTGAACTTCCTATGTTACAAGCAGGCTTCAAATGAAACCTTACGCGCGCACGCGTGTGTGTGTGTGTGTGCGTGCGTTCGTTCGCGTGCGCGCGCATTCGCGCGCGTGTGCGAGAGAGAGAGAGAGTGTGTGAGTGAGTGAGTGAGAGAGAGAGAGAGAGAGAGAGAGAGTATATTCTGAAACAGTAAAGATTAAACCTTACATGTTTTTGTGTGTGTGTGGGCGTGCGTGCGTGCATGCATGCATGCGTGCCTTAGTGTTCTTGTTCATTCTGAAAAAGTAAAGATTAAATGTGTTATTTTTCAGTACAGTCACCACTGTGCTCAATGCAAGTCTTTCAGTGCTGATAAAGTGCTTGGATTCCTCTAGAAAAACATTCTGTTGGTCGCATGTGTAATGACTTGTGCACCACCTCCTATATCTAAATATTGGACTGAAAAGTTTTGAAACTTCCTTTGAAACATTCATACACTTGCTGGACTGACAGGCATTACCGTACTGGACCGTCATTCACTTATGAATTTCTATAGATTTCACCTCTTCACTAATCAAACAATGGATAATAGAAAGCAACCGGTGTTTAACACTCTTGACATCCTTAACAACAATATTGACAGATTACAAGACAACGGCATGGTTATTGTAATTGTTATCACACTTGTAAGGTTTTCATGTGAAGCCCCTAGTAGAAGATCATTGCAAACACAATGAGGTTTGAAGCTGTGTCGTATGTTAACATTGTTCACTTGTGTTAGTTCAGCTCTGTCTGTTTGCCTTTGTCTTGCTCAGTCCACTCTTCTCCACAGTGTGTATCTTGAATAAATGTTGCAGATACTTGCTGTAGTGTAGATAGTTGCTGTAGTGTAGATAGTTGCTGTAATGTAGATACTTGCTTTAGTGTAGATAGTTGCTCTAGTGTAGATACTTGCTGTAGTGTAGATAGTTGCTGTAGTGTAGATACTTGCTGTAGCGTAGATAGTTGCTGTAGTGTAGATAGTTGCTGTTGTGTAGATAGTTGCTGTTGTGTAGGTAGTTGCTGTTGTGTACATAGTTGCTGTTGTGTAGATAATTATTAGTTAGGGTATCTTCATTGCACTCCGGACAGGTCCATAGGTGCTTAGATCCTCCCCCCAGCATATGCATCAGCGTCCGGTGGCTAATAGTGCCAGTTCTGTGTTGGTTGACGATGCACCTCGTTTTCCCAATGTACCTCTTGCGTCTGGCCGTGCCAAGTTTTTACTCCTAAGTCTTTAATCCTGGACAGCGATGTGGATTCACTGACGTCAAAGTCCTCTGTTCCCGACATATCTTTAAGGACGTTAATAACATCGGTACGATCCATGGGCTGGCCATCTACAGGGGGTGCAGAGCCAGCCAGTTTATCAGCTCGTTCATTTCCCTCGACTCCTGCATGTCCCGGGATGAAGATGAAGGTGACTTTACGGACAACAGACTTCCGCAGTGACTCAGTCCACTGTCTACGTACAGATCCAGCTTCGACCCTCCGAATCATGTTCACTGAATCACTTAGTACACACACGTTGGTATAATGCTGTGATTCCAGCATATGAAAGCCTGAGTAATTGCCATCACCTCCATCATCATGCTGCTCGTGGTCATACAGTGGGCACCACTGGATTCTTGAACGGTTCGGCCCGCTGAACGGGCTGTAAATGCCCACGCACTTCTCTGCTGCTTTACAACAGATCCATCTGTATAGACGAGCACTTCGGGGCTATCAGATGAGCGCGTTGACCTCTGCATTGACAGCGGCAGGATTCTGTTCTCTGCACCGTCTGTCGAGTGTGATAATGCAGGAGAAAGTGCACTTAAAAGCTGGAGGCACCGGCACCCATTCCTTGCCGGGGTTGATACTGGTAAGACTGCAGACCTGTCTGACGACATCTTCCGCCCGACCCATCCATGACTTGCCCCTCTTTAGCCCGTCGCCCTTTTCTCTGAATATAGCGTCATGCAGAGGATGCTGCTCATCTGCACTTATTTTTAAGTATGCACGAGCTCTCCAGATCTTGATCCTGTGGTTCATTGTTGGGAAGTCAAGGAGGTATCTCATTGCTACACATCTGGTGTCTCTCGTGCAGCCCAAAATGATGCGCATGGCTTCGTTTTGTACCTTTTCAAGTCTTCCAATCTGTGTAGGGCTGACAGTGAAGATGGCCAGGGCATACTCGATGTGTGAAAGCACCAGTCCTTGGAACAGAAGTATTAGCAGTCTTTGCTCAATATTGGCAGTCGCCATGACTCTCATTGCTGACAAACCTTTTCGAGCTTTCATTATAACATAATCGACATGATCTCTGAAGGACAGGCTACGATCAAGCCTCACGCCAAGATATCTCATTGACTGGGTTCTACTCAAAATGCTCCTATCCATTCTTACTGCCGGCAGGTCTGTGTTCACAATATGGTTGTTTAGGGAGAACCATGTAACTGATGCCTTTGCAGGGTTGACAAGGGCAACGGCATCAGCACACCATGAGGAAATTCGATCTAGTTCGCCCTGCATATCATTGGCAACCACCTGTCTATCTCGACCCTGTCGATACACGAGAATGTTGTCAGCAAATGACAGAGTCCTACCCCATGCGTCCAACTGTTGTTCAGGGATCGGCACCGTATGCACGTTGAATAGTACTGGTAACAGTGGTGAACCCTGCGTCAATCCTGGACATATTGTTATCGGCTCAGAAGACCAACTCCCGCATCTTAGCACCACCTTCCGTTGGAGCAGAACTGCAGCTATCTATCGTACAAGGTGAGGGTGCACTTTCAGTCTGAGGAGAGTTTGCATCAAGTGCTCGAAGGATACTCTATTGTATGCGTCCTCTAAGTCTATGGCGGCCGCACATGTCTCTTCTCTGACCTGAAATCCTTCGTAAATATCTTTAGCAAAGACCGTCGCATTCAGCCATGACTCTTTGTTACGTCTGTATCCTCCAAGTGTGGGCGGGAAGCAGCTGAGTTGTTTCAAGTCACAAGCAAGTCTGTATACTACAATTTTCTCCAGTAGTTTGCCAGCAGTGTTCTGCATCGTAATGATTCTGTAGCCGCTTATCTTGGAATGGTCTTTGTTCGGTTTTGGCAGCGGCAGCAAGTAGCTGTGTAGCCATTCCTCTTTGATCTGACCCCTCTGGATACTGGTGTTGAATTCTCTGACCAGTTCTTTCATATCATCATCTGACATTATCAGTAGTTCACCATATTGGATGCCGTCTGGACCTGGGGCGGTGTTAGGTGATTTCTTGAGCATCGCACATATTGTCTCAGCTGTGATTATGCATTCTTCGTCTGTCCTGACCCCCTCACACAACTGAGAGAGGGTCGATGTGGTCCTCTGTCTGGCGGGCTCGTCTTTCTGGTCAGTCTGCTCTCTGTAGCGTGCAAGAAGGGCCTTACCTTTATCCGCATCCAGGCTCGTGTGCACGAACTCCGTTGCACAGTCCGAACTCCATTTCACCTCGAAAACACATTTAATCCATAAACATTTCGGGAAAACAGCACGTTCCGTTTTACGGGATGAAGAAATGTCCCGCCCTATGTGTGTAGATAGTTGCTGTAGTGTAGATAGTTGTTGTGGAGATAGTTGCTGTTGTGTAAATAGTTGCTGTTGTGTATACTTGCGGTAGTGTAGATAGTTGCTGTTATGTAGATACTTGCTGTAGTGTAGATAGTTGCTGCAGTGTAGATAGTTGCTGTAGTGTAGATACTTGCTGTAGTGTAGATACTTGCTGTAGTGTAGATACTTGCTGTAGTGTAGATAGATGCTATAGTGTAATGTAGATAGTTACTGTAGTGTAGTGTAGATAGTTGCTGTAGTGTAGTGTAGATATATGCTGCAGTGTAGTGTAGATAGTTGCTATAGCGTAGTGTACATCGATGCTATAGTGTAGTTAGTTGCTGTAGTGTAGTGTAGATAGTTGATATAGTGTAGATAGTTGCTGTTGTGTAGTGTAGATAGTTGATATAGTGTAGTGTAGATAGTTGCTGTAGTGTATATAGTTGCTATAGTGCAGATAGTTGCTATAGTGTAGTGTAGATAGTTTCTATAGTGAATATAGTTGCTGTATTGTAGTGTAGATAGATGCTATAGTGTAGATAGTTGCTATAGTGTAGTGCAGATAGTTTCTATAGTGAATATAGTTGCTATAGTGTAGTGTAGATAGTTGCTGTAGTGTAGATAGTTGCTATAGTTTAGTGTAGATAGTTGCTGTAGTGTAGATAGTTGCTGTAGTGTAGTGTTGATAGCTGCTGTAGTGTATTGTAGATAATTGTTGTAGTGTAGATACTTACTGTAGTGTAGATAGTTGCTATAGTGTAGATAGTTGCTGTAGTGTAGTGTAGATAGTTGCTGTAGTGTAGTGTAGATAGTTGCTATAGTGTAGTGTAGATAGTTGCTATAGTGTAGTGTAGATAGTTGCTATAGTGTAGTGTAGATAGTTGCTGTAGTGTAGTGTAGATAGTTGCTATAGTGTAGTGTAGATAGTTGCTATAGTGTAGTGTAGATAGTTGCTATAGTGTAGTGTAGATAGTTGCTATAGTGTAGTGTAGATAGTTGCTGTATAGTAGTATAGATAGCTGCTGTAGTGTAGTGTAGATAGCTGCTATAGTGTAGTGTAGATAGTTGCTGTAGTGTTGATAGCTGCTGTAGTGTAGTGTAGATAATTGCTGTAGTGTAGATACTTGATGTAGTGTAGATAGTTGCTAAAGTGTAGATAGTTGCTGTAGTGTAGTGTAGAGTTTCTATAGTGAATATAGTTGCTGTATTGTAGTGTAGATAGATGCTATAGTGTAGTGTAGATAGTTCCTGTAGTGAATATAGTTAATAGTGTAGTATAGATAGTTGCTGTAGTGTAGCTAGTTGCTATAGTGTAGTGTAGATAGTTGCTGTAGTGTAGTGTAGATAGTTGCTATAGTGTAGTGTAGATAGTCGCTATAGTGTAGTGTAGATAGTCGCTATAGTGTAGTGTAGATAGTTGCTATAGTGTAGTGTAGATAGTTGCTATAGTGTAGTGTAGATAGTTGCTGTATAGTAGTGTAGATAGCTGCTGTAGTGTAGTGTAGATAGTTGCTATAGTGTAGTGTAGATAGTTGCTGTAGTGTAGTGTATATATAGTTGCTGTAGTTTAGTGTAGCTAGTTGCTATTGTGTAAATTGTTGCCATAGCGTGATACAGAGAAGTGGAGTAATAGTTGCTATAGTGTAGATAGTTGCTATAGTGTAGTGTAGATAGATGCTGTAGTGTAGATAGTTGCTATAGTGTAGATAGTTGCTATAGTGTAGTGTAGATGCTGTAGTGTAGATAGTTGCTGTAGTTTAGTGTAGCTTGTTGCTATAGTATAAATAGTTGCTGTAGTTTAGTGTATCTAGTTGCTATAGTGTAGATAGTTGCTATAGTGTAGTGTAGATAGATGCTGTAGTGTAGTGTATATATAGTTGCTGTAGTTTAGTGTAGCTAGTTGCTATTGTGTAAATTGTTGCCATAGCGTGATACAGAGAAGTGGAGTAATAGTTGCTATAGTGTAGATAGTTGCTATAGTGTAGTGTAGATAGATGCTGTAGTGTAGATAGTTGCTATAGTGTAGTGTAGATAGTTGCTGTAGTGTAGTGTAGATAGTTGCTATAGTGTAGTGTAGATAGTTGCTATAGTGTAGTGTAGATAGTTGCTATAGTGTAGTGTAGATAGTTGCTATAGTGTAGTGTAGATAGTTGCTATAGTGTAGTGTAGATAGTTGCTGTATAGTAGTATAGATAGCTGCTGTAGTGTAGTGTAGATAGCTGCTATAGTGTAGTGTAGATAGTTGCTGTAGTGTTGATAGCTGCTGTAGTGTAGTGTAGATAATTGCTGTAGTGTAGATACTTGATGTATTGTAGATAGTTGCTGTAGTGTAGTGTAGAGAGTTTCTATAGTGAATATAGTTGCTGTATTGTAGTGTAGATAGATGCTATAGTGTAGTGTAGATAGTTCCTGTAGTGAATATAGTTAATAGTGTAGTATAGATAGTTGCTGTAGTGTAGCTAGTTGCTATAGTGTAGTGTAGATAGTTGCTGTAGTGTAGTGTAGATAGTTGCTATAGTGTAGTGTAGATAGTCGCTATAGTGTAGTGTAGATAGTCGCTATAGTGTAGTGTAGATAGTTGCTATAGTGTAGTGTAGATAGTTGCTATAGTGTAGTGTAGATAGTTGCTGTATAGTAGTGTAGATAGCTGCTGTAGTGTAGTGTAGATAGTTGCTATAGTGTAGTGTAGATAGTTGCTGTAGTGTAGTGTATATATAGTTGCTGTAGTTTAGTGTAGCTAGTTGCTATTGTGTAAATTGTTGCCATAGCGTGATACAGAGAAGTGGAGTAATAGTTGCTATAGTGTAGATAGTTGCTATAGTGTAGTGTAGATAGATGCTGTAGTGTAGATAGTTGCTATAGTGTAGATAGTTGCTATAGTGTAGTGTAGATGCTGTAGTGTAGATAGTTGCTGTAGTTTAGTGTAGCTTGTTGCTATAGTATAAATAGTTGCTGTAGTTTAGTGTATCTAGTTGCTATAGTGTAGATAGTTGCTATAGTGTAGTGTAGATAGATGCTGTAGTGTAGTGTATATATAGTTGCTGTAGTTTAGTGTAGCTAGTTGCTATTGTGTAAATTGTTGCCATAGCGTGATACAGAGAAGTGGAGTAATAGTTGCTATAGTGTAGATAGTTGCTATAGTGTAGTGTAGATAGATGCTGTAGTGTAGATAGTTGCTATAGTGTAGTGTAGATAGATGATGTAGTGTAGATAGATGCTGTAGTGTAGATAGTTGCTGTAGTTTAGTGTAGCTTGTTGCTATAGTATAAATAGTTGCTGCAGTTTAGTGTAGCTAGTTGCTGTAGTGTAGATAGTTGCTATAGTGTAGATAGTTGCTATAGTGTAGTGTAGATAGATGATGTAGTGTAGATAGTTGCTATAGTGTAGTGTAGATAGATGCTGTAGTGTAGATAGTTGCTGTAGTTTAGTGTAGCTTGTTGCTATAGTATAAATAATTGCTGTAGTTTAGTGTAGCTAGTTGCTATAGTGTAGATAGTTGCTATAGTGTAGATAGTTGCTATAATGTAGTGCAGATAGTTGTTGTAGTGTAGTATAGATGGTTGCTGTAGTGCAGATAGCTACTGTAGTATAGTGTAGCTATTTGCTATAGTGTAGATAGTTGCTGTAGAGTGATACAGAGAAGTGTGGAGTAATAGTTGCTATAGTGTAGATAGTTACTGTAGTGTAGATAATTATTGTAGCATGGTACAGAGAAGTGGTGCAGTAGTGGTGTGATGTGGCTGGCCAGCCCTGTGGTCATGAGTGTGAACCTCTATCAGACAGAGTTTTAAAATTGACTTGTATGGGTGTATCACATAGTGTCTTGTGGTATGTACAATGGGTTGTGTACTGTTGTTTAGTTCTGTAGTGTGATGTGGATATGTATGGTTATTCATTGATATGTATGGACATGTGTGGATGTATATGGATATGTGTATTCATTTGTGTATTTTATTTTTCAGTCACCGAAGTGAAACGTAATTTCCATACAGAGGTGACGCCACAGCACATGCCCTCCACGCTCCAGCTGCATCCTCCCTGTGAACTTGTACCTCCACCTTCAGGAGGTAGTCAGACCAGCTTTCAGAGTTCAGAGAGCCATTCTTCAGGAGACGCTGCATTCAGCCAATATCCTTCTCTGAACACGAGTACAGAAAGTCCACCAAGAGCCAGGGGAAACATAGATTCAGACACCTTGGCCTTGATTCGAGAAATTGGGTCAGCTCTGTTGATGAGCCCATCTGCTCAAAAGTCAACAGAAGATGCTGATGAAAGTCGGCCATGCTCAAACATGGTCAGGTATTTTGTGAGGCAGATTGAGCAACAGACAAAGAAGGCCAGTCCCTCTGTTGTTGCATGTCGAAGACCTGGTTCATCTGAGTTGGGTGAATCCAGGAAGGCTACAGTGACAAGGGGTGAAGCCAGTCCTGCAGCACTTTCTCCCACCACCTCCCCAACAAGGTCAAGGCAACTGAGAGATCTTTTACCTGCTACAGCTCTGTCTACAGCTCTGTCTTCAGCTACATCTACAGCTCCAGCTACAGCCCCATCTACAGCTCCACCTACAGCTACAACTCCATCTGCAGCAGAGCCACCTGGCCACCCCAACACCCAGTCAAGGGCAGCTCAAGACTTCCCTGATACTCCAACTCCCTTCCAGGACACTGATGACCCTGGCATGATGAATCCTGCCAGGTTAGGCTGGGATGTAGCCGCCACAAGCCATGGACTAGCAGATGCGCCATCTCTGGTGCCAGAGGGAAAGCGCCATGTTGTACCACAAGTTTTGCCTCTCAGTGAAGCAGAGCCAGCCATTTCCCCAAGGTCTGAACTTGTAGTCTCTCCAAGCCTACACAGCCGCACTATTCAACTTGACATAGCAGAACCTTCTGTAGTTAGACACTTGGTTGAAAGGTTTGAACCCAAAAGCCCAGAACGTGATAGCTCAGAGTCTGCCCCTGACCATAATTTGAGGTTCAACTATAGCCATGGGAGTCTATCAACCCAGTGTCCTGGGACCAGCCAAACAGAGGACAGCAGTGTCCCGGCCAGGTCCCTGGAAGACTGCAGCCATCATTCCTGTCTGTCAGGACCACAGTTATCATCATCAGATCACAGTTTATCATCACAACCTGCCTCATCTTCATGTGTCCTGGGGACTACATCAGCCTCATCCACTTGCTAGCCCTGTCGAGTGAACATGCATCACTGCTCAGAACCTGACCAGTGTTGGCAACACAAACACGAGTCAATGACCTCTGTTCACACCATCAGTTGCATTGGCTTTATGGTGCTGGCCTCATTTGTGTAGACCAATCGGTACTGGCTGGAAGATGTGGCCAAT
This sequence comes from Cepaea hortensis, assembly GCA_963921405.1. NCBI lineage: Eukaryota > Metazoa > Mollusca > Gastropoda > Stylommatophora > Helicidae > Cepaea > Cepaea hortensis. The sequence continues at coordinate 378,776,336 of OY992876.1, read as the reverse complement.
AGGCTGGCTTCATATGTTTAGACCAATCAGTGAAGGCTGGATGATGTGACCAATAGGTTGGCCTCATATGTTTAGACCAATCGGTGAAGGCTGGATAGTTAGTTAGTTGACAGATCATCCTCATTGCACATCGAACCAATCAGTCCATAAGTGCTCGGATCCCCTCCTCAGCAAATCTTGCAGCATGTAGCGGCTAACAACACCATTTCTGTGTTGGTTTATCAGTCTTCTTTGGCTTCCTGCGTAGTATTCTTGTTTGGCCACACCTCTTTTAATTTGCTGTTCTCGCAGTCTGACCATGGTTGTAGATTCACAGTAATCACTTGGTTCTCGCAAAAGTCTTACTTCTTGTAGAGCATTCAGAATGTCGGCCTGGTCATGGCGTGTCCGCCCTCCACAGTAGCCTTACCTGCGAGCTTGTCAGCCCACTCATTTCCTTGAGAGACAGCAACCACTCTCTTTGGATCCACCCCATTTCTATCCTCTTGAGCATCCTCATTGAGTCGCTAAGGAAACATCATGCCCTATTGAATGTCTGTGTCTCGGGCCATGTTATTGCTTTACTTACTGCCATGACTTCCATGGTCAGGCTGCTTGTGGTCTCAACAAAAGCACCGGAGTCCTCCTTCACAATTCTCCCTCTGGCCTGAGCCGTAAAGGCCCATGAGCTTCTCACACGTCAAACGACTGGCCCATCTGTGCAAATGACAGCATCACCGTCAACCGAATTCTCGAAAATCAACGCTTGTACTTCCGCCTCCACATCAGCCGGATTGTCTTGTCTGCATTTTCTGTCTAGTTGGATGCAAACTGAAAAGGATGTACAGAAATCTGTTGGCACTTGTACCCACTCCTCGCCAGGTTCTAAGTCCTCAAGTGAACACACCTGTTGAAGAATGTCTTCGGCTTGACCCATCCATGACCTTCCTTCTTTTAACCTGCTGCCCTTCACCTTTCCTAATTTCACTATGCAGTGGATGTTGTGTGTTTTGCATTAACTCTGAGGTAGGCACGTGCTCTGCAAATTTGTATTCTGTCTTCAGTGGTTGGAAAATCAAGAAGGTAGCGCATCGCCCTGCATGCTGTATCTCTTGTACATCGAAGAATAATGTGCATAGCTTCGTTCTGTATCCTTTTCATCCTTTCCATCTGCTTATGGCTGAGAGTCAGGATCGCCATTGCATACTTCAAAACAGACATGACCAGCCCCTCGTACAGAAGACATATTTGGCGCTGCTCACAGTTTGCTGCCACCATCACACGCATCGCAGCCAAACCCCGCTTGGCCTTTGTTATCACCTGGTCTATGTGCTCACTTTAAGCCAGGCTTCGATCAAAACCTATCCCCAGGTAGTTCATTGCCTGCGTTCTTTCCACAGTCTCTGAACACAGATTTACAGTTGGTGTTGGAGTGTTGACAATATGATTATTCAACGAGAACCATGTCACTGTTGCCTTTGTTGGGTTGACCATTGCGCCAGCTTCAATGCACCAAGTGCTTATGTGATTTAGTTCTGTTTGTAGTTCCACAGCAACCTGATCTCTATCCTTGCCCTGACGATACACAAAAACATCATCGGCATATGACAGTGTCCTCCCCGGTCCAGTGATCTGCTCGCTGGTGATCCTCACAGTGTAGGCGTTGAACAGTACCGGAGATAATAGTGATCCCTGTGGGAGGCCAGGATATATTGTTGTTGATTCCGAAGTCCAAATGCCACATCTAAAAACTGCTTTCCGTTGGAAGAGGGCTGCAGCGATCCAACTAAGAAGGAAAGGACTTATCTTGAGTTCAAGAATCTGAAGCATTAAAAAATCCAATGGTACTCTGTTGTACGCGTCATCAAGATCAGTCGCTGCAGCAAAGGTTTCTATGCCTGAGTGGAAACCTTCATAGACATCATGGGCAAAAACTGCTGCATTGGTCCAGGTTTCTCTTTTTGGATGGTACCCTCCCAGGGTAGGTGGGAAAACACCTTGCCTCTCTAGCTGGCAATTAACTTCTCCAGCAGCTTGCCTATTGTATTCTGCATGGTTATTACTCGATATACCTGAATTTTTGTGTGGTCTTTGCCAGGCTTCGGCAAGGGAATCAGATAGCTGTGTAACCACTCCTCCTTGATGCTAGCACTCCCTATACTGTTGTTGTATATGTCTGCTAGTTTCTCTAGCTCGTTGTCGGTACACCTATTGATGTCGTATCTTATTTCATCTGGCCCTGGAGCGCTGTTTTTTGATCGTCGAAGCAGCCTTGATTTCTTTCACTGTCACTGTGTCTTCATCCGAAATATTCTGGGCCTTGCACCTGTCTGAGGTGACCTCCTTGGCAAGATTTCGGCCTTTCATGTCTGTCTGGTTGCTTTGCTCTAGATAGCGTTCGAAGAGAGCTTTGCCCTTGTCCTCGTCAGTCCTCTGCCAGATGAGGTCAGCACCTTGGAAGTCAGAAATTCTCTTATTCTTGACTACCCCATTCATGCTTTTATGTAGTCGCCAGAACAATTTCAGTGACTTGTCTGTGCTTACTCTTTGACATACCTCTACCCATTTTTCACTTTTAACCACCTTAACCAGTTTTTTAAAATAACTTACTTTTGTGTGCATCTCTCTTTCTAAGTTCATGCAGGGACTAGGATGGGCAACTCTGTTCTTCTTGGCTATTTGCCATTTCCTTACAGCACTACGCTTATCCACCCAGGCCTTTTCCACCTCAAAATTCCACCACGGTTGCTGCACCCAGCTTTTTTCCTGCCCTGAAGCTTTCTGTGCTTGTCGCGCCTTATTTTACTCACCACATCTTCCTCTGTACTGTCATACTGGAAGGTCTTGACCGTTGACTTGTGCTGCCTGGTTCTGCCTTTCTCCACCAATATGCTGCAAGGGTGGTGGTTGCTGCCGTGGTACCCTAGGACCCACTGTAGTGAGTGAAGGAGAAACCAGCGCCAGATCAATAGCACTATCCTCATCACCTGGCCGGCTTGCTGTCCTGATGACACAGCCATTGTTGATACAGACCAGGTCAATGGTTTCAAGTGCAGTCTCAAGCTCCTCTCCCTGTGTGTTAGAGGAAATGTTTCCCCATGATCTGCCTTTTGCGTTGAAATCACCACAGAAAATAATATTTCTCTCGTGACCTAATCACTTAAGCACTGCGACTTCTGGGAAACCACACTCGCGTTACGGGCATAAACATTAACCAACACAAATGGTAGACCGGATTGAACTCTTACCGCCTGTATTTGTATGTCGTCATTGCCCTAGCTGGACATTTGTTACCCTTTGAAAATAAAGTTGATTTGATTTGATTTGATTTGATTTGTCTAGCGACACCACCAAGCTGTCGCGAATGAGAATTGCCATTCCCAGATGTCGCCTGTTGTAGAAGCATTTGAAGCCGGCAATTTGGAGTAACTGATCATCCAGTCTCGTCTCCTGGAGCGCTACGATGTCGTACCTGTATACCAGATTTTCTAGAATAGGGCCCTATTGTTTTATGCTGGCACAGTTTCAATAAAGAATATGGGTATTTCTGAGGCCCAGATGGTCACACTTGAGTCTAAAACGTCTTTTGCCCCCTTGTATTCCGTGCCGTTTGCGGCCAACCCACCTTCCACGTCGCCTTGTTAAGCGCACCAGTGTGTACAACCTGGCCATCTGACAGCTTGGTGCAGATGGGACTGCTACAAGTCACCAGTGTCCTAAACAACATCAACACATGTGTCCCGTGAAATGCTCAACCCCTGAAGTTTCAGATCAATCATATAATTTTTAAATTGTTAATTTGAAAACCTATGTTAGTTAAAACGTGCTATTATTATTTGTTCATTAAACCCATCACGTCGTGGTCTGTTAAATTGGGAGTTTACCACATACACACAAACACTATAGCTGTAGTAATATGTTTGTATGCATTTAGCAAATCCATAACCATACTGTCACACATATTCTGTTGATTTCTGATATTTAATATGTAATTATTGTCATTGTTGTAATTATTGCATGTTGCTGAAATTCTGTTTCTTACTGGAAATCCATTAGTTGTGTTGAGTAAGAATTGAATATGAATCTTCTTCATGTCCTCCTCCGGTTTGTATGCTTGTGTTGCCTGTCTATGTCAGGTAATAAAGAGAGATCTGGTGTGTATTTCTTCTTCTTTCATATTTAACATCAACCTGAATGTATTTACGGAAAGCAACCTCCATAGAGTTTGATCCTCAAATGGAACGGGTTTGGGCCAAAAGAGTGTTTTCTGTTCTCCATACGTTGGACACTCCTGCAGCACATTTTTAATTGTCCTTTCACCAATTCCACAGCTACAGTCATCAATATGTCCTATCTTTAGCTGCTGTGTGCTTCATCCGAGGTAGCAATTATAAACTGTGTGGATAGTGGCCTGTATTGACTGACATGACTAGAAACAGGAGGCTGTAGTTGACTGACATGTCTGGAGACAGGAGGCTGTAGTTGACTGACATGTCTGGAGTCAGGGGGCTGTAATTGACTGACATGTCTGGAGACAGGGGGGCTGTAGTTGACTGACATTTCTGGAGACACTGTAGTTTACTGACATGTCTGGAGACACTGTTGTTGACTGACATATCTGGAGACAGGAGGCTGCAGTTGACTGACATATCTGGAGACAGAGGTTGGGGCCTCCAGGTTTCTCTCCCACAGTTTATGTACAAGCCTACTTTCTGAAATATGTTCTTTCTTGTGGATATGTTAAAGCTTCTCTTTTATGATGGATATGTTCAAATGTATCTTTTTAGTGGATATCTTTGTTGAATGTTTAGGGAATGTTTTAAAATATGATAGTTACTTAATTGTTACACATGTTTATTCTGTGCTGGCTATATTTACATGTTTGCTGTATGTTTAGTGGATGTATTTAAATGTTTAGTAGATATGTTTACAAGCTTGTTGTGTGTTAAGTGAATATATTTAAATGTTTGTTAAATATGTTGACATGTTTGTTATGTTTAAATGTTGTATGTTTAGTTATGCTTAAATGTTTGTTGTATGTTTAGTGGATATGTTTACAAGTTTGTTTAGTGAATGTTTGTTGTATGTTCAGTGGATATGTTGATGTGTTTGTTATATGTTTAAATGTTGTATGTTCAGTAGATATGTTGATGTGTTTATTATATGTTTAATTATTGTATGTTTAGTGGATATGTTGACGTGTTTGTTATTAAGTGGATATTTTACAATAGGTTTGGTCTGAAGTGAATTTGTTTGTTGACATGTTTGTTATTTGTTTACATGTTGTATGTTTAGTAGATATATTAACATGTTTATGTTTAAATGTTGTATGTTTAGTGGATAAGTTGAGGTGTTTGTTATATGTCTAAATGTTTAGTGGATATGTTGATGTGTTCGTTATATGTTTAAATGTTGTATGTTTAAGGATACTTGAAAATAGGTTTGTTCTGCAGTGAGTTTGTTCCCGATATACTAGTGATATATTATATATGCTCCATATATCTAGTTGCTGTGTATACATTCATGTCTTATTTTACGTTTTTGTTGTTTCATTAGTTGGATAGTTTTTACATATTCATTGAGTCATTTATTAAATAGTTTCTATGTTAGATATTAGTTGTATCATATTTTGGGGAAATGTTACTTGTAATTGTTGTATTCTTTGATCACTTCAGTTGTCCACCGATTCTCTGGATCGTTTACAGATATTTTTAGTTTTTACATCTTCGTTGTATCATTTGGTCATTTTAGTTCTGGTGTTTTCATTTTAGTTCTGGTGTTTTCATTTTACTATTGTTGTTTATGTATGTGAAGCATTGCTTCAGTTGCCTAACCAGTGCTTGATTGTATCTCCATGTGTCCATGATTACATAAGAAATATATAATATACCACTGCTTGATTTTATCTCTATGTGTCCAAGATTTCAAAAGTCACACACACAAGTTGAGCATGTCAACCTAGAATGTTACATGTTGGTCCAGGTTGTTGAATGTATCTTATTTTATAAGATTACAGATCCTGGCACCCAGTTTATGAGATTATAGATTACAGATCCTGGCACACATTTTTTTAGATTACAGATCCTGGCATCCATTTTTAGATTACAGATCCTGGCACCTAGTTTATGAGATTATAGATCCTGGCACCCATGATTTAGATTATAGATTACAGATCCTGGCACCTGGTTTATGAGATTATAGATTACAGATCCTGGCACCCATTTTTTTTTAGATTACAGCTCCTGGCACCCATTTTGTGAGATTATAGATTACAGATCCTGGCACCCATTTTTAGATTACAGATTCAGGCACCCTGTTTATGAGATTATAGATTATAGATCCTGGCACCCATATTTTAGATTATGGATTACATATCCTGGCACCTTTTTATGAAATTATAGATTACAGATCCTGGCACCCATTATTTTAGATTATAGATTACAGATCCTGGCACCCAGTTTATGAGATTATAGATCCTGGCACCCATTTTGTGAGATTATAGATTACAGATCCTGGCACCCGGTTTATGAGATTATAAATTAAAGATCCTGGCAACCATTTTTTAGATTATAGATTACAGATCCTGGCACCCATTTTGTGAGATTATAGATTACAGATCCTGACACCCATTTTTAGATTATAGATTACAGATTCTGGCACCCGGTTTATGAGATTATAGATTACAGATCCTGGCACCCATTTTTTTAGATTATAGATTACAGATCCTGGCACCCAGTTTATGAGATTATATATTACAGATCCTGTCACCCATTTTTTTTAGATTATAGATTACAGATCCTGGCACCCGTTTTGTGAGATTATAGATTACAGATCCTGGCACCTGTTTTGTGAGATTATAGATTATAGATCCTGTCACCCATTTTTGTTTAGATTATAGATTACAGATCCTGGCACCCGGTTTATGAGATTATAAATTACAGATCCTGGCACCAGGTTTGTGAGATTATAGATTACAGTTGCTGGCACATACATATGTTATCAGATTACACATGGAGATAGATTCACTCAGAATCAGAATGTTACACTATTTGTTCAACATTTTACATTGCCATAGTTGTTCCTCGCAACAATAATATGTTACATTGCTATAGTTTTTATGCACAACAATATGTTACATTGCTATATGTGTTACGTGCAACAACAATATGTTACATTGCTATAGTTTTTATGTGCAACAATACATTACATTGTTTTAGTTGTTACATGCAACAACATTACATTACATTGCTTTAGTTGTTACATGCAACAATACATTGCTATAGTTGTTCCTTGCAACATCAATATGTTACATTGCTATAGTTGTTCCTCGCAACATCAATGTTACATTGCTATATTTGTTCCTCGCAACAACAATACATTACATTGCTATAGTTGTTCCTCGCAACAACAATATATTACATTGCTATAGTTGTTCCTCGCAACAACAATACATTACATTGCTATAGTTGTTCCTCGCAACAACAATACATTGCATTGCTATAGTTGTTCCTCGCAACAACAATATATTACATTGCTATAGTTGTTCCTCGCAACAACAATACATTGCATTGCTATAGTTGTTCCTCGCAACAACAATATATTACATTGCTATAGTTGTTCCTCGCAACAATATATTACATTGCTATAGTTGTTCCTCGCAACATCAATACATTACATTGCTAGAGTCGTTACATGCAACAATGCATTACGTTGCTATAGTTGTTAGTGCAACAAAACGTTACATAGCTATAGTTGTTACGTTGCATCAGTTGTTGGACAGCTGTAGTGTTGTGTGCTAACTGGTCTTCAGGCTACATCTGTCAGCAACCCAGACAGGCAGGTCACCAGGTGTATGTGTCTGTCAGTAGTGTGCATGTCTGTGTCACCTGAATGTCGGTGACTTGTTGATAACATGCTGACTTGACCTTGGGCTCCAAGTGTGCACACAGGAGGCTCATCATGATCAGTGTATCCAGAAAGGTCTGTGGATTTAGTTGAGAACAACGGATGGTAGTTGATCCGTGTGGATAATTCACAGGAATATGTTTGTGGATTAGTGATTATTTCCCTGTAGTTACCTGTAGAAGTGATGAGGTGTAGGTATTTTGTGAAGTAATTATTTGGTTACCTGTAGCAGTGATGAGGTGTAGGTATTTTGTGAAGTAATTATTTGGTTACCTGTAGAAGTGATGAGGTGTAGGTATTTGGTGAAGTAATTATTTGGTTACCTGTAGAAGTGATTAGGTGTAGGTATTTTGTGAAGTAATTATTTGGTTACCTGTAGAAATGATGAGATGTAGATATTTGGTGAAGGTATTATTTGGTTGCCGGTCTCCCTGGCCTAGGAGTTAAACGACTTTCTCCGTAATCCCATTTATCCACGTAGGGTAACGCAGCTCGCGAGAATTGGAAGTGGTTCTCACCACATTGGTAACTTACGAGATAAGTGAGCTAGCTGCTCAGAAAGCAGTGGCAAACTACTGAGCGTAATCTTGCCAAGAAATCAACGACAGCGGTAAAATGCTGGTGGTGACAGCGATGTCCTGTAAAGGATATGCCCAAAAATATTATTTGCTTACCTGTAGAAGTGATGAGGTGTGGGTATTTGGTGAAGGTATTATTTTGTTACCTCTGGTCTTCCTGGCCTAGGGGTTAAACTGGTGGGCTGAGTAGTCTTGAGGTAAGGTGTCCGCCTCGAGAGCTGGAGGTCCCAATTCAAGCCCCAGTGAGGACCGGGATTTTTTTCACGTGGACTTCTAGTAACAAACATTTCCCATGGTCTCTGGGTAGTGAAATCGGACACCCATGTGTATAGTTGCGCACGTAAAAAATCCCTTGGCAGTTGGAAATCGAAAAAGAGTAGCCTAACGGCGCTGCCCGGGCAAAATTTCGAGTTAAAAATCTACCCAAAGTATTTCAGGATCCTCGCCGGTGCTACAGAGTTCATGCACTGAGCTGAGCTTCTCCGGACTCAGGTTTGAGTTAGGAGTAGAACGGAGCACTTATGGATTACACCCGTGTGCCGTGATGTTGATCCGTCAACTAAACTATTATTTTGTTGGTGATGAGGTGTAGGTACTTGGTGAAGGTATTATTTAGTTACCTGTAGAAGTGATAAGGTGTAGGTATTTGGTGAAGGTCTAGTTTGGTTACCCGTAGAGGTGATGAGGTGTAGGTACTTGGTGAAGGTATTATTTGGTTACCTGTAAAAGTGATGAGATGTAGGTATTTGGTGAAGGTCTAGTTTGGTTACCTGTAGAAGTGATGAGGTGTAGGTACTTGGTGAAGGTCTAGTTTGGTTACCTGTAGAAGTGATGAGGTGTAGGTACTTGGTGAAGGTCTAGTTTGGTTACCTGTAGAAGTGATGAGGTGTAGGTACTTGGTAAAAGTCTAGTTTGGTTACCTGTAGAAGTGATGAGGTGTAGGTACTTAGTGAAGGTCTAGTTTGGTTACCTGTAGAAGTGATGAGGTGTAGGTACTTGGTGAAGGTCTAGTTTGGTTACTTGTAGAAGTGATGAGGTGTAGGTACTTGGTGAAGGTCTAGTTTGGTTACCTGTAGAAGTGATGAGGTGTAGGTACTTGGTGAAGGTCTAGTTTGGTTACCTGAAGAAATTGTAACTGCCTGCTGAAACTATGTGTGCACATATAGGATATGTTATGTTCAATAGACAAGTTGGTATCTTCAATATGGTTGGTTGGATGCTCCAAAAGACTTGAGTTGTAGCTCTACAATCTGATGCATTGTTGTTGAAGGCCTTATAATCTGAGTGATGAATTATGTGGAATGATAGTGAGTGAGAGTGAGTGAGTGAAAGAACAGCACAGATATTCAACCACTACGTTGTATGTCTGTCTATTCCTGTGATAAGTACACTATAAATATGTACAGTGTTTTATTCATAAAGACATAATGGCATATGTTATTCTTAGATATTCCCACTATTCTCTTGTGATGTATGATGTAACTAACATGAGAAATATATTCATTGGTATTGAATGGCACTTATAAACACAACAGACAGAAGTAGAGATCAGAGCACACACTAAACCAGGGACATGCTGACAGCTAGAGGGACTAGCATTTGTCTAGAGTGGTCTTTTGTTTCTATGAATGTCAATCTGTGCCTACAAATTCATTTCTCCTGTTATATCAGTGGCCTCAAAGGTTTCCCAGTGATTCATGTTTATGATGTATATAATGAGCATGAGAAGTACATTCACAGCATGAGAAGTACATTCACAGCATGAGAAGTACATTCACAGCATGAGAAGTACATTCACAGCATGAGAAGTACATTCACAGCATGAGAAGTACATTCACAGATATTTCTCTAGCTAGTTGAGTGGGCTTGCGGGTTCCCAAACAAAGGATATTTGTGTGTTATGTATAACACAGTGGGACCAATGATTCACATCTCTGTACATGTTCATAACATACCTGGGGGATTCAAATGAAAATGTGACAAGTGTGCTAGAAATTCAATAACCATGCCATTGTCTTGTAACCTGTCAATATTGTTGTTACGGATGTCAAGGGTGTTCAGCATATGACATCATGGTGCAGATAACATGGTGATGTCATAAGGGCAGTTTAAAGATGGCCGCCCATCTTTTGACATGCACCAAAGAGGAGCAGCGGTCTGCTATCCGATTTTTGATCAGTGAAGGGAAGAAACCTATAGACATTAATCGGCAAATGAAGGTCCAATATAGTGATGCATGCCTGTTAGTTCAACAGGTTATGAATGGAGTAGGAAGTTTCAACCCACAATCAAATCCAAAAGACATGGATTTCTGAGTAAAGGTGTCCATGTTTGCAACATGACAATGCTCGACCCCCATACTGCCGTGCAATGGTTGAAACCATCGAAGACATCCACTTTCAGTGTGTACCACATTCCCCCGTACTCGCCAGACCTAGCCCCAAGTGATTTCCACCTGTTTGGACAACTCAAAGAATCTTTGGGAGGTTTTACGGTTTTCATTTGAATCCCCCTTGTACTAGACACAGCATCACAGCCCAGTGTGTTTATTCTACCAATTTTTGGTTCGTGTACATTTCTTAGACCCATAGTGCTGTATCAATGGTGGTGCTGGGGAGGGGGTGGGATCAGGTCCTGTACATTTCTGAGACCCATAGTGCTATAGCCGTGGTGGTGGGGAGGGGGTGGGATCAGGTCCTGTACATTTCTGAGACCCATAGTGCTGTATCGGTGGTGGTGCTGGGGAGGGGGTGGAATCAGGTCCTGTACATTTCTGAGACCCATAGTGCTGTATCGGTGGTGGTGCTGGGGAGGAGGTGGGATCAGGTCCTGTACATTTCTGAGACCTGTGGTGCTGGGGAGGGGGTGGGACCAGGTCCTGTACATTCCTGAGACCCATAGTGCTGTATCAGTGGTGGTGGGGAGGGGTGGGATCAGGTTCTGTACATTTCTGAGACCCATAGTGCTGTATCAGTGGTGGTGCTGGGGAGGGGGTGGCATCAGGTCCTGTACATTTCTGAGACCTGTGGTGCTGGGGAGGGGGTGGTGCTGGGGAGGGGGTGGTGCTGGGGAGGGGGTGGTGCTGGGGAGGAGGTGGTATCAGGTCCTGTACATTTCTGAGACCTGTGGTGCTGGGGAGGGGGTGGGATCAGGTCCTGTACATTCCTGAGACCCATAGTGCTGTATCAGTGGTGGTGGGGAGGGGTGGGATCAGGTCCTGTACATTTCTGAGACCCATAGTGCTGTATCGGTGGTGGTGCTGGGGAGGGGGTGGAATCAGGTCCTGTACATTTCTGAGACCCATAGTGCTGTATCAGTGGTGGTGGGGAGGGGTGGGATCAGGTCCTGTACATTTCTGAGACCCATAGTGCTGTATCAGTGGTGGTGCTGGGGAGGAGGTGGGATCAGGTCCTGTACATTTCTGAGACCTGTGGTGCTGGGGAGGGGGTGGGACCAGGTCCTGTACATTCCTGAGACCCATAGTGCTGTATCAGTGGTGGTGGGGAGGGGTGGGATCAGGTTCTGTACATTCCTGAGACCCATAGTGCTGTATCGGTGGTGGTGCTGGGGAGGGGGTGGCATCAGGTCCTGTACATTTCTGAGACCCATAGTGCTGTATCAGTGGTGGTGCTGGGGAGGGGTGGGACCAGGTCCTGTACATTTCCGAGACCCATAGTGCTGTATCAGTGGTGGTAGTGGGATCAGGTCCTGTACATTTCTGAGACCCATAGTGCTGTATCAGTGGTGGTGGTGGGGAGAGGTGAGATCAGGTCCTGTACATTTCTGAGACCCATAGTGCTGTATCAGTGAGGGGGGGGGGGGATTAAGTCCCCAAGTAGGAACCCACTGTGGTTATGTGAAGCGTTACGACCATCACATGTTATAGGCCTGAATGCACAGGGGGATAAGTGGTCAGTCTCTCCCTGCCCTACCTAGATATATATGTTCTGTAGTTGGTGTGTGACAGATCTTGCTGATGGCAGCACTGCAGAGGTGTCTGGTTTGTCTGACATCACTGTACAGCCAGGTGCTGTTGTCCTGTTGAGGCAACCAGTTCAAATCCTGGTTTTATGTTGGTTAGTGTGTGGTCTAATCACTACTCCTGTGAGAGCTGACCAATACCTGTGAGTGTAGTTCTCATGCTGTTTTAGTGGCCTCCAGAGATGCTCAACTATATGTATATGATGTATTATCTGGGCCTGCTTGTTTCTGTACATAGTTTCTATGGCCTATCCAGTGCTGTGTTCTCTGCTTGTTTCTAGAAAGTTAGTCACTCAGGTTTTGTTTCCTGTTGTCCCACACCCAGCCTAGGCTGGAGAAGGCATGATCTTGTGAAGTCACATGTAATGTCTGGATGCCACATCTACAGATAGATGTGATGTCATATGGACAGACAGGAGATGTCTCTTAGACAGACATGCAATGTCATTTAGATGGACATGAGATGTCACTTAGACATGTGATGATGTCTTTTAGACAGGCATGAGATGTTGTCTTTTAGACAGACATGAGATATTGTCTTTTAGACAGACATGAGATGTTGTCTCTTAGACATGCAAATTTTTTTTTAGACAAATGTGAGATGTTGTCTCTTAGGCATGAGATGTCTTTTAGAGATCTGATATCTTAGGATATGTGAAGTCATATACAGGAGATATGTTTTATTGAGTGATGTCATAAGGACAGACAGGAGATGTGTTGTTTTATTTTTATCACACTGCTACATGCTTGTGAAACCTGGACTGTTTATCAGCAACTCTAGGAAATTAAACCACTTCCACACAGTCTGCCTTAGGAAGCTACTGAAGATTAAATGGCAAGACAAGATCCCAGACACTGAAGTCCTAGAAAGAGCATCCATGCCCAGTATCCACACTCTACTAATGAAGAATCAGATTCGCTGGGCTGGTCACTTGACTCGCATGCCAGATCACAGGCCCCCTAAATGAATTTTTTCGGTGAATTGCGTTGTGGTAAACGCTCCCAAAGGAAACGCTTTAAAGACACTCTGAAAATCTCACTGAATGCTTTTGGAATTCATCATGACGCCTGGGAGACTGCAGCCAGAGACCGAAATTCGTGGCGTGCACCATTACGCAAGGGTGCAGTCACTTGTGAGGCAACCAGGACAGCAAGTGCTGTGAAGAAAAGACAGAACAGAAAATCCACTGCAGGAAATCCTCCTCCAGAAACATCAAGCATTCTTTGTTCACATTGTCAAAGAACATTTCGAGCCAAAGTAGGCCTTATCAGCCATCATAGAACTCACGGCTCCATACTTTCAACCCCACTGGATGAAATGAATGGTCATCATCATTCTTGATGGACAGACAGGAGATATGTTGTTTTATGGACAGACAGGAGATGTGATGTTTTATGGACAGACAGGAGATATGTTGTTTTATGGACAGACAGGAGATATGTTGTTTTATGGACAGACAGGAGATATGTTGTTTTATGGACAGACAGGAGATATGTTGTTTTATGGACAGACAGGAGATATGTTGTTTTATGGACAGACAGGAGATGTGATGTTTTATGGACAGACAGGAGATATGTTGTTTTATGGACAGACAGGAGATGTGATGTTTTATAGACAGTCATGAGATATTGTGTCTCATAGACAGACAGGAGATATATCTCCTAGACAGCAGCCTTAAAGATAACTGTCCATAAATAATAAATTGATGACATTTGACAAACTGCTTTGTTAAAAAATTCAAGTTTTTACTCAAGTCCTCGTTAGTTCATTCAGCCTGGTTATTTTAACATGGTAGTAAGGGCCCTTCACATGTTTGTGGGAAACCAGCCACAGTTTATGATAACCATGTAAGTTCACTGCCACACTTCTAGTTTGTCATGATCCAGTTTTTATACACAAATGATTGTCACCTTGGAAACAACCGCTGTAAGCAATTGTTCACCCATATTTTTGTCATCAAATGCAACGTTTCACAGATGAAGATTTGGAAAAACATGGAGGCTGTGACATGACGCTATTCATATGTGTACAACTGCAGGCTAAGTGCAGCCTTATACAAACAACCCCAAGTGGCCTTTATATGTCCGTGGGACAACCTGCATGCCACACCAAGTGGTATGTGACATACAAAGTGAATTAGATAGTAGTGTTTGTTGTTGTGTGCTCTCATTTCTGTGGTTGACCACTTTGGATATGAGTGGTTTGGTTGATGCTACACACTTCTGCAAGATGCTTCAACATTCTCAAACTGATGGTTTTCTGGCTTGTATTATTATTCTGTGCATGTGTTCAGTGTGTCTGATTTGTGGTGTCTGTGCCTGCATTGTTTTCATGATGTTTGATCTCATTGTGTACACTAATTTATGGGGAGAGATATCTCATTGTGTACACTAATTTATGGGGAGAGATATCTCATTGTGTACACAAGTTCATGGGGAGAGATCTATTATTGTGTACACAGGTTCATGGGGAGAGAGATATCTCATTGTGTACACAAGTTGATGCAGGTAGAGATATCTCATTGTGTACACAAGTTCACAGAGGGAGATATTTCATTGTGTACACAAGTTCATTGGGGAGAGAGATATCTCGTGTACACAAGTTCATTGCAGAGAGATATCTCATTGTGTACACAAGTTTATACAGGGGGAGAGAGAGGACACATCACACACATCCCAGGAGCTGTAGTACAGATACTATTACCCTGGCCTGGCAGCCCAGTAGTTCCGTGTTCAAATCCCCACCAAGGCATATGTATAGAACTGACCTGGTTGCCAGGACTAGACCAGGCCTGACATGGGCACCAGCTGATGTCTCTGGAAGCAAATGTGGCCTGCATGTTGATATCAACCCCGAAGACCTGACTGGTCTGTACACATCTGGGGCTAGCACCATATACCCAAGTATATACACCTCTCAGTGTGTGCCAGGATCCTGGAGTTTGCTGACACTCACTTCACAACCATGTCACATGTCCAGCTCATCTCTCTGTGTGCCAGGATCCTGGAGTTTGCTGACACTCACTTCTCAACCATGTCACATGTCCAGCTCATCTCTGTGTGTGCCAGGATCCTGGAGTTTGCTGACACTCACTTCTCAACCATGTCACATGTCCAGCTCATCTCTGTGTGTGCCAGGATCCTGGAGTTTGCTGACACTCACTTCTCAACCATGTCACATGTCCAGCTCATCTCTGTGTGTGCCAGGATCCTGGAGTTTGCTGACACTCACTTCTCAACCATGTCACATGTCCAGCTCATCTCTGTGTGTGCCAGGATCCTGGAGTTTGCTGACACTCACTTCTCAACCATGTCACATGTCCAGCTCATCTCTGTGTGTGCCAGGATCCTGGAGTTTGCTGACACTCACTTCTCAACCATGTCACATGTCCAGCTCATCTCTGTGTGTGCCAGGATCCTGGGCTGAGTTTGCTGACACACACTTCACAAGCGTGTCACATGTCCAGCCCATCTCTCAGTGTGTGCCAGGATCCTGGGCTGAGTTTGCTGACACACACTTCACAAGCGTGTCACATGTCCAGCCCATCTCTCAGTGTGTGCCAGGATCCTGGGCTGAGTTTGCTGACACACACTTCGCAGGCGTGTCACATACCCAGGCATCCTGCCATAACATGGGGACTGGAGCTAATGTTAAACTAGTAGTTTTCACCGATTTATTATCTTTGCCTTCAGATGTCCACAGCCATCATCATACACATTCTCTCTCCCTCTTCTCTACTGCCTTCAGCACCTTTCCGTTTGGTACTTCTGTCCTCAAGTACTTCCAGCTTGTCACATGATCATCACATGCTTTGCCGATCAGCCCCGTCTCACATGATGACCACTCTCTAATCAGGTCAGTGTTCTCATCTCACAAGATGACCAGTCTCTGATCAGGTCAGTGTTCTCGTCTCACAAGATGACCACTCTCTGATCAGGTCAGTGTGCTTGTCCCACAAGATGACCACTCTCTGATCAGGTCAGTGTTCTCATCTCACAAGATGACCAGTCTCTGATCAGGTCAGTGTTCTTGTGTCACAAGATGACCACTCGCTGATCAGGGCAGTGTTCTTGCCTCAGTTATAAAACCATCCAGGTACTGATCTCTTTGTCTTCTCCTTGCTCTGTTCCCACCACAAATGTCAGTTGCCACTCAAGTCTATTTCTCTTCATAGCATGCCAAAGATTATAATTTTTCTCAACTTGCGGTTTTCATCTGCCTCTTGTAGAACTGCCTCATAATTATTCTGTCTGCCCACGGTATTATTTGTATTGTTTCTCACAAACAGTATGTCTGCTGCCATAAGATGTTTCTTGGCTTGTCTCTGTGTTTGTCCATGTTTCATATGCATCAACAGTAAAGACTAAATCACAACACAGAAGATAAGCAGTGTTCACAGAAAGAAGAACAACACAGCTCAATGTGATTTGTGATAAATTCTAATGTAACAAATAACAGCAAACTGTTTGCGCTGAAACAACAGTGTGTGGGTTTATGCCTGTATCAGTGGAGCCAAAGAGGGGAACATTCAATGTCTTAAACAAATTTTCTGAGAAAACTTTGCGACCACAAATACCAGCCACATTCAACAAACTATTACAATCTCACATAAGCGTCAACACTTCAGCCATCTCCTAGAAATGTCTGCATTAGATAGTCTCCCACACACGTCCTCACTAGTCCATCTCCAACACATGTCCTCACTGGAGTCTTGTCTCCCACACATCCTCACTAGAGTCCATTTCCCACACATATCCCTATGTAAATCATGGGGCTGTTCACACACACACACATACACACCCATACACAAACATTCTGGTGTTTGCAAACTCCTGCATTATATGAGGGAATATTTATGTCTACCCCAGATGTCTAGATACAAACAATTAACAGAAAAAAGTTACATATAAAATTACATTCACTTAACAATGCTCACATGCTGTGTACATCAATGCTCCACTTCAAGTATTTACAACAAAAGTCTCAACTGATCTGAACCTTCTAAACACTTGGACTCAGTGTGCATGAAGTTTTATCACATTTGTCAGCCTTATACGAGGAGGCTTCAAATGGAAATCTGATACAGTATTGACTGCAGACAATGAGCAGGATCTGCAATATTTATTAGATGCTGTTGTTGCACACAGTGAACAACTAGAGTTAGAATTAAATTGTAAGAAGACAGAGATTATGGTCGCCACTAAGAAAAAAGAAATACCACAATGTAATTAATATACTGGTAAATGGGAATATTCTTAAACAAGTGAATTGGTACAACTATCTCGGAACAGTCATAACATCTGATGGGAGGTGCCTTGAAAATATTAGAACAAAGATCGCCAAGCGAAGGTAGCCTTTTGCAAGATGGAAAACATACTGATCAATAAAAAGATGTCAACTACAATGAGAAAAAGAATATGGAAGTGCTACCATAGGACCTATAATTTTTACGGATGTCGAGCGTGGACAATGAGCAGACCTAGAATATATGAAAGTATAACACCTTACACCCTAATGACACTATGCAATGGAACAAGCTTTATTTGAACGACATTTCACTGGATACCAAGTCCCATCAGGAACCATGGGTCTGGTACACGCCGAGGAGACAGCCTGTGTAGTTAAATAACCCATGGCTTCTGTACTGTGACCAGCTCACACACTAACCATGTAATCAATAGATAACTATTGTTTAACCTAGACACAAACTGTTGAAACAACTATTCCCATTTCTTGCCGTGGTTTAAATGTGCCAGTAAGGCCTCTGTGGTGTAGTGTGGGGGAAGGGCCTCGAGTTTCTCTTGTACTTCCTCTAACTTCAGTTGTTCCTCATTCTTGTAAGGCACTCTTTCTACAACTCGATAGTAAGCAGCTTCCTCAGCCTGTGGGGAAAACACAAAATCGCTCCACACGTTAAACTACGGCCATAAAGTTCATACAGCACAAGCATTTCACTTATTGTATTTGTTGGACAAGAAATGATTACTCAAATATGCCCAAACTTCAGTGATTAGGTTTTTAAAACCCATGTTGTGTAGACAGAAAGACTACAGTTAATCTGTGATTACCGTGGGCATAGAAGTATCGAACGGAATCAGTGAATATATTTTTGTATTTCAGCCAAAATATGATGCCTCTATTCCATCATGATTTATAAACTACCGCAAGAAATATGCCAGGCAACAAATTGCGCAACCAGAAATGGCTTCTTTCTTAAAAGCACAACATGCCAACTGGGGTCAAAGAGTACGAGAAAAGGCAGGCAAAAGTCCTGTTAGTGTGTGCCCATGCTGTCACCACACAACAGGTAACCAGGCACAAAGAAACTTAAAAGAATGTCCTTTACAAAAGTCTTGTCAGTGTGTCTGCATGCTGTGACCACACAATGGTAACCAGGCATAAAGGAACTTAAACAAATGTCTGACACAGAAGTTCTGTAAGCGTGTTTGCATGCTGTGACCACACTACAGGAAACCAGGTTCAAATGAACTTAAACAAATGTCTGACACCCAGACGTCCAGGATCCTCTGACACACCCTGAGCCGCAGTGGGTGAGTGGTCAACATGCAAGCAGCCACCTGTATTTCCCAGCAGCCTCTTCAAGCTTTGTCCACATGGCAGCCCAGACCAGTTGTTTCATGGGGATCCAAACACGGCCATTTACACACCTTGGCCCAAGAACTTGTTATAAAATTAAAAATCATCTTCCGATCCAATATGGAGGATAGGCTGTTGAGCAGTTAAGGCCTCTGGAGTGTTTTTGCGCCGCATTACGCATTTCCCTCATGTTGGAATGGTAGTACATGGTTCCGTTGCCCAGCTACTGAGTTAAGTGTGGAATGCTGTTACATCTGTCCACGGTTGTTTGTATTGTGAACTGCATGTTAAAAAAAAAATGGTAGACGGCCAGTTGCTGAACTAGCTGGTTTTGCATTATGCAGTAATGTGTTTAAAACTGCTGCTTTTCTAGTGACTGCGCTTCCATCGACAATGAACTGTAGTTTTTGTGGTGGACTTGTGTTGGCATTCTGCCAGCGGCCTTCATGTATGCTTCAGTGTACTGTTGGTTTGTCAAAACTGCTGTCTGTTCCACTTTTCACATGGGGCAGTGAGGAGCATTTTGTGTGACATACACTGGCACAGGAACGGAGAATTATGGGTTGACTCTTTGCCCTGAAGTTGGAACTGCGACTAACATAATCTTCAGAGATCAACGTTTGCTATACAAACAGGACGACTCACTTGAGGCCTTCACTGGCCCCCAAAGTTAAGTCTCAAAGGGGAGCTCCCATGGGCAAGCTTTGTTCCCTCAGTTTGGCAAAGTTAGGGCAGTCTTGTAGCATATGCTTTGGGGCTAGTTATAGTGCTCCATGTCTGCAAGTGGCAGACCCATTCGGTGGAAGTGTGACCTGTGTCTACAATGTCCTGTTCTGAGTCTGCATACTTATACCAAGCTCATTTTCTGGTCTGTCATCCTCATAGATTGCTTTAGTAGTGGTCTGACCTCCATGTCATCCTCATAGATTGCTTTAGTAGTGGTCTGACCTCCATGTCATCCTCATAGATTGCTTTAGTAGTGGTCTGACCTCCATGTCATCCTCATAGATTGCTTTAGTAGTGGTCTGACCTCCATGTCATTCTCATAGATTGCTTTAGTAGTGGTCTGACCTCCATGTCATTCTCATAGATTGCTTTAGTAGTGGTCTGACCTCCATGTCATTCTCATAGATTGCTTTAGTAGTGGTCTGACCTCCATGTCATTCTCATAGATTGCTTTAGTAGTGGTCTGACCTCCATGTCATTCTCATAGATTGCTTTAGTAGTGGTCTGACCTCCATGTCATTCTCATAGATTGCTTTAGTAGTGGTCTGACCTCCATGTCATTCTCATAGATTGCTTTAGTAGTGGTCTGACCTCCATGTCATTCTCATAGATTGCTTTAGTAGTGGTCTGACCTCCATGTCATTCTCATAGATTGCTTTAGTAGTGGTCTGACCTCCATGTCATTCTCATAGATTGCTTTAGTAGTGGTCTGACCTCCATGTCATCCTCATAGATTGCTTTAGTAGTGGTCTGACCTCCATGTCATTCTCATAGATTGCTTTAGTAGTGGTCTGACCTCCATGTCATTCTCATAGATTGCTTTAGTAGTGGTCTGACCTCCATGTCATTCTCATAGATTGCTTTAGTAGTGGTCTGACCTCCATGTCATCCTCATAGATTGCTTTAGTAGTGGTCTGACCTCCATGTCAATTCCAATTCCAATTTTCAAAAACAAAAATTACAAATTCAGCCTCGTCTAACCTGCTTCATCAGCTGTGATGTCATCCTCATAGATTTCTTTAGTAGTGGTCTGATCTCCATGTCATCCTCATAGATTGCTTTAGTAGTGGTCTGACCTTCATGTCATCCTCATAGATTGCTTTAGCAGTAGTCTGACCTTCATGTCATCCTCATAGATTGCTTTAGTAGTGGTCTGATCTCCATGTCATCCTCATAGATTGCTTTAGTAGTGGTCTGACCTTCATGTCATCCTCATAGATTGCTTTAGTAGTAGTCTGACCTCCATGTCATCCTCATAGATTGCTTTAGTAGTGGTCTGACCTTCATGTCATCCTCATAGATTGCTTTAGTAGTGGTCTGATCTCCATGTCATCCTCATAGATTGCTTTAGTAGTGGTCTGACCTTCATGTCATCCTCATAGATTGCTTTAGTAGTAGTCTGACCTCCATGTCATCCTCATAGATTGCTTTAGTAGTGGTCTGACCTTCATGTCATCCTCATAGATTGCTTTAGTAGTGGTCTGACCTCCATACAGTGCTACCCAAGCTAGTGCAACATCAAGAACTTTCTGAAAATCTGCATGAACTCTTCTTCAGCCATCCGTGTTTGCAATAAGTCTATTCCACCATGGGCCACGAACAGAACGGTGAGCCTGGGATCTTCACTGGTTGGCTACGGTGTGTCTGGTGAGACTGTTCACGTTGACCAGATTCCCACTCTCTGGTAAACTCTTGGCAGTCTTTAGGATGTGCTCCAGTGTGTGCTGTGCTGCTCCATGGCTGCAAGTGGCAGTCTCCTAGACCTGTTCAGGAAAGGTGTGCAGTGAGTCCACAGCCTCCTGTTCTGCTAGTTTCTGCCTAAAATTGAACTAAAACTACATTTCTGTTTAGAAAAATGAAAAGAAAAAACAGAAAAGAAGTGGAGATGAAGTATAAAAGTACACATTATCAGAGTAGAGAATTGAAACATGTGAAGAGGGCAACAGCATTCACGTAGACAAACCAACCTCAGTTAGGCACGGCTTATTTAAAATATCCACATTCTCTTTTTCAATAACCATGAGTTCAGCTACTCTGCGCTTGAAGTCCACACTTATTGGAGGAATCACTCTGTCCTTTCTGTGGAGCAAGAGCCAACACATGCATGCAGTTAGTGCTGGTGGTTGTGTCAGAAACACTCTTCATTAACTCTTTTCACTTCTAACAGGTTCTACTTCAAAATAAGGACAAGAGGTTATAAAGCTGATATTTATGTGTTTACTATAACATAATATAAATAACAAAAACATTTAAGCTCAATAAACTAACATGGCCAAAGTCAGCAACCAAGAGTGTGACCTTTAGTCACACTCTTGATTCCTGACTCATGGTTGAAAGGGTAGATGTGCCTTGTGTGAGAAGAATGCTTTCAACTGTGTCCATGAAAGAAAGGTTTCTACTAAACATATTCAATCTGAGGCCATGGTAGAGGTTAGACCGGCTCAGACTCGCTGTGGCAATGGTGACGTTTATATCACCGCCATCTATATATATTTTATTTATAATTAGTTGCTTTATGAGTGATAGCAGGAAGTTGTGATCATGGTAAACATTATAAGCGTGCCGGTGTGATAATAGGTGTGAAACTTTTTTTTTTTTAAACAGATATCAGTTTTCTTCACTCAAGGGTTTGACAGCACATTCCATGAACATGTAAACACCCATCTCATTCATGTTTCACAGAGGAAAGTTTCATGAAGGACCATCTCATTCATGTTTCACAGAGGACCATCTCACATGTTTCACAGAGGACCATCTCATTCATGTTTCATGAAGGACCATCTCATTCATGTTTCATGAAGGACCATCTCATTCATGTTTCATGAAGGACCATCTCATTCGTGTTTCACAGAGGACCATCTCATTCATGTTTCATGAAGGACCATCTCATTCATGTTTCACAGAGGACCATCTCATTCATGTTTCACAGAGGACCATCTCATTCATGTTTCACAGAGGACCATCTCATTCATGTTTCACAGAGGACCATCTCATTCATGTTTTACAGAGGACCATCTCATTCATGTTTTACAGAGGACCATCTCATTCATGTTTTACAGAGGACCATCTCATTCATGTTTCACAGAGGACCATCTCATTCATGTTTCACAGAGGACCATCTCATTCATGTTTCACAGAGGACCATCTCATTCATGTTTTACAGAATATCTCATTCATGTTTTACAGAGGACCATCTCATTCATATTTCACAGAAGACCATCTCATTCATGTTTCATGAAGGACCATCTCATTCATGTTTTACAAAGCACCATCTCATTCATGTTTTACATTCATGTTTTACAGAGGACCATCTCATTCATGTTTTACAGAGGACCATCTCATTCATGTTTCACAGAGGACCATCTCATTCATGTTTCACAGAGGACCATCTCATTCATGTTTCATGAAGGACCATCTCATTCATGTTTCACAGAGGACCATCTCATTCATGTTTCACAGAGGACCATCTCATGTTTCACAGAGGACCATCTCATTCATGTTTCACAGAGGACCATCTCATTCATGTTTCACAGAGGACCATCTCATGTTTCACAGAGGACCATCTCATTCATGTTTCATGAAGGACCATCTTATTCATGTTTCATGAAGGACCATCTCATTCATGTTTTACAGAATATCATCTCATTCATGTTTTACAGAGGACCATCTCATTCATGTTTCACAGAGGACCATCTCATTCATGTTTCACAGAGGACCATCTCATTCATGTTTCATGAAGGACCATCTCATTCATGTTTCACAGAGGACCATCTCATTCATGTTTCACAGAGGACCATCTCATTCATGTTTCACAGAGGACCATCTCATTCATGTTTCACAGAGGACCATCTCATTCATGTTTCACAGAGGACCATCTCGTTCATGTTTCACAGAGGACCATCTCATTCATGTTTAATGAAGGACCATCTCATTCATGTTTTACAAAGCACCATCTCATTCATGTTTTACAGAGGACCATCTCATTCATGTTTCATGAAGGACCATCTCATTCATGTTTTACAGAGGACCATCTCATTCAAGTTTCAAAGAGGACCACCTCATTCATGTTTCACAGAGGACCATCTCATTCATGTTTTACTGAAGACCATCTCATTCATGTTTTACAGAGGACCATCTCATTTGTTTCATGGAGGACCATCTCATTCATGTTTCTGTTGGTTATGGTCCCAATAGAATAGCCATGGCCACGTACCAGAATGTCACAGACAAGAAGACTAGCTATGGCAGACTGCCTGAGACATGCCTAGGGAATATGATTTAACAAGACAGTGAACAGGTACGCAACATTTAGTGAATGCTGTTGTTAGTGTACACACTGAACAACTAGAATTAAAATGCCAGAAACAGAAATTGTTTATTATGGTTATTTATCTCCAAGAATAAAATGCCACAATGTAACAATGAAGTAAACGGGGACATTCTTCCTCACTCAAACCTGGATAACTGGACCCTGTATGCTATTAAATATACGGGTATAGCACAAAGAGCCATGGTTTTTTGGGGACATGTTATGAGAAGATATAAATTAGAGAACTTGTTGACAACAGGCAAGATTGAGGGATAAAGAATACGGGGAAGGCAGAGAAGTAAATACCTGGATGGCTTGGCCACATGGTATCGAGACAAGAACACTAAGCTGATCCACAACTCTGGTGATCGAGTGAGATGGCAAAACATGACTGCGTACGCTTATAGGCATGGCACATGATCACATGATGAATGAATAGCACTAAATCAAATCAAATCAAATCAACTTTATTTTAAAAGGGTCACAAATTGGGCACGCAGGCCCGTCTTACATTCGGCCCTTCCAATCACTCGTCTTTTGTTCATCAAGAGCATTATATATTTACATAGGAAGAAAGATAAACACTATGAAATGAATGTTGTAAACATAATCAAGACAAATTACCATGTTATGATGTCCATCTCCCACCTACCCATACACACCACCTCACCTACCCACACACACCCAGGGACACATACATACCCCACCAGCCAACCCATCCCCCTCCCGCACATCCCCCACCCACACACACTGCCCTCACCTGTTTCCCCAACCAAAACACACTCGCTCCCCACAAACACCCCCCCCCCCCACCAACCTACACATCCCACCTACATACACATCCTCTCCCCACCCACACCTCCAACCACCCATCCCACAGCTCCATCGACCACATATTCCCCACCCACGCACACACTAAGACAAGGTAGTACCACAATCTTGTAATTAAAGTAAACCAGTTACTATACACCTTCACTCTGGCATGTTTCCTTAGTGACTCAATGAGTATGCTCAGGAAGACAGCGTTGGGGTGGGTCCGAAGACAGTGGTTGTTGTCTCTGGAGCGGTCACAGCTAGCAAAGATTAGTTTCATTTTTGTGCCAGGGCATGCGGGTGTCCAAGGAAATTAGCAGGCTGACAGGCTTGCAGGTAAGGCTACTGTGGAGGCGGATGAGCCATGGACCAGGCTGACATTCTGAATGCTCTACGAGAAGTAAGTGTTTGCTTACTACTTGCTTACAACCATGGTCAGACTGCGAGAACAGCAAGTAAAAGAGGTATGGCCAAACAAGAACACTACGCAGGAAGCCAAAGAAGATTAATAAACCAACACAGAACTAGTGTCGTGAGCTGCTACACGCTGAGGGATTTACTGAGGAGGGGATCTGAGCACTTATGGACGGAATGGTTCGATGTGCAATGAGGGTGATCTGTCGTCTAACTAACTAGTTACAATAGGCACCAGATAATTTTCTGAGTTGGTCAAATGTCTGTGATGGAAGGGAACTTGAACTACATACAATAAGTGTATACCTGACACAGTGTCAATAAATTGTACAAACAATTAACAGGGGCTAGCATGTGTGTGTCGGTCTCCAAAGTGAAGGTCTTAAAGACGCAATTTGTAAGCCCGCCTACCTGCGTTCGAAACATAGCTGCGACCGATCTGGCAGCAGACTGCGTTGTGCTGGGTTTTAACAAGTTGGTATAGGAGCCAGTCATTCAGAAAGCAATGGCAAACTACTAAATGTAAACTTGCCAAAACATCAAAAACAGCAGTAAAATGCTAGTGTTGACAGTGATGTCCCGTAAAAAAGATATGCAAAACCAAAGGGAGACTTTATTCATAGTCAGACTATGAATAAAGCTACGTTTTATTCATAGTTGAATTGTGAATAAAGCTCAGTTTTATTCGCAATCGAATTGCGGGAATTAACAAATATGTCACAGTGTCCACTCGCTAGCCAATTTTAGTTTGAGCCAGTAAGAAGGTGGTTAATTTGGGGCGATATTTCATTTGGCAAATAATTCACGTTAAACAAAGACATCTATTGGACTCATCGATTCCGATATTTGATCACTAAGTCACTGCCTGGGGGGCAGCGCCCCCCGGCAGCTTCAGAGCACACTTTATTAACAAGCTTCGAGTTTCTCGGTTATATATTTTAGTTCCTAATGTTTAATATTTTTTATTAAAAAGTTTCTTTCACCCAATTAATCGCTGAACAATTAAAAAACAAAAAACAAATTATCGCCTCCCCAGCAGGGAATTGAACTTCAAGCTCCTGCGTAACAGGCGGAGACACTTACCACTATGCTACTGCGGACATGATTATGAATCATAAATTTTTTATAATATAGCCACACGCATGTCCCGATGATGTCACGTATGTTAAGTCACGTGACTTGCTAAATCATGTGACCAGCCAGGACAGTTCGACTATGAATAGTAAAGGGTTTAATTGGGCCGTGACCCAAAATTAAAACGGAAGTGATGTACGGCGTCACCCCAGAATTATCCACTGTGTCGCCCAATCTCGCTACGTTTAGACCATGCATTCTCTCGACGTCATTCATTCATTCAAGTATCACGTGGCAACAACATATGTCATCCTGGGTTTTCCAGGAAAGGTTTGCCTAATATTCCGTGCACAGTGATTGGTTGAAATCATCATGACCTTTTATGTAAATCTAATTATTCAATCAATACACAATAAGTAATTATATTTTTAAAGCTGTATTTGTAAATCTTTGAATATTTTGAGATGGATTTTCAAATTCTGCACCCAATTCTACATATATTTGGAGAGTTTCATCGCCAATCATCTTCCATTTGTGGTATTAAACAATTATTTTTGCGGGAATGTTTCATGTTGTTTGGTCTTTGTGAATGGAAAGCCAAGATGGCGGCCGATGTGAATAATTCCGAATATCGATAGGACTTTGCTCAAACGTGCAATTTGACCTACTAAAGTTAAAGAGAACACAAGTTTAAAAATTAATTATTAATAATTTATTTGTATACTTGTACTATTTTTTCATCAATTAACATGACAGAACATATTTTTGAAGTCAGTTTTCATAATCCGCCTATGACACGTTGGTTGAGACAACCTCGCACGCGGAGAAAAATGGAAATGCCAAATGGACACACTGAACCGTAATTAATTTGTTTTCTGCCGCTGACAATAGAAAACCATCAATTGTAGATGGATTTTCGACTTCTGCATCCAACTGTATAGTTTCTACGATGATGTTACGACCATGAGTGCATTTGTGAATGGGAAACCCAAATTGGCGGCCGGTGTTTGACTATATTACAAATCTTTGAGGAGTAATCATTGTATTATCATTAGCATAGTTGTAAGTATCCCGCGGTCACGCGGGAGACCGGTGGGTATTTTTTTTTTTGAAGTTTTTTAAAATTTATTAGGTGCTATAATAGAATCGATGGATCCAATAGATGTCTTTGTTTAATGTGAATTTTAATTGCTATATAAAATATTGCACCTGAATCAGCATAGTTTCATCGCTAAACTTTCTCGAATTGTGGTTGAAAAACAGATTTTCTGCGAAGATGTGACTTTGTGAATTGGAAACCCACGGGTCATGGCGGCCGTGCATATCGATCAGACTACACTTTTGTAGCACTCAAAACGTGCAATTTGAACTCCTATTGTTGCTTGTGTTCGCCCGGCTATGAACTCCAGCGTGAAGTCCTGTATGTCAGATGAAGACATCCCGTTGTCCAACATCAAATTTATGTTATACAGGACCTGAAGTTTGCGTGAGCATCCGTTGTCCCATGTCTGGCTTATTGGTGTGCAGACTGGTGATTCCTCGCCATGCAGGCATACACTCTCCGACTTCGGAAGATACTACTAAAGTTAAAGTGAATACAATTTTAAAGATTAATAATAATTTATTTGTATACTTGTACTATTTTTTAATCATTTAACATCACGGAACATATTTTTGAAGTCAGTTTTCATATGACAGTTTGAGACCATCTTGCACGCACAGACACACACAGATCGCTGGTGGAGGCAATGGACACACTGGAGAGCTCCTAAACCGTATAAGGAACATGAGAAATTGTAACTCGTCCACCTTAAAAAAAATTGGAATATCTTCACTTAGAACTGACCTAAAGGCATCATTGAAGTACCATTAGATTTTGATTTTCAAAGCCTATCTACTGTGGTGGTCTCAATAGTAAATACTCAAATTTAAAATCATGATGAGACACTCTGAATAGTCATGTTGCGTACTGTCCAGTGTAGGAAGATCTAGCACCCCAGGTTCCACACCATAACTTCAATAACATGCCATAGGATAGCGTGTTCCATCGTGCCATTACCCGAAGTAAAAACAAAAGTCATGTACGGAGTCAGATCGCCATTGAAAATCTCGTCCCGGAAATTGCTGTCTAATTTACCATGCATTCTTTCGACATCATTCATTCATTCAAATCTCACGTGACAATACCACACGTCATCCTGGGTTTTCCAGGAACGGTAGGCTTAATATTCCGTGCACGGCGATTGGTTGAAAACATGGTGAACTTTTATATAAATACGAATATATTTCATACTTACCGTAATTAATTTTTTTTTTGGTGTTGCTGATAGAATTGCATCAATTATAGATGCATTTTTGAATTCTGCACACAATTTTAAATATATCTGGAAAGTTTCATCGCTGTACTAGCTGTAATTGTGGAGAAAAACAACATTTTCTGCGGAGGCATGTTGTTGTTCTTTGTGCATATCGATCCGTCTGGCGTGTGCACTTTGTAACACTATTCTAGCGTTGTTGATAGAATTGCATCAATTATAGATATATTTTTGAACTTTGCCTACAATTTTAAATATATCTGGAAAGTTTCATCGCAGTACTAGCTCTTTTGTGGATGTAAAAGATAGGGGTGTACCGGATTTCGGCTCCGGCTCTGGCAAATCCGGAATCCGGCCATTTTTACAAATCCGGCTTCGGCCGGATCTCACTTCATAAATCCGGCCAAATCCGGCTCCGGCCGGATTTCAAAAATTTGAATCCGGTACAGCCCTAGTGAAAACACTCATGGCTTTCCTCCAGAAAGAAGGTAGTGATGCTGGGATCAAAACTATGAAAGTAGCCCTACTTGAAGCTGTTAGCAGCAGATTTGCGGACATTGAATCAAACAGTATTTACACCTGTGCCACACTACTGGATCCTCGATTCAAGCTGTGCTTCTTCTCCGAACGTGGTAGAAGTGATGCACGAGCCCATCTGCTGTTAGCAGCTAACTTCATTATTGATTCAGCAAACACAGTCAGTCCACAGAATCCATCAGCTACTAGTAGTAGTAGTAGTAGTAGTACTAGTGTTTTGACTTCTGTGAGCACTGCCACACAGTACGAGTCCAGCCTATGGAGCTGTTTTGACACAATTGTCGAGGAAAATCCCACCACAGATCGTTCTGCAAGTGCCTAAGGCAACAGCATTAACACTGAGGTGACACAGTACCTGTCAGAGCCACTTCAAACTCGACAATCAGATCCAGTTTCATGGTGGCATGCCAATAAGCAAAGATTTCAAAGTATGGCTAGACTGGCGCAGGCATTTCTTGCACCACCATCTACAAGTGTGCTATCGGAATGGCTGTTCAGTACTGCAGGAGACATTATCACTGACCACCGTAGTAGCCTTTTACCACAAAATGCGGAGACGTTGATTTTCCTGAAATACAACTCGTCCCTTCTCGACTCTGAGAGTTCAACTTCACAGCCATAATGAAGACTGACTGACTGAAATAGTGAAATTACTGAATGAATGTATTTCAATAAATTCAATCTGTACAATGTACTGTTGTTGTGAGTTGTAACTGAGATGCCAATTTGCCAACTGAAAACAATGTGAAAACTAAAAACTGAAACTGAAAACTAAAAAGTAAAATTACTAAATTAGCATTATGTGCTTATGTATTATGTTTCATCTTGAACTTATGGAACTTAATATTACTAAATTACTTATTCTCGAGACCACTCAGTCCCCCACTAAACTAAACTAAACTAATTACTTATTCTAATGTAAATATAATTATTTTACATTTAAATGATTTAATATGAGTATATGTCATCATTGTCATGTCTATAGTAATGAACTGCAGTAATGAACAGTCAAGTGACTCCACTCACCTAAGTCAAGTGATGTAGTACGTTATTTTATTTTTATTTTTTTTTAATTTGTAAATCCGGCTCCGGCCGGATCTCACTTCATAAATCCGGCCAAATCCGGCTCCGTTTTTGTGAAGGGGTAAACACATGATGATAATGGCCATGTGCCATGGCGACTGCGCATATCGATCGAAATGGCATGTTACACTTTCAGTTTTCACCACTCAAAACGTGCAATTTGACCTACAACAGTTAAAGAGAACACAAGTTTAAAGATTATTAATAATTTATTTGTATACTTGTACTATCTTTTAATCATTTAACATCACAGAACATATTTTTGAAGTCAGTTTTCATAATCCGTCTATGACCCGTGTTGGTTGAGACCAACCTCGCGCGCGGAGAAAAATGAAAACGGCACGCTGAACCGTAAATAATGTTTTTCTGGCGCTTTCAATAGAAAACCATCAATTGTAGATGGTTTTTCGAATTCTGCATCAGATTTTTCAGAAATCTGGAAAGCTTAATCGCTAACTTGCTTTAATTGTGGTTGAAAAACAGGCGAAAATGTGTTACGATCATGAAACCCAAAACGGCGGCTTGTCTATATAAAAATCTTTGTGGAAAATTTATTGTGTTCTCGCTAGCGGAGTCATAAGCAGTTCGCCTGTCACGCGAGAGGCGCAGGAGACTGGGGTTCTCTTCCCGGCTGGACATTTTTTAAAAAAATTTTCACAAAATTATTAGATGATATAATAGAAACTATTAAACATTACGAACTAAAATATTATATAGAACTAAGAAACTGGAAGTTTGTGAATAAAGTGTGCTCTATGGATCTGTGCGAGCTGCCGACTGCCGGGGAGCGAATACCACGGAGGCAGCCGAATGATCGCGATTGGTGAATCCAATAGATATCTTTGTTTAATGTGAATTTTAATCCCAATATAAAATATTACTCCTGAATCAGCAGTTTCATCGCTAAACTTGCGGTTGAAAAACAGATTTTCTGCGAAGATGTGACTTTGTGAATGGGTCATGATGGCCGCGCATATCGATTGCGCTACACTTTTCAACACACAAAACGTGCGATTTGGCCTACTAAAGTTAAAGAGAACACAATTTTAAAGATCATTAATAATTTATGTGTATACTTGTACTATTTTGTAATCATTTAACATGACGGAACATATTTTTGAAGTCAGTTTTCATACGACCATTTGAGACAATCTCGCACGCACACACACGAACACCCGCTGGGGAGGAATGGGACACACTAGAGAGTTACACTTACGGGTGAATAGTATGAAAAATCGCAACTCGTCTCACCTTCACAAAAATGTGAATATCTTCACTTATAAGTGACATACAGGCATCATTGGGGAACCATTAGATTTTGAATTTCAAGGCCAATCTCCTGTGGCGGATTCATTAGTAAATTCTCAAATTTATAATCGTGATAGGACTTGCTATGATAGGAGGAACGGCTTCCACCTCCACTTTCCTACCCCCAGTCTTACTTGTGCACAGTTGTGTTGTAAGCAAGACATTATTGTCACCGACCTTTTGTTGTGATATTCGACCGTCGACAGAGATCAGTCCGGTGTTCAGCCCAAGGAGTAGAGTCAGCTCAGTGTCAATGGTCAAATGTGATGTGTTGACATTGGAGGTCACTGTCGTCTTTTGACCGTACAACTGTGCACCCATCTACCAACTGCGAGAGGAAACATAAGATAAGTCTAGTGTGAAATGTTCTTTACCCGTATCGAATCAGTCCCTGGACTTTCCTGTAGCGAATGTAAAACGCCAGAGCCTGTGTCAGCCTCATGTTGTCTCTCCCTTTCTGAGCTCTCTGCCTGTGGCCGTCCCTGTTGTCGGGTTGGTTAAAAACTTGCACTTAACTCACGGCTTTAATCACTTCTAAACACGGTGACTCTTTAATTTGTGCTCACGTTTACTGTTTTCAATTAAGTGAAATGAAGAATTTAAATTACCAGTGAATTATTATCTATATGTGCTATATTTTATAACTAGTAACGGGGAGAAGAGTTGGTTTGTTTCGCTAACCGGTGAAGATATCCGTGCGGTCGGAAGTGGTCGTCTGCAAGTTTTGGGGAAGATTGTTGTAGAGATCTCCGGCTGTTGGTTTATGTGTGTGGACACTTACACTTGTTACCTCAGCGCTTGGTTTCCTTTGTCTTCTTATGGAAGGAACACTTCACCTATATTGTTTTCTCACAGCAAGATTTGCCTTGTTTGACACAGCACGGTTAGACTTCTTTCTTGTTACTTAACTTTACACTACAGTTACAATTGAAACAGATCTTTGAAATGTTTATAAAGTAATGTTATATAGTTATCAACTTATTGTAGGGAGCCCTATCATCAATTTAATTTTGAGTATTTACAAATGAGACTGCCACAGTAGATAGGCCTTGAAATTCAAAATCTAATGGTACCTCAATGATGCCTGTATGTCACTTCTAAGTGAAGATATTCACATCTTTGTGAAGGTGAGACCAGTTGCGAAAATTTCACACTATTCACCCGTAAGTGGAGCTCTCCAATGTGTCCCTTTCCTCCACCAGCGACACCCGCTGGTGTCTGCGCGTCTATGCGTGCGAGATTGTTCAAACGGTCATATGAAAACTGACTTCAAAAATATGTTTCGTCCTGTTAAATGATTACAAAATAGTACAAGTATACAAATAAATTATTAATAATCTTTAAACTTGTGTTCTATTTAACTTTAGTAGGTCAAATCGCACGTTTTATATGTTGAAAAGTGTAGCGCAATCGATATGCGGCAGCCGTCATGACCCGTGGGTTTCCAATTCACAAAGTCACATCTTCGCAGAATATCTGTTTTTCAACCACAATTCGAGCAAGTTTAGCGATGAAACTTTGCTGAGTCAGGGGTGATATTTTATATGGCAATTAAAATTCACATTAAACAAAGACATCTATTGGATTCATCGATTCCAATACGCGATAATTCTGCTGCTTGCTCCCCGGCAGTTGGCAGCTTGCACAGATCCATAGAGCACAGTTTATTCACAAACTTCCAGTTTCTTAGTTCTGTAAAATATTTTACTTCATAATGTTTACTAGTTTCTATTATATCACCTAATAATTTTGTGAAAAATTAAAAAAAAAAAAAAAATACATGTCCAGCCGGGAACAGAACCCCGATCTCCCGCGTGACAGGTGGGCTGCTTACGACTTACGCTAGCGAGACCACAAAGCTTGTTTTGCAAAGATATTTATATAGTAAAGCCGCCGTTTTGGGTTTGATGATCGTAACATTTTCGCCTGTTTTTCAACCACAATTAAAGCACGTTAGCGATAAAACTTTCCAAATTTCTGAAAAATCTGATGCAGAATTCAAAGATCCATCTACAATTGATGGTTTTCTATTGAAAGCGACAGAAAAAACAAATGAATTACGTGTCAGCGTGCCTTCCATTTTTCTCCGCGCGCGAGGTTGGTCGCAACCAAATGGGTCATAGGCGGATTATGAAAACTTACTTCAAAAATATGTTCCGTCATGTTAAATGATTAAACAATAGTACAAGTATACAAATAAATTATTTATAATCTTTAAATTTGTGTTCTCTTTAACTTTAGTAGGTCAGATTGCACGTTTTGAGTGTTTTAAAGTGAAAGTGTAACATGCCATTGCGATCGATACGCGTATGCGCATTTGCCATGGCGCATGCCATGCGTTTCTCCATTCACAAAATCACGCTTCGCCGAAAATGTTGTTTATCATCCACAATTTAAGCAAATCGGCAATAAAACTTTCCAAATATATTTAAAATTGTAGGCAAAGTTCAAAAATACATCTATAATTGATGATTTTCTTTAAACAGCGCCAGAATAGTGTTACAAAGTGTACATGCCGGTCGGATCAATATGCACAAAGAACGAAAACACGCCTTCGCAGAAAATGTTGTTTTTCTCCACAATTTAAGCAAAGTCGGCGATGAAACTTTCCAGATATATTTAAATTTGTATGCAGAATTCAAAAATGCATCTATAATTGGTGATTTTCTATAAACAGCCCAAAAATAAAATTAATTACGGTAAGTATAAAATATATCTTTATATAAAAGGTCATGATGATTTCAACCAATCGCCATGCACGGAATATTAAGCAAACCTTTCCTGGAAAGCCCAGGATGACGTGTGTTATTGTCACGTGAGATTTGAATGAATGAATAACGTCGAAAGAATGCATGGTAAATTATACAGCGATTTCCGGGACGAGATTTTCAATGGCGATCTGACTCCGTACACGACTTTTGTTTTTACTTCGGGTAATGGCACGATGGAACACGCTAGTTATTGTCATACATACCATACCGTACTATACGAACCTGAAACTTACCTAAACATTCAATCTGCAAAATAAAGAGCCTAACAGTGCCGATGTCAGAATCATGATAAGAATAGTAATAGATATATTGCAAAGAATATAAACAATAGAGAATTGCACTAATGGAATATATAAACCAACGCCATGCGTTTATATTAAGTTTAGCATTTTTTGACAGTATTTAAACATTTGGTTTTTACTAGTGAAACCATCACAGTTGGATACAGCTTGACAAGACAAATCCAGTGGTATCTCAGTGAAGACTATACGTCAATTATAAGGGTATTATTAATCTTTTTGCGTCGTGATCTACAACCAGGAAGTGCAAAGGAATCTTCTGGATCTGAGCAAATAAGACAGTCCTGATTGCGGCTCACTAAATTTGGAGCCGATAAATTCTGCCTTTTATTACTGCAGCTTGTTTATTTATGGCTTTAGAAATGTGGTTTCTTAGGCAAATGCAAAGAATACCATGGACAGACAGACAAACCAATGATGAAGTACTACAGGAGACAAATGAAAATCGTAAATTGATTAGAGAAATTAGACGTAGACAGTCAAAATATTTTGGACATGTTATGAGAAGAAGTGGATTGGAGAACTTAGTGACAACTGGCAAGATTGAAGGGAACAGACTAAGAGGAAGACCGATAGAAAAATACCTGAATGGCTTGGCCACATGGCATGGACGAGACAGGAACACTGAACTGATCCACGATGCTGGTGATCAAGTGAAATGGTGAGTCATGACTGCCTAAGCTTTCCAGCATGGCACATGATTGATTGAGTCAAGTTGAGTTCATTTGGCAAATGAAATTCACGTTAAACAAAGACATCTATTGGATCCATCGATTCCGACACTCTATCACTCCATCGATGCAATGTTTGTTTCAGGTGATGCAGTGTGCAATGTTTATTTCAGGTGATGTAATGTGCAATGTTTGCTTCATGTTTCGCAATGTTTGTTTCATGTTTCGCAATGTTTGTTTCATGTATTGTAATGTTTGTTTCATGTATCACAATGTTTGTTTCATGTATCGCAATGTTTGTTTCATGTATCACAATGTTTGTTTCATGTATCACAGTGTTTGTTTCAGGTGATGGAATGTGCAATGTTTGTTTCATGTATCGCAATGTTTGTTTCATGTATCACAATGTTTGTTTCATGTATCACAATGTTTGTTTCATGTATCGCAATGTTTGTTTCATGTATCACAATGTTTGTTTCATGTATCACAGTGTTTGTTTCATGTATCACAGTGTTTGTTTCAGGTGATGGAATGTGCAATGTTTGTTTCATGTATCGCAATGTTTGTTTCATGTATCACAGTGTTTGTTTCAGGTGATGGAATGTACAATGTTTGTTTCATGTATCACAATGTTTGTTTCATGTATCACAGTGTTTGTTTCAGGTGATGGAATGTGCAATGTTTGTTTCATGTATCGCAATGTTTGTTTCATGTATCACAGTGTTTGTTTCAGGTGATGGAATGTACAATGTTTGTTTCATGTATCGCAATGTTTGTTTCATGTATCACAATGTTTGTTTCATGTATCACAGTGTTTGTTTCAGGTGATGGAATGTGCAATGTTTGTTTCATGTATCACATTGTTTCTTTCATGTATCACAGTGTTTGTTTCATGTATCACAGTGTTTGTTTTATTATCACAATGTTTGTTTCATGTATCGCAGTGTTTGTTTCAGGTGATGGAATGTGCAATGTTTGTTTCATGTATCACAATGTTTGTTTCATGTATCACAGTGTTTGTTTCAGGTGATGGAATGTGCAATGTTTGTTTCATGTATCGCAATGTTTGTTTCATGTATCACAATGTTTGCTTCATGTATCACAATGTTTGCTTCAGGTGATGGAATGTGCAATGTTTGTTTCATGTATCACAATGTTTGTTTCATGTATCACAATGTTTGTTTCATGTATCAATGTGTTTGTTTCAGGTGATGGAATGTGCAATGTTTGTTTCATGTATCACATTGTTTCTTTCATGTATCACAGTGTTTGTTTCATGTATCACAGTGTTTGTTTTATTATCACAATGTTTGTTTCATGTATCGCAGTGTTTGTTTCAGGTGATGGAATGTGCAATGTTTGTTTCATGTATCACAATGTTTGTTTCATGTATCACAGTGTTTGTTTCAGGTGATGGAATGTGCAATGTTTGTTTCATGTATCACAATGTTTGTTTCATGTATCACAATGTTTGTTTCATGTATCAATGTGTTTGTTTCAGGTGATGGAATGTGCAATGTTTGTTTCATGTATCACATTGTTTCTTTCATGTATCACAGTGTTTGTTTCATGTATCACAGTGTTTGTTTTATTATCACAATGTTTGTTTCATGTATCGCAGTGTTTGTTTCAGGTGATGGAATGTGCAATGTTTGTTTCATGTATCACAGTGTTTGTTTCATGTATCACAATGTTTGTTTCATGTATCGCAGTGTTTGTTTCAGGTGATGGAATGTGCAATGTTTGTTTCATGTATCGCAATGTTTGTTTCATGTATCGCAATGTTTGTTTCATGTATCACAATGTTTGTTTCATGTATCGCAATGTTTGTTTCATGTATCACAATGTTTGTTTCATGTATCACAATGTTTGTTTCATGTATCACAATGTTTGTTTCATGTATCGCAATGTTTGTTTCATGTATCACAATGTTTGTTTCATGTATCACAGTGTTTGTTTCATGTATCACAGTGTTTGTTTCGTGTATCACAGTGTTTGTTTCATGTATCACAATGTTTGTTTCATGTATCACAGTGTTTGTTTCATGTATCACAATGTTTGTTTCATGTATCACAGTGTTTGTTTCATGTATCACAATGTTTGTTTCATGTATCACAATGTTTGTTTCATGTATCACAATGTTTGTTTCATGTATCACAATGTTTGTTTCATGTATCACAATGTTTGTTTAATGTATCACAATGTTTGTTTCATGTATCACAGTGTTTGTTTCAGGTGATGGAATGTGCAATGTTTGTTTCATGTATCACAGTGTTTGTTTCATGTATCACAGTGTTTGTTTCAGATGATGGAATGTGCAATGTTTGTTTCATGTATCGCAATGTTTGTTTCGTGTATCGCAATGTTCAGGTGATGTGCAATGTTTGTTTCAGGTGATGGGCGTGTGGCAGCCAGCATATGATGCAGAGTTTGGATGTGATCCCTGTTGGTCAGGTTGCCGGAGCCACGTCCTCCTCACACGTGGTGCGTATTGTTCACATCTCAGACACACACTTGGGGCACCATGTGCTGACACCTCCTCGTCCAATCAGTGGAAACATCTCCATCAGGCGAAGCAGTAACTCTGATGTCCCCAATCAGATTGTTGACGAGAAAGGAATTGATGCCTTTGAGAAAAAATCTGGCTCTTACGCAGAAACTTCTGACGACAGCTTCCATAAAGGTGGGGTCTTTCTGAGCAATGTGCGGCGGTCTCGAGCTAGTGATTATGAAATCCCTTGTGGGGATATTCTGATACATTCAGGTGATTTTGATTGGTCCAAACATTCTGGGGGAATCTTTCGGTCGGATAATTTCGAGGAGATTGTGCAGTTAATGAATGATTTTTTCGATAGATTTCCACACAAAGTGAAAATTTTTGTAGCCGGCAACCACGAGGCATGCCTGGAAAAGAGAAAGTTGCAGGCTGTTCAGGAGCGATTGACGTCTGCTGTATATTTATATAACTCAACATACATCTACGAGGGCATACACTTTTATGGAAGTCCGTACACTCCATTCAGGTTGATGACTAACGCACGTGGGTTTATTCGGACATCAAGGAAAATCGCAGCACACTGGAGGGAGATACCATCGAGAACTGATGTCTTAGTGACTCACTCACCACCTCATGGGATACTTGACCTTGGTGTCACCTGGCATGCCAGAAATATGCCAGGTATTTGGCAAGCATTCCATCGTGTGGCACCGAGTCGTCCCTGCCAGACTTGTGGGATCATACATCCTGGCCGCAGTCATTGGGGGTGTCCACATCTCAAGGAGGAAGTGCTCATCAGAATCAAGTAAGTACACGCATACAGACAGAATCACAGGAAAGACAGAATCACAGGAAAGACAGATGACAGAGTAGAGTTTCCTGGTTAAAAATCCTAGAAGTACAAGCATACAGACAAAATCACAGGAAAGACAGATCACACAGTAGAGTTTTTTTGTTAGGAATGCTAGAAGCACAAGCATACAGGTAGAATCACAGGAAAGACAGATGACAGAGTATAGTTTCTTGATTAGGAATCGTAGAAGTACAAGCATACAGAATCACATGAACGACAGAATCACAGTAAAGACAGATGACAGAGTAGAGTTTCTTGGTTAGGAATGCTAGAAGCACAAGCATACAGACAGAATCACAGGAAAGACAGATGACAGTAGAGTTTCTTGATTAGGAATGCTAGAAGTACAAGCATACAGAATCACATGAAAGACAGAATCACACGAAAGACAGATGACAGAGTAGAGTTTCTTGGTTATGAATCCAAGAAGTACAAGCATACAGACAGTACACGAATCACAGGAAAGACAGAATCACAGGTAAGACAGAATCACAGGAAAGAAAGAATCAATGAAAAGACAGATGACAGAGTAGAGTTTCCTATTTAGGAATCCTCTGGAATACTGTAAGTCTGATACACTGACATTCAGGTCTGAGCTGTGAATGGGCTTGCATGCATGTGTCTGAGGTTGATGTAGACCGTCCTCCTAACCAGCTACCAAGTCAGCATCTCCGCTGATACTGTGTTACAGAGCTCTCTGTCCCCTCTCCCAGCTCAGAAACCCCAGTGGGGGTGCAAAGCAGCAGCTTCATATCTGCTGCAGAATACAGTGATCTTTGGAACCTTGGTCAAACTGGGTACAAGAGGTGCCTTCAGATCTTGCTCTGTGGCACAGTTCAGTGTAGCCATCTGTTGTATCATTGCCATGTGTACAGATTTATCTCTGAGTACAGTTCAGAGTACACATCTATAATATCATTGCAATGTCATCTATAATAACATTGTAATGTCATGTATAATAACATTGTAATATCATCTATAATAGCATTGTAATGTCATCTTCTTCTTCTGCGTTCATCCGGAGGTTTTTTTTCGGATGTGGTTGCGTTGTGCCTGTTTACAGCAGAGCTGCGTTCTTGCGCCGTTAGGCCGACACATCCGACTTCTGTGGGCATTTGTTGACCGGGTTAACCTTCCCGGGGGAATGTCATCTATAATATCATTGTCATGTTGCCAAGACAAGGCACGCGCCACCAAACATAAAAAGGGTGAACAGGGTTTTCCCCATACGTACACTAGTGTGGACAGAATGAGAGAGGGAATCCCATGGGAACAAAGTAGCGTCAGAGAACAGCAACGGGATACGCTGTCCAGAGACGAGAAGGAGCGATTGGTTTTCCAGGAGTTCTGTACGAGGAAGATCGGGACGATGTGGTTGTGAGGCAAGGATTGCGGCGGTAACAGAGATTCATTCCAGAAAGGACCTAGACGATATGTGGAACAGGAACGAGTGAACAAGCGGAAGGAAAAGATAGCTGGGAATCAGAGACAGGGAATACATTTTGGGAACTAAATAAAATATGTCTGTAAATGGAGACCCGACCCTGTCTTAAGGGCACTCCATGTTCATTTTGAATAGTTTTGCCAAATGAGAGCGCATTATTAAAATGCCACATCTCAATATCAAGATTTGCCGTCAGTTGTTTATTTCTGTTCGTCGCTGTTCAGACGTTTCCAGGTAATACCGTTTTGTTATTCGTTTGCCTGTTGAACTGTTGTTATAACGAGTATGGCACATGTCATCTATAATATTGTTATGTCATCTATAATATCATTGTAATGTCACCTATAATATCATTGTCCGGGAAGGTTAACCCGGTCAACAAATGCCCGCAGAAGTCGGATGTGTCGGCCTAACGGCGCAAGAACGCAGCTCTGCTGTAAACAGGCACAACGCAATCACGTCCGAAAAAAAAACTCCGGATGAACGAAGAAGAAGAAGATATCATTGTTATGTCATCTATAGTATCATTGTCTGTCATCTATAATATCATTATAATATCACCTACAGTATCATTGTCATGTCATCTAAAATATCAATGTCATGTCATCTAAAATAGCATTGTCATTTCATCTAAAATAGCATTGTAATGCCATCTATAACTGCATTGCCATGTCATCTATAGTAGCCTTGTCATGTCATCCATAATATCATTGTCATATCATCTATAATATCATTGTTATGTCATCTAGGGATTCCAAATGTTGCTGTTATGTAGCCAGGGGCGGGTTGGGATGAGCGCCCAACCTTGCATAAATACTCCAATGGCTTTCATCACCACTGCAGCAAAAGTCATACTCGTGGCCTTCTCATGGCGGACCTATTTTAACTAATAGGAGAAGGGGCTGCGGCAAGTCACTGGCGCAGAGAAATAACCAGAACGCTCTAGATATGTATGCACGTACATGCAAGCGCAGACATGTGTATGCATGCCTACACACCTAAACTCAAGTAAAACCACAGTCTGCTTTAGCAAAGGAAAGGTGCTGAAGGCGGAGGCAACCAGCCAGGAGGTGCACCACAGAAATCGGGATGCCACGCAAATCACGCCATGAAATATGTCAATTACTGCTAAATGTTATGGTGCCCGCCCTTTTTTGGACCCCCAGCCTTGAAAGGGTCGAACCACAACTACTGGAGGTCCTTCTCAAATGTCCTGTGGAGTCAGGCGACCTGAGAATAGAGTGTCTGGCCATACCAAACAAAAACTAAAAATAATGCACTGGAATGCGGAGGGAGTCAGCAACAAAAAACATAGAACTAGAAAACATCTTGGACCAAGAAAAAGTAAGCGTATGTTGCTTGCAAGAAACTCACCTCAACGAAAATATAGCCTTCAAAATCAGAGGCTACCAGTGTTACCGATCTGACCGAAAGGACAGGAGAAAAGGTGGGATACTGACCCTTGTAAAAAATAACATTGCTGCTTCCCAAATTGAAGTTTACATGGAAGGGGCTGAGTATCAGACACTTAAACTTAAAACAGGCAATACAGACCTTCATTTGATCAATTACTTCTGTCCAAGTGACTGCCCACAGGCACTGGACACACTACCATTAAAAGAAAAAAATTATTGTGTGGTGACTGCCCACAGGCACTGGACACACTACCATTGAAAGAAAAAAATATTGTGTGTGGCGATTTCAACAGCCACTCGCAGAGCTGGGGCTATAATCACATGGACCAGAGAGGAGAGAGACTAGAAGACTGACAGGATGAGAATAGATTCATCTTAATTAACAAGCCGTCTGACCCACATACTTTCTACTCGAGATCATGGCACACTACAACTACACCTGACCTGGCTTTTAATTCATCAGACCTGGAGTGGAACATTACAGGAATTGTTGAGAAACAACTTGGTGGCAGTGACCACCGGCCAGTCTTTCTAACTAGAAAATGAGCTTGTAAGTGAAAGCAGCACCCTCTCGAGGTGGAACTACAAGAAAACAGACTGGACAATGTACAAGCATCGCACCAGCATAATGGTTAGAAACCTGAATACTGAGAAAGACATAAATAAAGTAGTTGAAGAGTTTGGGAAATGCATACTACAGGCAGCGCGAGAAACAGTACCAAGAGGAGCCTGTAAACATTATAAACCCTACTGGAGTAGTGAACTGGAACAGTTGCATAATGATGTGGAAGTGTGTAGAAAGCAAGCAGAAGCCAAACCCAACCAAGAGCACCACACTAAATTCCAGCGCGCAAAAGCCAAATTTCAAAGGGCCAAGCTGCAGGCTAGACGGAAAAGCTGGCAGAAGAAGACAGAGTCACTGAACTTTGAAAGAGACACAAGGAAGTTGTGGAAGCTAATAAAACAACTTAACGATGAGGGCACAGGGAGAAATTCAAAAATTGCACTACATAAAGATGGAAACATCTTAACAGGAAAACAAGCAGCTGACCATTTTGCGGACTCATTCACACAAGATAACAACATTGGAATTAGCCCAGAGAAACAAGAGATTCGAGAGAAATGGCAACATACAGGACAGAATGAAACAGTACATGAGGTTCTGGAGGCACCAGTCACAATCAGTGAACTGGAGCTAACCATATCAAAACTGAAAATGAGAAAGTCACCAGGAGCTGATGGTATCTCCAATGAAATAATCAGGAACCAAGGAACAGAGGCCAAAGCAAAGCTGTTGCAGATCTTCAATAACAGCTGGACCTTAGGCAGTGTTCCACAAGCCTGGAGAGAAGCAATCATGATACCCCTCCTAAAATCAGGGAAAGATAGTTCCATTGCCTCCAGCTATAGACCAATTAGCCTCACCAGCTGTCTCTGCAAAACAATGGAGCGCATCATCAATCACAGACTGCAGTGGTACATTGAAAGTGAAAACATCCTTGTGCCACTGCAGGCTGGCTTTAGACAGTGCTACTCTACGGAAGATCAGACAACCTACCTCTCTCAAGAAATTGAGGATGCATTCCAAGAGAAGAAGCTGGTGCTTGCGGCATGGATAGATCTGAAGAAAGCCTTTGACAAAGTCTGGAAAGAAGGTCTGATGAAGAAACTGAGAAACTATAAAGTGAGTGGAAGATTGTACAAATGGGTGAAAGCATACTTGCACAACAGAAGAGCCCGAGCACAGATAGACGGACTCAAGAGCAAGAAAGTACTACTGCGGCACGGTGTTCCCCATAAAGAGTCTTCTCTCCCACACTTTTTCTAATCTTCATCCATGATCTTGTTGCTAATCTACCACATGGAATTAAAGCGGTAGTGTACGCTAATGACCTGGTTCTATGGAGCACAAATGAACATGCATCAGTGGCCACCAGATTGCTACAAAGAGCTGTAGATGCATTTGTTGCATGGGCAAATAAATGGTGTGTCAGCATAAACACTGACAAGTGCAGCACCACTCTATTTACCCTCTCTCCAAATCAAAAGGCAGGGATCATTCAGATAAATGGAATACCCCTTAGAGAAGATAAAGAACCAACATACCATGGAGTAACATTTGATGGCAGGCTGACATGGAGAAAGCACATCAACAAAGCAGTAGCAAAAGCCAGAAGGAAAAAGCCATCCTGAGAAGACTAAGTGGAACCACATGGGGAGCCAATGGGAAAATACTTAACAAAGTTTATCAACAGAGTATACGACCACACCTGGAATACGGGTCAACTGTGTGGTGTTCAGCATCAAAAACCACACTACAAGAGCTGGACAAGGTGCAAAATCAAGCACTTAGAGTCACCACAGGAGGGATGAGATCAACCCCTATAGTGGAGATGGAGAAGGTGGGGAGGACACAAGCACTGAAAGAGGACAGAGATACGAAAACGCTAATACAAGCAGAAAAGTTCCTCAGCTTGCCAGGCCACCCTATGAAGAACAGATTTGAAAACTTAGCTATGGGGCGGTTGAAAAGAAACAGTTTTATCCACTAGGCCAAACGTCTCTGCAGAGAAACCACCGATCTGCCCACAGTTGGTATCCCCCTGAAAACTATTCCAGAGCGAACTCCATGGAAAGATGAACATAGACTATCACTACAAATCAAGGCAAAAGTGAGAGGAGTATTTGACAAGGAAGAACAGAACAGTGTACAGCGCAGAACAGCCACTCTCAGCTTCCTTGATGAAGAATACCCACAGGACCTCTGGATCCGAGTCTACACAAATGGATCAGTACAAAATGCTGTTCGAAATTAAGGAGAAGGAGTGTACAAACAGAAGAGCACATACTCCAAGACTGCCCAAAATACAACATTTCTGGGCAAACCTTCTGGCCTAGAGAGATGACAGTGGAAGATAAACCCTATGGACCGCTGAGTGGACTAAAAAAGACAGTTAAATTCATACAAGAGACAACATTGCAGTCATAGACATATTTCAAGA
Organism: Cepaea hortensis; assembly: GCA_963921405.1. Lineage (NCBI taxonomy): Eukaryota > Metazoa > Mollusca > Gastropoda > Stylommatophora > Helicidae > Cepaea > Cepaea hortensis. Next base: position 378,731,764 of record OY992876.1, on the reverse strand, counting down.
ATAATAAAGAATATTTACTGGAACCAAGTAGCAGCAATTAAAATGGGAAATAAAGAGGGTAGTTACGAACAGATAAAGCTAGGAGTACGACAAGGGTGTGTCTTGTCACCAGATCTTTTCTCCCTGTATAGCGAAGTAATAATGAGAGAGATCAAAGAGATGCCAGGAATACTAGTTGGAGGTTATAATATAAATAATATACGCTATGCAGATGACACAGTATTGGTGGCGGATAATTCAACAGACCTACAACAATTATTAGACGTTGTAGTAACAGAGAGTGCAAGGAAAGGACTCTCCTTGAATATCAAGAAAACAGTAACAATGGTAATATCAAAGAAAATGGTGACACCAAAATGTGACATAGAAATAGAAGGGAAAATCCTTAACCAAGTTGATAACTTTAGATACCTAGGGGCATTTATAACATCAGATGGAAGATGTACAACAGAGATTAGGAGCAGAATAGGGCAGGCAAAAGCCGCATTTCAGAAAATGAAGAGTATCTTATGCAATAAGTCACTATCACTGAATGTAAGAAAGAGAGTGCTGAAATGCTATGTAGAACCAGTTTTGCTGTATAGCAGTGAATCTTGGAATGTAAATTAACAAATTAAGAAGAAATTAGAAGCAACAGAGATGTGGTTCCTGAGACGAATGTTGCGAATTCCTTGGACTGCCAGAGTAACTAACGACGACTGCCTGAAACAGGCTAACGAAACTAGAACATTATATACAACAACAAGACAGAGACAAACAGCTTTCCTCGGTCATGTGATGAGAAGAGAGGCATTGGAGAACATCGTAACAACTGGAAAGATCGAGGGGAAGAGAGGCAGAGGTAGACCAAGAGAAGTGATGCTGGATGGATTGAGACGGTGGCATGGAGGAATATCAGCAGCAGAGTTGATCCAGAAAACCAAAGACCGAGATCTATGGAGAGCCATGAACGCCTACGCCAGCCGGCACGGCACTTGATGATGATGATAATAACATTGTAATGTCATGTATATTAACATTGTAATATCATCTATAATATCATTGTAATATCATTGCAATGTCATCTATCGTATCCTTGTTATCTATAGTATCATTATCATGTCATCTATAGTATCATTATAATGTCATCTATAATATCATTGCAATGCCACCTATAATATCATTGCAATGTCATCTATAGTATGATTGTAATGTCATTTGTAGTATCATTGTCGTGTCATCTATAATAGCATTGTAGTGTCATCTTTAATAGCATTGCAGTGTCATCTATAGTATCATTGTCATGTCATCTATAGTATCATTGTCATGTCATCTATAATATTGCCATCATCCACCAAGTACTGATTGGTCTATACAGTGTCAGGTCTAGCACAATAGATCCAATATACCATCATCATCAAGTGCCCTGCCACCTGGGGTAGGCGTTCATGTCTCTCCACAGATCTCGGTCTTTGGTGTTTTGGTCAATGCTGCTGGTGATATTCCTCCATGCCACCGTCTCAATCTATCCAGCATCATTTCTCTTGATTGGCCTCTGCCTCTCTTACCCTTGATCTTTCCAGTTGTCACAATGTTCTCCATTGCCTCTGTTCTCATCACATGACCAAAGAAAGCTGTTTGTCTCTTTCTTATTGCTGTATATAATGTTCTAGTTTCATTAGCCTCTTTCAGGAAATCGTCATTAGTTACTCTGGCAGTCCAAGGTGTTCGCAACATTCATCAATGTCTACCAATGTCTTCCTAATTCAGTCATTTACATTCCAAAATTCAATGCCATACTGCAAAACTGGTTCTATATAGCACTTCAGCGCTCCCTGTCTTACATTCAATAATAGTGACGTATTACATAAGATATTTGTCATTTTCTGAAATGCAGCTTTTGCTTGCCCTATTCTGCTGCTAATCTCTGTTGTGCACCTTCTGTCTGATGTTATAAATTCCACTGGGTATCTTGTATTAAGGCATGTAATAGCATCCTTGACTGACTTGTTGATTATGAATGTTTGACTCATACTCCTTACCATCCCCAGGCCAACTCTGCACCTGTTTGGACATGTCCACGAAGGCAATGGAGTCATCACAAGAAAGGGAGTCACATTCTCAAACTCATCCTACGCCTCCATGAAGAGACCTCATGTTTTTGACTTCTACACAGGATTCTAGTGAGATGAGTGTTCAGAGAAACTACATCAACCAGGTCTTCTGTTGAGCACCTCTCCTCACCCTTCACTGTTCTGAGTTTCAGATGCACCTATTCGGGGCATCTACTTTTCACATGTGATGTTAGGAAAATCACAAGATCTGAAACAAGTGGTGGGGAGGCTCAGGGCATCTGTTTCTCTTTTCTGATGTTAGAAAAGCCACAAGATCTGATACAAGTGGTGGGGAGACTCAGGGCATCTGTTTCTTATTTCTGATGTTAGGAAAGCCACAAGATCTGATACAAGTGGTGGTGAGACTCGGGGCATCTGTTTCTCTTTTCTGATGTTAGAAAAGCCACAAGATCTGATGCAAGCAGAGGTGCCACTTCCACCAAATGTAGAAGAAAGCTCTTTAGTTGTGCTGTGGTTTATAGTTGAAGTATGGAACGTATAACGTAGCTGTGCTTCATACAATAATTATATGATACGTAGCGTATGTTCGTCTGTTACCATTTACTTAATGTGGTACAGAATATGTTTGTCGCTGTTATACATATGTTTTTGTGTGACAAAGTGTGTGGTTAGCTTACATCTTATATATAAAAGGCGATCTCCGTCCGTCTGTCTGTCTGTCTGTATGTCCCTATGTCCTTTATGCGCTCGCGAACGGCCCATCCGATTGAGATGAAATTTTCTACACGCCTTCCTTTCATTCCAGCGCAGCCCACTGTCATATTTTTTTAGTGTGAAATTGGCTGCTTACCCAATATTATTTCATTTTTCATTATAATTTCATATATCTCAGGGGACCTAACTCTGTAAAAGTTATTTCAAGGGGCATAACTTTTCTGTATAACTTATAGTCATATTGTGGCATCGTTTTCAAAGATTTATAAACTCTGTGTCTATAGTTATGTACCGGCATATGAGTTATAATAAATAATGATACAATCTTTAAGGCATTTTCAAAGTTTTCATAAAAATAATGCACAATGCATAACATTGTAACTCATCTTTTTATGCTTAAGCTGTTACTGTAGTCATGCAGGTGATTAGAAAGAGTTTTCATTAAAAATAATGGATGGTGTGTGGAAGGACATTCTTTTAAGTTACTTTTTTCGTTGTATGAATTTAATGAGACGCTACCCGCCAGGAGCTGGGCGAAGCCACGCCGGGTCAGATAGATAGACAGACCCACCTTTTCGCTGCAGTTGTCTACTCCTCCTTTTCCTTCTTCTGCTGATGCTGCTGCCGCCGCTCCATTTACCCAAGTTAATTGTTGGGGAAGATGTAAAGATCTTTCAAGTGCTCTTTCTAATGCTTTTTGTAAGTTGGTCTTCGTTTATCTAAGGTTGTTATAACTGCAACCAATAAATGATTAGACAGACAGGCAGAGAGACAGACAGACAGAGAGGGAGGGACAGACAGACAGTCGGGAACGGGAACTTATATGACTACTTATATGAATTAAATTAGATGCTCGCCATCAGGGGCTGGGCGAAGCCGGGCCGGATCAGACAGACAGACATATAGACAGACAGACAGACAGACAGATAGTCGGTAACGGGAACGGGAACTTATATGACTACTTATATGAATTAAATGAGATGCTCCCCACCAAGGACTGGGCGAAGCCGGGCCGGGTCAGCTAGTGTCATATAAATAACATATGCAAAATATATATATATATATATATATCACTGTTAGATGTTTATCTATTTCCAATATACAGAACATTGTCTGCCTATCACTATGTGCATAACATGATACATATCATATGTTTGTATACCTGCGTGCACATAACATATGTTTGTGAACCTCCATGCACATAACATGATACATATCATATCCCTTTGGGGTCCTGGCTAAAGTCAGTAGGATCGCTGATTCCTCCGAAGTCGGAGAGTGTCTGCCTGTACGGCGAGGAACCACCAGTCTACACACCAATAAGCCAGACATGGGACACCAGATCAGGTCCTGTATGACATCACACTGATGTTGGACATCTGGATGCCTTCATCCGACATACAGGACTTCACGTTGGAGCTCAAGTCAACGAACACAAGCAAGCATATGTTTGTATACCTCCATGCATATAACATGAAACATAACATATGTTTGTATACCTGCATGCACATAACATGAAACATAACATATGTTTGTATACCTCCATGCACATAACATGATACATATTATATGTTTGTATACCTTCATGCACATAACATGATAATATCATATGTTTGTATACCTTCATTCACATAACATGATACATATCATATGTTTGTATACCTCCATGCACATAGCATGATACATAACATATGTTTGTATACCTCCATGCACATAACATGATACATATCATATGTTTGTATACCTCCATGCACATAACATGATACATATCATATGTTTGTATACCTTCATTCACATAACATGATACATATCATATGTTTGTATACCTTCATGCACATAACATGATAATATCATGTTTGCATACCTTCATTCACATAACATGATACATATCATATGTTTGTATACCTCCATGCACATAGCATGATACATAACATATGTTTGCATACCTCCACGCACATAACATGATACATATCATATGTTTGTATATTCCATGTATGTAACATAAAAAACAGCATATGTTTGTATACCTCCATGCATATAATATGAAACATAACATATGTTTGTATACCTGCATGCACATAACATGAAATATATCATTTATTTGTCTATCTCTTGTACATATCATATGTTTGTCTAAATCAAGAATGTGGGTATCTTTTGTTTGTACATCAACATAACACATCTTGATGTGCATGTATCCACCACCAAGCAGCATATCATGACACTGTGGCCGTGTATGCGTGCTGTTTGCTCAGAATATTCTGTTTGCCATATCTGCTGTTTTGTTGTTTTTAAAGTTAACTAGTTTTTATAAGATTGATTGTCAGGTTTGAATAAAATTGTCTGTTTGGTTTGTATATGATTGTATGTTTGATTTGTATATCCAGTCTATTAGAGTGTATGTGTAGTTTGCAATACGATGAAATTAGACACGGTAACATTCTCGCAATAAAAATGTTTTTGTCACATATGCAACAATAGGTCTGAGTGCCAGGGAGGAGGAGGAGAAACTGGTTTACATTTTCCATGTTTTTTATCACATACGTAACACCAATAGGTCTGAGTGCCAGGGAGGAGGAGGAGAAACTGGTTTACATTTTCCATGTTTATTGTCACATACGTAACAACAATAAGTATTAGTTCAATCAAGTAAGAATAAGAAAATGAAGAGAGTTATACTGCATATGTTTTTTGTCATAAACAAGAGGGAGAGACATTAACTATACATCTGAGTGCGGACAAGGAAGAAGAGGAACTGTATGATTTTGTGGTTGGGGGGAGGAGGAACATGTCAGTTTGGCCAGCTTTCAGTTTGTAGAAATGTGAATTTGAAGTCTCGAGTAGTGTGTGTGTGTGTGTGGAGAGTGGACTTGGGAGTCTAGGGTATAGTTTTCTAGAGTCCAGAAATGGTGGTATGGGAGACATGAGATTAACTACCATTACTGAACACTGCAATACTTGATAATGAAACTGGTCATGACACTGTTGTTGTTGCCACCATTGAGGCCATCTTTGCCATATGCAACTTGTGACAGCATCTCTTATTATTCCTGCTGGTGATATTTCTCTTTTTCTTTTGTATACCATTTTATTGTTTTGATTTCTGGTTGCCAGATGTGATACATTTCTATTTTTTATTGTACATAAATGCCATTTTTAACCTGTAAATACAATGTTAGTTGGCATTGGTGGTTATGATTTTTTCACCATTTTGAATTGCCTGTGTGATGTGGGCATTTGTTATCATGTGCTTGTTGTATCAGATTATCTTTTGACAGATTCATTTCAACTGTCATCCCTCTTCCAGTATGTTGGTTGCTGTCATAGATTTAAATGTTTTGTTGTTTGTCCAGTTTGACAAGCTATTCTTTGATATACTGACCTCAAATCTGTGTTCCCTCATTGACTGACATCAGGTTATTGTTCCCTCATTTACTAACATCAAGTTATTGTTCCCTCATTGACTGACATCATGTTAGTGTTCCCTCATTGACTGACATCAAGTTAGTGTTCCCTCAGTGACTGACATTGTTATTGTTCCTTCATTGACTGACATCAAATTATTGTTCCCTCATTGACTGACATCAAGTTATTGTCCCCTCATTGACTGACATCAAGTTATTGTCCCCTCATTGACTGACATCAAGTTATTGTTCCCTCATTGACTGACATCAAGTTACTATTCCCTCATTGACTGACATTAAGTTAGTGTTCCTCATTGACTGACATCAAGTTATTTTTCCCTCATTGACTGACATTAAGTTAGTGTTCCTCATTGACTGACATCAAGTTATTTTCCCCTCATTGACTGACATTAAGTTATTGTTCCCTCATTGACTGACATTAAGTTATTGTTCCCTCATTGACTGACATTAAGTTATTGTTCCCTCATTGACTGACATTAAGTTATTGTTCCCTCATTGACTGACATTAAGTTACTATTCCCTCATTGACTGACATTAAGTTAGTGTTCCTCATTGACTGACATCAAGTTATTTTTCCCTCATTGACTGACATTAAGTTAGTGTTCCTCATTGACTGACATCAAGTTATTTTTCCCTCATTGACTGACATTAAGTTAGTGTTCCTCATTGACTGACATCAAGTTATTTTCCCCTCATTGACTGACATTAAGTTATTGTTCCCTCATTGACTGACATCAAGTTATTGTTCCCTCATTGACTGACATCAAGTTATTGTTCCCTCATTGACTGACATTAAGTTACTATTCCCTCATTAACTGACATCAAGTGATTGTTCCCTCATTGTCTGACATTAAGTTATTGTCCCCTCATTGATTGACATCAAGTTATTGTTCCCTCATTGACTGACATTAAGTTACTATTCCCTCATTGACTGACATCAAGTTATTGTTCCCTCATTGACTGACATCAAGTTATTGTTCCCTCATTGACTGACATTTAGTTACTATTCCCTCATTAACTGACATCAAGTTATTGTCCCCTCATTGACTGACATCAAGTTATTGTCCCCTCATTGATTGACATCAAGTTATTGTTCCCTCATTGACTGACATTAAGTTATTGTTCCCTCATTGACTGACATCAAGTTACTATTCCCTCATTGACTGACATCAAGTTAGTGTTCCTCATTGACTGACATCAAGTTTTTTTCCCCTCATTAACTGACATTAAGTTAGTGTTCCCTCATTGACTGACATCAAGTTATTGTTCCCTCATTGACTGACATCAAGTTAGTGTTCCCTCATTGACTGATATCAAGTTATTGTTCTCTCATGACTGACATCAAGTTATTGTTCCCTCATTGACTGACATCAAGTTATTGTTCTCTCATTGACCGACATCAAGTTATTGTTCACAATTTCTGGTGATTCAGATATGTGAACAATTTCTGGTGACACAGACCTGTGAACAATTTCTGGTGACTCACATATGTGAATAGTTTCTGGTGACTAAGACATGTGAACAATTTCTGGTGACTCAGACATGCAAAATTATAATAAAAAAGCTCTGGGGCCAAGATCTGTGAGATGAGATCCACTATTGTTACGTTGCTCATGTTAACTTTGTGCATGTCATATGTCAACATATCAATGACGACTGTCTTGTATGCTAAGTGATTATGACAAGTGACATTTGCATATATATATATATATATATATATATATATATATATATATATATATATATATATATATACAGCCTTTTCCAATGACATTGTCCTGTTTGTACACATTGAAATATGTCATATACTTGAATATATTGTAGCCAGTGGCCACTTTCTACTTGTTCTGTATATTTACATATATACCCTTCACTGTCTCAAGTGCAGTGTCCAGTTTAACTGTTTATGTACATTTAGATCTTTCATAGACACATTATCCTGTTGGGTCCAGTTTTACTGTCTGTGTACATTTTAATCTTTCATAGACATAAAAGGTAATAACGCATGTCATCAATTATAGGAGGCTTCAGGAAAATACAGTTACAGACGAATTCAATCAAGAAATTAAAATATTGCATAAGAACATCCCTGATGAATATTCAAGCTAAGGAATGGACAGTTTTCAAGGTTGCCATGCTCGACACACTGGAAAATAAATGTGAAACTAAGAAAGTAGGGCAGGACAAAAGATTAAGAAAAACTTGGTGGCACAATGAAGTTAAAGATAGCACATTCAAAAAGAAGGTAGCGTTCAAAAGTGGATCACAACTAAATCTGATCAAGACTATGTTATTTATAGAATAGCACGACGAAATGCCGAACGAACAATTAGAGCATCTAAAGATGAATCCTGGAGAATATACGGTGAACAGATGACAACCCTTAGCAAAGACTACCCAAGAGAATTTTATAAACATGTCAATACAATGAGAAACAGAGATGCAAGCTACAACCCAACCGCTATCATAAACAGCAAAAGAGGTTTACCAATATTTAATCCGCAACAAAGACTAGCAAGGTGGGCAGAATACTTTCGAGAACTACTTAACCGCACACATAATAACATAGAAAACCTCACTTTTGTGCCTAAAAGCCATGGACAACAAGAACCAAATTTCATCCCTGCAGAAGTCAAAGCAGTTATATAGAAAAGTCCAAATAGCAAATCACTGGGTCTAGATGGAATAACCACAGAAGCTATTCAGGCCTGTGGGGAAACAGGAGTTAAATGGCTAACAAGACTTTTTAATATAGCATGGGAAGAAAGAAAAGTCACAGATTGGCAGCAGGAAATAATAGGACCAATATGGAAAAAGAAAGGCAATATGAGATAGTGCGAAACATGCAGAGGTATATCACTCCTGAGCCATATAGGGAAAATGTATGCAAAACTATTGGAACAAAGAGCTAGACCAATAGTTGAACAACAGTTAAGCAAAGTACAATTCAGTTTTCAAAAGTTTACGGACCATCCTTGAAGACTGGGATACAAGGACAATTGCTAGAAAACATCATAGCCATGTACCACTCGAGCCGAAGTGCAGTAAGAACACAAGAAGGTATATCAGATATGTTCACAGTCAATACAGGAGTGAGACAGGGATGTGTGCTCTCTCCTCTGCTATTTAATATCTACATGGACAGAATATCCAAAGAAGCAAGCCTTGACAGAACAGATTCAGAAAATTTAGAACTCTTTACTGCAGATGAAACAACTGATTCACAGGAAATAAATGAACTTCTATTTGCAGATGATCAGTGCCTGTTTTACAGCGGTGAGGGCAGACTACAAAATCATATTAATAATCTGAGTTCAACGTGCAGGAGTTACAAAATGAGCATAAATACAGCCAAACCCGAAGTAATGCAAGTTAGCAGATCGCCGGGCCCACTAAGTATACAGTTAAATAGCACAACTCTGAAACAAGTTAAAGAATTCAAATATCTTGGAAGTATGATCACAGAAGATGGCAGATTGGACAGAGAAATCGAAATCAGATGTCAAAGAGTTTGGGCACTTAATATCAACTATCACCCTTACTGAAACATCCAAATATACCCATGTCCGCAAAACGACAGATAATAAACAGCATATTTACACCAACCCTATGCTACCAATCTCAAACTTTGACTTTATCTAAATTACACTTTCGCAAAATCAGCACATGCAAGATGAGATGCCTGAGGAGAGCTTCCAACTTAACAATCCGAGACCGAGTAAGAAATGCTGTTATCAGACAGATAGTGGGATCAACACCTTGTGCCACATTTATTGAAAGACAGAAGATCAAGTGGTTTGGCCATGTCGTTAGAATGCAACACCAGCAACTATCATCACTGGCCTTATATCAAAGATCATCTGCGATGAGACTAAGAGGACATCCAAGAAGAAAATGGATTGACGACATCAAAGACCTGTACAATCACACGGAATGACACTATCCAGTGCCGCCCATTGGGCGCTGGCACGCAAATTATTCCTCCCTGCGATGCTTAACGGCATAAATCGAAGATGATGATGATGATGATGATGATGATAGACACATTATCCTTTTTGTCCAGTTTTACTGTCTTTGTATATTTAAATCTTTCATAGACACATGCTGTTGTGTCCAGTTTTACTATGTACATTTAAATTTTTCATAGACACATCCTGTTGGGTCCAGTTTTATTGTCTATGTACATTTAAATCTTTCATAGACACATTATCCTGTTGTGTCCCGTTTTACTGTCTATGTACATTTAAATCTTTCATAGACACATGCTGTTGGGTCCAGTTTTACTGTCTGTATATTTAAATCTTTCATAGACACATGCTGTTGTCCAGTTTTACTGTCAATGTACATTTAAATCTTTCATAGACACTTATCCTGTTTGGTCCAGTTTTACTATGTACATTGAAATCATTCATAGACATGGTATCCTGTTGTGACCAGTGTAATATGTCAGTATAAAAAATTCCTAACATATCCAAATGTGTTATATTTTTACAATTCCATGTATATTTTCATCTTGAAGTTTGATCTTCATTGTGTATGAGTACCGGTCTGCCAGGCAGCTTGTTAATCTTCTTGCCAGTTTGTACAGGTTTTGAGTAGACTTCTGTCTACTGTTTTTGCTGACAGCCATGTTTGGCTGGCAGATGTGTAAATGTTGGTATTGTCTGGCTTGTGGTTGTAATATGTGATGTTCTTTCTGTGTGACTCTACTCCCAGCCTTGCGTGTAGGGCACAATAAAAGTGAGCCTGGGGGTGTCACAGACTGTGTCAGGAAACACGTACAAAACGCTGTCCGTGCATTGAGTTGTACTGGGTATATAGTGATGTCCATATATGTCTGTGCCTGCACTGCCCATCACATGCCCTTGTGCCCATGTTAAGCTGAGTCACCCTGGTCAATGTTGTACAATAACATGCCCTGTCTTGATGGTCATTACAGCAGATGATGACTGGGCTCAGCTCGTTGCCTGCACAATGTGATGACTAGCCAAAACTGGGGGGGGGGGGGGTGTCTTGTTACAGGGCACAGACATAACTGGTGTGGGGTCTCTTGTTACAAGGCTCAGAACTGGTGTATGTGTGGGGGGGGGGGGGGGGGAGGTGTTGTTAGTGGGGACATAACTGGTGTGAGGTTAACTCTTGGTTGGCTGGACAGAACTGGTGTTGGACCTCATGCTAGTGGAGACAAGCTGTCAGACTGTCCTATATGTACTAATCAGATGTGTACTGGTCGGACTGTCCCATATGTACTAATCAGATGTGTACTGGTCAGACTGTCCCATATGTACTGGTCAGATGTGTACTGGTCAGACTGTCCCATATGTACTGGTCAGATGTGTAGTACAAATTGTCCTATATTTTACAGAAAGATCTCTGTGTAAGGCAGCATAATCTCGCGTACATCTCCACAGCACAAGTTTGTCTGCTTGTGTTTTTACTGCTTGCACTGTGTTGTAGTTATTGTAATCAATTTACTAGTTTCAGTGAGATGGCACTTATTCTGGGTAATTTACTTGTTTCTGTATATCACATAACGTAGGTGATTTACTTGTTTATGTATGATATCACATAAAGTAGTAAATTTACTTGTTTCTGTATATCACATAAAGTAGGTGATTTACTTGTTGCTGTATAATATCAAATAAAGTAGGTGATTTACTTGTTGCTGTATGATATCACATAAAGTAGGTGATTTACTTGTTGCTGTATAATATCACATAAAGTAGGTGATTTACTTGTTTGTGTACGATATCACATAAAGTAGGTGATTTACTTGTTGCTGTATGATATCACATAAAGTAGGTGATTTACTTGTTTCTGTATGATATCACATAAAGTAGGTGATTTACTTGTTTCTGTATGATATCACATAAAGTAGGTGATTTACTTGTTTCTGTATGATATCACATAAAGTAGGTGCTTTACTTGTTTCTAAATTATAGCTTTTATTTTAGATATACATTTTTTGTTAAAATTGCTATAACCCTAACCCTAAGAAGGTTGATCCGGTCAAAAAATGCCCACAGAAGTCGGATGTGTCGGCCTAACAGCGCTTGAATGCAGCTCTGCTGTAAACAGGCACAACACAATCACGTCTGAAAAAACTCTCCGTATGAATGCAGAAGAAGAAGAAATTGCTATAACTAGATTCTATACGATAGCACTTATTGAGGTCATTTACACATTTCTATATATAATCTGTATGTAATTTACTTGTTTCTACATGCTAACAATTACTGATGGTAATATACTTGTTCTTATGTGCCTTTACTTATCACTTACAGAGAATCTGCTGCCATTCGTATTGTTGTATTTACCTATTCTATTTTTACTTAATTTTATCACTTGTTTGTGTTTCTTTGTGCGGTACAACAGAAAGAGAAACCTGCAAGTATTGTTTTAATATTTTTGTTTTTATTCTAGCTAATCGTTTTGTCAGCTGTTCTTTATTTGGATAATATTTTGTTGATTTTTTTTCATTCCATTTAATTTTGTGTGCTTTCTTGGCAACATTTCTAGTTTTTATCTGTGTCAGATCCACTAAGGGGTTAATAAGGGTCAAAGAGAAAATAGAAAGAGTTAACAGAAGTATAGACAACAACGTAAAATGGGAACAGGCAGGAACATGGAGGTAAAGGACACCACAAAACCCAGAACAACCAATCAGATGATAAACAGTTGGCCACCAGGACAGGCTGCTTCAGGTTGTGACAGAGCACACAAGCACACCACCAGATGGACTGGGCATGGTGCTCACCAAGCACTCAAGTCTACAGTGGACGGTGGGTGAGAACTTAATGACATACAGTAGAAAGAGTGAGTCAGCCGGTTGTGGGTGTACATCCTTGGGGAATAAACTGTCTGTCAGCTGCCACTGTCAGTTGTGTCAAGTTCGGTCATCTCAGCATCTGCCAGGCTAAAACAGTGAGCCAGTGTTGCCTGTGGTGTTGTCATCCACATCATTCCTTCCCCCCTCCCTCCCCCTTAGACCTTCACTGCCGCCTCCTGGCAATGTGTGAACTTCCTGTGTGTAGATGTCAACCCGACCACAATGATCAGGTGATTGTTCACTCTGGAGCCTCATGTATGTTTATGACAAGACTGTCAGAGAGCAAGCATTTATCAAACAAACATGCCCATGGCACATTCTGGCCTTTTGGAAATTTGAAGCCTGTGGCCACATTGCAAGTGCAAATTTGCCTAATATTGCAGAATGGCCACAAAAGTTGCTTTTCTGTGCATTATTTTGCAAGAATTTGAACAGAGTTGTGTGTGTGCGTTTTTTTTTTTCTTTTCATTTAAATATCAGAAGTTGTGATATCAATTAAAACGAAATACAAATATTTTCTTGGGTAATTTCCCCTTGAGTTAAAAATATGTGTAAGTAATTTCCCATTGTATACCAAAAGTGCTATAAACAGGAGCAATTTCTGTGAACAATAATTCAGCACATTGACTACAGCATTGTGGGTGAATGAATTGATGTTCATTGTTTCACCCCAGGCTCTGTAGCTTTGATTTGTAAACATGTTTTTGTCAGTGATGTACCATCTGGCAGATACAGGAATGTGCTCTTACAATAACTATATACAAATATATGAGATATAGTCACAGCTACAATTATTAAAACATGTCACTATGTAATAATTATGCAACTAATAAAATGAAAGTGTCAACTAACAGCCAGGTTCTCACTTTCTAAGACATTTTATGCCTTTTTCTTGTAAATTTATATGTAGCAGCGCTCACCAAATCAGACACCCCACATTGCATCAATGTCTTTGGGCAGAGTAGTGCAATTGGGAGGGTACAAGCCTTACCCTAGTGCAAGGAAATGCAACCCAAAGACTAAATGTCATCGTAGGGCAGACCAGTCCCTAAGCCTTGGTCTAGGATGGAAGCTCCAACAGGCGGACAGTTTGAGTATTGCTTTACTGATCCGGCAGCTTCTGCATTTTGTCTTGTTCCAGGGTTCCAAATGTTGCTGTATGTAGCCGAGGCGCGGTGTTGGGGTGAGCGCCCAACATTGCTCAAATACCTCAATGGCTCGTGAATACATAACCTATGCAGCAAAAGTCCAACTCCTGGCCTTCACGTGGCGGGCCTGTTTAAACTAACAGGAGAAGGGGCGACGGCGAGTCTCTGGCGCCGGAAAATAACCAGTATGCTCTAGATGTGTATGCACGGACATGCATGCGCAGACAGGCGTGTGCGCGCGTACACATCTACACTCGAGTGAGACCACAGTCTGCTCTAACAAAGAAAGGTGCTGAAGACGGAGGCAACCAGCCAAGAGGCGCACCACAGAAATCAGGATGCCACGCAATCACGCAAAATGGAATATGTCGACTACTGCTAATCGTTATGGTGCTCGCCCTGCTTTGGACCCCCAGGCAGGTGCAGTGCCGGGCCCTATGTCTCGAAAGGGTCCAACCCCAACTACTGGAGGTCCTTCTCAGATGTCCTGTGGAGCCAGGGGACATGAGAATAGGACGACTGGCCATACTAAACTAAGACTTAAAATAATGCACTGGAATGCGGAGGGAGTCAGCAACAAAAAAGTTGAATTAGAAAACATCCTGGACAAAGAGAAAGTAAGCATATGTTGCTTGCAAGAAACTCACCTCAATGAAAATATAGCCTTCAAAATCAGAGGCTACCAGTGTTACCGATCTGACCGAAAGAACAGGCGAAAAGGTGGGATACTGACCCTTGTAAGAAATAACATCATGGCTTCCCAAATCAAAGTCTACATGGAAGGGGCTGAGTATCAGACACTTAAACTTAAGACAGGTAATACAGATCTACATCTGATCAATTACTACTGTCCAAGTGACCGCCCACAGGCACTGGACACTCTACCACTAAAAGAAAAAATGATTGTGTGTGGCGATTTCAACAGCCACTCGCAGAGCTGGGGCTATGATCACATGGACCAGAGAGGAGAGAGACTGGAAGACTGGCAAGATGAGAATAGATTCATGTTGATTAACAAGCCGTCCGACCCACATACTTTCTACTCGAGATCATGGCACTCTTCAACTACACCTGACCTGGCTTTTCATTCACCAGACCTGGGGTGGAACATTACACGAACTGTTGGGAAACAACTTGGTGGCAGTGACCATCGGCCAGTCTTTCTAACCGTAGAAAATGAGCTTGTAAGTGAAAGCAGCACCCTCTCGAGGTGGAACTACAAGAAAGCAGACTGGGCAATGTACAAGCATCGCATCAGCATACTGGTTAGAAACCTGAACACTGAGAAAGACATAAATAAAGCAGTTGAAGAGTTTGGGAAATGCATACTACAGGCAGCTCGAGAAACAGTACCAAGAGGAGCCCGTAAACAATATAAACCCTACTGGAGTAGTGAACTGGAACAGTTGCATAATGATGTTGAAGTGTGTAGAAAGCAAGCAGAGGCCACACCCAGCCAAGAGCACCACAATAAATTCCAGCATGCAAAAGCCAAATTTCAAAGGGCCAAGCTGCAGGCTAGACGGAAAAGCTGGCAGGAGAAAACGGAGTCTCTGAACTTTGAAAGAGACACAAGGAAATTGTGGAAGCTAATAAAACAGCTTAATGACGAGGGCACAGGGAGAAACTCAAAAATTGCACTACATAAAGATGGAAAAATCTTAACAAGAAAGCAAGCAGCTGACCATTTTGCGGACTCGTTCGCACAAGATAGCAATATCAAAATTAGTCCAGAGAATCAACAAGAGATTCGAGAGAAACGACAACATACAGGACAGAAGGAAATAGTACATGAGGTTCTGGAGGCACCCATCACAATCAGCGAACTGGAGCTAGCCATATCAAAACTGAAAATGAGAAAGTCACCAGGAGCTGATGGTATCTCCAATGAAATGATCAGGAACCTAGGAACAGAGGCCAAAACAAAGCTGTTGCAGATCTTCAATAACAGCTGGACCTTAGGCAGTGTTCCACAAGCCTGGAGAGAAGCAATCATGATACCCCTCCTAAAATCAGGGAAAGATGGTTCCATTGCCTCTAGCTACAGACCAATTAGCCTCACCAGCTGTCTCTGCAAAACACTGGAGCGCATCATCAATCACAGACTGCAGTGGTACATTGAAAGTAAAAACATCCTTGTGCCACAGCAGGCTGGCTTTAGGCAGTGCTACTCTACGGAAGATCAGACAACCTACCTCTCTCAAGAAATTGAGGATGCATTCCAAGAGAAGAAGCTGGTGCTTGCGGCATGGATAGATCTGAAGAAAGCCTTTGACAAAGTCTGGAAAGAAGGTCTGATGAAGAAACTGAGAAACTGCAAAGTCAATGGAAGAATGTACAAATGGGTGAAAGCATACTTGCACAACAGAAGAGCCCGAGTACAGATAGACGGACTCAAGAGCAAGAAAGTACTACTGCGTCACGGTGTCCCCCAGGGCGGAGTCTTGTCCCCCACACTTTTTCTAATCTTCATCAATGATCTTGTTGCTCACCTACCGCATGGAATTAAAGCGGCAATGTACGCCGATGACCTGGTTCTATGGAGCACAAATGAATATGCATCAGTGGCCACCAGATTGCTACAAAGAGCTGTAGATACATTTGCTGCATGGGCAAATAGATGGTGTGTCAGCATAAACACTGACAAGTGCAGCACCACCCTATTTACCCTCTCTCCAAAACAAAAGGCAGGGATCATCCAGATAAATGGAACACCCCTAAGAGAAGATAAAGAACCAACATACCTTGGAGTAACATTTGATGGCAAGCTGACATGGAGAAAGCACATCAACAAAGCAGTAGCAAAAGCCAGAAGGAAAATAGCCATCCTGAGAAAGCTAAGTGGAACCACATGGGGAGCCAGTACGAAAATACTTAGCAAAGTTTACCAACAGAGCATACAACCACACCTGGAATATGGGTCAACTGCGTGGTGTTCAGCATCAAATACCACACTACAAGAGCTGGACAAGGTGCAAAATCAAGCACTTAGAGTCACCACAGGAGGGATGAGATCAACCCCTATAGTGGAAATGGAGAAGATGGGGAGGACACAGGCACTGAGTGAGCGCAGAGATACGAAAACGCTAATACAAGCAGAAAAGTTCCTCAGCTTGCCAGGCCACCCTATGAAGAACAGATTTGAAAACCTAGCTATGGGGCGGTTGAAAAGAAGTAGTTTTATCCACCAGGCCAAACGACTCTGCAGAGAAACCACTGATCTGCCCACAGTTGGTATCCCCCTAACAACTATTCCAGAGCGAACTCCATGGAAAGATGAGCATAGACTATCATTACAAATCCAGACAAAAGTGAGAGGAATATTTGACAAGGAAGAACAGAACAGTGTGCAGCGCAGAACAGCCACTCTCAGCTTCCTTGATGAAGAATACCCACAGGACCTCTGGATCCGAGTCTACACAGATGGGTCAGCACAAAATGCTGTTCGAAATGGAGGAGCGGGAGTGTACATAGAATACCCAAATAATACTAGGGACACAGCCAGAGTACCGACAGGAAAGTACTGCCATAACTATGATGCCGAAATTGAGGCAATCAAGATAGCAACAGAGAAATTACTAAATAACAGCAATGGTACACAACCTGTGGTGCTACTAACAGATGCAAAATCAGTACTCGAGGCGCTCCTCTCTGGGAAATTGCCAGTACTAAGGACACTACTTTCTGAACTTAGCAGTCAGCATAAAGTCACCATACAGTGGATACCATCCCACTGTGGAGTACCCGGAAACGACAGAGCTGATCAATTGGCTAAGGAAGGAGCCAAAGAGGAACAGCCTGATGTGCCCGTTACATACCACCAAAAGAAAAGAATGATCAAATCAGTCAGAAAGCCACCAAAACCTGCTCAAGATGACTACCACATTATGGACAGACCAGAACAAGTCATTATTCTGCGCCTCAGAACAGGACACAATAGATTACGCAAACACATGTATACAAAATTCAAGATTGGTGAAACAGCCATGTGCACATGTGGATTGGCGTCGCAGACAGCAGAGCACATACTCCAAGACTGCCCAAAATATAACATATCTAGGCAAACCTTCTGGCCTAGAGAGACGACGGTGGAAGATAAACTCTATGGACCACTGTGTGAACTGAAAAAAACAGTTCAATTCATGCAAGAGACGACATTGCAGATATAGACATATTTCAAGCGAACGAAAGAAGAAGAAGAAGAAGAAGTCTTGTTCCAGACGTTGGTGTTACTTTCTTCTGGAGTAAACTAGACATGCAGGCTGAGAGAGAGGTTATGCTGCATGGGCAACATATGGTCTCTGTAGTAAACTAGGCGCAGGCCGAGAGAGAGATCATGCTGCATGGGCAACACATGGTCTCTGGAGTAAACTAGGCAGGCGGAGAGAGAGAGAGATCATGCTGCATGGGCAACACATGGTCTCTTGAGTAAACTAGGCAGGCAGAGAGAGAGAGAGATCATGCTGCATGGGCAACACATGGTCTCTGGAGTAAACTAGGCAGGCAGAGAGAGAGAGAGAGATCATGCTGCATGGGCAACACATGGTCTCTGGAGTAAACTAGGCAGGCTGAGAGAGATCATGCTGCATGGGCAACACATGGTCTCTGGAGTAAACTAGGCAGGCAGAGAGAGAGAGAGAGAGATCATGCTGCATGGGCAACACATGGTCTCTGGAGTAAACTAGGCAGGCAGAGAGAGAGAGAGAGATCATGCTGCATGGGCAACACATGGTCTCTGGAGTAAACTAGGCAGGCAGAGAGAGAGAGAGAGATCATGCTGCATGGGCAACACATGGTCTCTGGAGTAAACTAGGCAGGCTGAGAGAGAGAGAGAGATCATGCTGCATGGGCAACACATGGTCTCTGGAGTAAACTAGGCAGGCAGAGAGAGAGAGAGAGAGATCATGCTGCATGGGCAACACATGGTCTCTGGAGTAAACTAGGCAGGCAGAGAGAGAGAGAGAGATCATGCTGCATGGGCAACACATGGTCTCTGGAGTAAACTAGGCAGGCTGAGAGAGAGAGAGAGATCATGCTGCATGGGCAACACATGGTCTCTGGAGTAAACTAGGCAGGCAGAGAGAGAGAGAGAGAGAGAGAGATCATGCTGCATGGGCAACATATGGTCTCTGGAGTAAACTAGGCAGGCTGAGAGAGAGAGAGATCATGCTGCATGGGCAACACATGGTCTCTGGAGTAAACTAGGCAGGCTGAGAGAGAGAGAGAGATCATGCTGCATGGGCAACACATGGTCTCTGGAGTAAACTAGGCAGGCAGAGAGAGAGAGAGAGAGAGATCATGCTGCATGGGCAACATATGGTCTCTGGAGTAAACTAGGCAGGCTGAGAGAGAGAGAGATCATGCTGCATGGGCAACACATGGTCTCTGGAGTAAACTAGGCAGGCAGAGAGAGAGTGATCATGCTGCGTGGGCAACACATGGTCTCTGGAGTAAACTAGGCAGGCTGAGAGAGAGAGAGATCATGCTGCATGGGCAACACATGGTCTCTGGAGTAAACTAGGCAGGCTGAGAGAGAGAGAGATCATGCTGCATGGGCAACACATGGTCTCTGGAGTAAACTAGGCAGAGAGAGAGAGAGATCATGCTGCATGGGCAACACATGGTCTCTGGAGTAAACTAGGCAGGCAGAGAGAGAGAGAGAGAGATCATGCTGCATGGGCAACATATGGTCTCTGGAGTAAACTAGGCAGGCTGAGAGAGAGAGAGATCATGCTGCATGGGCAACACATGGTCTCTGGAGTAAACTAGGCAGGCTGAGAGAGAGAGAGATCATGCTGCATGGGCAACACATGGTCTCTGGAGTAAACTAGGCAGGCTGAGAGAGAGAGAGATCATGCTGCATGGGCAACACATGGTCTCTGGAGTAAACTAGGCAGGCTGAGAGAGAGAGAGATCATGCAGCATGGGCAACACATGGTCTCTGGAGTAAACTAGGCAGGTTGAGAGAGAGAGAGATCATGCTGCATGGGCAACACATGGTCTCTGGAGTAAACTAGGCAGGACAAGAGAGAAATGCTGCATGGGCAACATATGGTCTCTGTAGTAAACTAGGTGCAGGCCGAGAGAGAGATCATGCTGCATGGGCTACACATGGTCTCTGTAGTAAATTAGGTGAAGGCCAAGAGAGAGAGATCATGCTGCATGGGCAACACATGGTCTCTGGAGTAAACTAGGCAGGTTGAGAGAGAGAGAGATCATGCTGCATGGGCAACACATGGTCTCTGGAGTAAACTAGGCAGGACAAGAGAGAAATGCTGCATGGGCAACATATGTTCTCTGGAGTAAACTAGGCAGGCAGACAGAGAGAGAGATCATGCTGCATGGGCAACACATGGTCTCTGGAGTAAACTAGGCAGGCTGAGAGAGAGAGTGATCATGCTGCATGGGCAACACATGGTCTCTGGAGTAAACTAGGCAAGCAGAGAGAGAGAGAGAGATCATGCTGCAGGGGCAACACATGATCTCTGGAGTAAACTAGGCAGGTCAAGAGAGAGATCATGCTGATCATGGATTTGCTGTCTATCAAGTTCATGCTTGGCTGATTGGTTGGTTAGAAATCATACATGTTTTATAAATTTCATGTTTGACTGGGTGGTTAGGAATTATGGATTTTCAGTCATCAAGTTCATGCTTGACTGGTTGGTTGGTTATAAATCATGGATTTGCTATCATCAAGTTCATGCCTGGCTGGTTGGTTAGAAACCATGGATTTGCTGTCATCAAATTCATGCTTGGTTGGTTGGAAATCGTGGGTCTGCTGTCATCAAGTTCGTGTTTGGCTGGCTGGTTGGTTAGAAATATGGATTTGCTGTCATCAAGTTCATGCTTGACTGGCAGGTTGGTTAGATATCACGGATTTGCTGTCTATCAAGTTCATGCTTAGTTGGCTGGGTGGTTAGAAATCATGGATTTGCTGTCATCAAGTTCATGGTTGGCTGGCTGGTTGGTTAGACATCATGGATTTGCTGTCATCAAGTTCATGCTTGGCTGGCTGGTTGGTTAGAAATCATGGATTTGCTGTCATCAAGTTCACTGTTGGCTGGTTAGAAATCATGGATTTGCTGTCATCAAGTTCATGCGTGGCTGGTTGATTGGTTAAAAATCATGGATTTTCTGTCTATCAAGTTCATGCTTAGCTGGCTGGTCGGTTAGGGATCATGTATTTGCTGTCATGTTTTTCGTGTTTTGTTTCACGATGTGTTACATTTTTAGCCCAAATTATATTCCCTTTTGGCCACCCACCCACCCACACATCCCCCCACCTACACACATCCTCCACCCACCAACACTCACCCACCCCTAACCATTCAGCCAAACACAGATCCCCCACATATCCCTGCCAACCAATACATCCCGCACCTACCCATACACAAAACCTGCACCCACCCACATCCCCATCCATACAATCTTCCCAACCCACCCACACATCCTCCACCCACCCACCCGCAGTCACATCCCTTAACCACACATCTCTCCACCCACACACACATCTCCCCACACACACATACCCATCCAACAACACATCCCCCATCCACAAATACACACCTCCCATGCACACACACCCCACCACCCACATATACCCCCACACACACATCCCCCACCCATACACTCATCTCCCGCACACATCTATCCACTCACATACTCATCCCTCAACCACTCACACCCACACATCCCCCACCCTCCCATCAACACACATATCTTCTATCTACCCACGCACACTCACACACCCCAACCACCCAGCCAAACACACATTCCCCCACCCTCACATACACCCTTTACCCACCCGCACATCCAACACCCAATCACACCTTCCCCACTCACCCCTCACCACACACACATCTCCCCTTCCACACAACACCTCACCCATATACACATCCCCTACCAACACACACATCCTCCATTCATATCCCCACCCACACACACATCTCCCCACCCATCTCCCACACATCCTCACCACCCACACACACCTCCATCCACAGACATATCCCCTACCAACACTCACATCCCCACACTCATTCCCCCTACACCCATCACACACCCATTTACCCACACATCCCTCACCCACCCACCCACATACACATTCCCCACCAACATCCACACACTTCCAATGATCCAACCAAATATCCCCTCACATACATCCCTCACCCATCCCTTCACCTACCCACACATCCCCCATCCACCCACATACATCCCCCACTCACAACCCATTCACACATACATCCCCCCACACACATCCCCCATCTATGCACCCACACACATACTCACATCTAGAGTGTGTATGGGGGAATGTTCAGTGGATGTTGCATCGAATCAAGTCAGTTTTACCAATGCCATTCAGGGACATCTAGCAGTATGGACTGCACTAGAATTCAGAGTTGGTCATTGGTGTGGCGTATTTAAGCAACAAGAGTGGTAGATGCCTGTTAGGTCTGGCGTGGGTGCCGATGTATTGATTTGTCTGTTCGGGTGTGTTGGTTTGCTTATATCGGCGTATCACTGGGGTCTGTATTGTGTTGTGTGTATCTTTCCCCCATGCATCATCAACATTGTCTATTGCCGGCGCTGTTTGTTTGTTGTTTTTGTTTTAAAAACATGTAGTGTCAGCAGCATGGGCATTCCCAGCTATCCAAGGTGGCTTCCATAATTGCAGAGCCGGCACATAGTGCTGTGAGACTGGGATCACCTGAGGAATCGCCACATCCTGCTCATGGCTGCTTTAATTCCTCACTTCCATGTATTGGGCATTTCATTTTTCACTGGTCACTCCCTACACAAGCGCCAGGGATGGACAGCCAGCAGACGACATCCACTCATCAAGCTTTCACTTCTGACTTCCACGTGATGGATTCGCTAGCCAAGCTTTCCATGTTTTTGAGACGTTTTCCCACCTTTGACTATGCTCACTCTATGAATGTAGATACAAACTTTCATAGTAACCCCTTCATGCGACTGGACCGCTTTGCCACCTTAAGTATCGCTCACGAGGTAGGCTACATGTGCTGCCGAGTGACGCGGGAATACGCTCACTCTATGAGTGTAGATACACTTTCATTGTAACCACTTCATGCGACTGGACCGCTTTGCTACCTTAAGTATCGCTCACGGGGTAGGTTACATGTGCTGCTGGCTCAGCACACTACCTCTATGCATCAGAGAGCGAGTAGCGGCCAGGCCCTATCATCCGGGGATCCCTCATAACCCCCAGCTGAGAGCCTTCGAACATTGTCAACAACTCAAGTTGTTAGGCATCATTGGATTACTTCTCGCACACCGATACAAGGAACTTGCAAGTCGTGTGAGAGGCATGGAATGAACATTTTATTGTCGTTGGCTCTTTTACATTTGCAGAACAGTCGCTATCACATCACACAGAAATCACAATATTATCTATCGCTAGTTTTACTAAAGCCTAGCGCTAATTCCTATCTAATTGGCTATCGAATAACTAACTCGGTTCTGAACCGAGGTGCTCTCTTAGACCGTCAGTCCCCGTCTGACTAGATTCACCTTGCGCGGCTACACGCCACGCGGAAGGACCTTCAAGCGTCCTTGGGCTCTTTGCGTGCTAACTTGCGTGCTAACTTGCCCCGCACGCTTCCCTTGGCTGGCTAGGGGTTACTACCGTTCGTGGTTGTCACGCAGGCGTGACTCCAGTAGTGCTAACTCACTAGTCAACGCCTCAGTGTTCTCATGTGAGGACTAGTTACTAGTTCCCCTCTTTAACAACCACCCTGTCCCTAATTGGGGTCCTATGTTCCCTATTACTCTATCTAAGGGTGTTCCCGAGGAACCCTCTACGTCAGTCTTTGACACACACCCTCCCCTCTTGTGTTGCGTCATCAACTTTAACCCGGTTGTGACGCAAGGGAATATAAAAAATTAGTTTCTCTAATTTTTGTCAAAGACTGTAGATAACCTGGCTTTGGGCTACTAAATAGACTCTTACTGACCAATGTCACAATGTAGTATAACTCTTCTTGGCTACTGGCAATCGCCACAAACTTGTCTGGTTGGCGTGAGCCCTCTTCTCAATCGCAATATTATATTAATTAGAGGTATGTCTGAACCGGACCGTTGTCATATAAGACCTGCCCTCAAATAGTAAATTAACTCACTACCCATACAAAGTTGACTTTCTTAGGGTCAACACATGAATTGCTTCATGTCCCCCATATAATATTAAACAACCATTATACAAGCTGTGAGCGACAGGCTTTACCTATCTCGCTTCCGCGTGAAAAGTCATCTTTCACTGTTAAGTTAGTGTTTCGTTGTCTATTATGTCCCCTGACCCGAAATTATCTCCCTTGGATTTAATAAAAGTGTCTGCAATTTATATGTTTGTTTTTCTGGTTGTTTGCGTGTTTTAATGTAATTATAAGTATAATCTACTCTCTAACACGTGTATCTACCTATCATGTGTATGTATGTTAGTTTTTCAAGTGTCATAATTCGGTTACCTTGGTTACGAACATGTGAATAGTACAAATCCGCAACCACGTTTCCGTCTTATGAGACCTAAAATACTCTAAAATCTAAACTAAACTACACAAAACATATTCATTACAACCTGCATTCAACATAGAAACCAATATATCATGGCAATGACAATTAAAAAATCTTGCTGAGCGGCAGAAAGATCCGCAGATTGATGTCACCATCTCTCTTGCATCTTTTATCTTAACTCTTACTTTCACACTTCTGTCAAATCATGAAATTGTGTATTATAGCTAACACTTCTTTCACATTCACTTATGTCACACATCTTATATACTGACTGTTGTCATACATCTTACACCCTCCTTTCTATCACACATCTTGTCTGTTGACTTCTGTCACATCTTTCTTACATTCATTTCTGTCATACATCTTTACCTAGACTTCTGTCAGGCATATTTAACCTGACTTTTGTCAGACATATTCTACCTTGACTTCTGTCACACATTTTATATTCTCAACTTTGCCACACCTCTTTCATTCTTTTTGTTCTGTTACACATCTTTCATTCTCTTTTCTGTCACACATTTTTCACCCTGTTTTATGTCATATATCTCATCCACTCACTTTTCTGTCACACGTATTTGATCCAAATAGTTATTTTAAAAGAAAAAAAATCTTGAAGTGGCACTGTACACATTTTTGGGCTCAGTTGGTTACATTTGAGCCTAATGACTGCGTCATTTGTTACACAAGTCAAGTATTTACAACACATATTTACATCAAGGTTGATGGTTTGTACCCTGGTATTATTAACCACTGTATTCTACTGGGATATTAATCTAAATACTCCCATACTAATATTATTTCTGGAAATACATATTTACGGTGTTACTTATTTTAACCTAGCGGTAAAACTAATCTACAATTAATCCTACTGCTTATTCTAATTATACAAACCGGCTTACATTACTGTTACTATTTATCTAATGTAAGGGATGTAATCTAACTATCTAAACTGAAAATGATGTGAGATGAGTTATATAGCTTACTGAAATGGGTAATGTGAAGTTGTAATAAGTTACGTACCTTTCTAAAATGGGTAAGGTGAAATGTAATAAGTTATGTACCTTTCTAACATTGGTAATATGAAATGGGATAAGTTATGTACCTTTCTAAAATGGGTGATATGTAATATATCATAATTGTCATGTTTTTGAATGAAACTACTATATGATTGATGATGTTTTTCTAAATAGTGTAAATGATATATGTTTGATGGTATATTCTACTTATTCTATTACAGTGTAACCTACTCATACTACTAAATGATAATGTTTGTTGAATGGATTGGTTAAGTTAGAATGAAATGAAATGGAATGAAATAAAGTGAAATGTATTAAACTAAATGGTAATGTTACTTTCTAAATTTCTAAATTAGTTGTTGTTTTTAAATTATTATTCTAATTTACTTTTAAACTAAATATATGGGTAAATTACTAATCTAGCTAATCTACGCAAGAATGAACCTTATTATAATGTCTAATTTTAAACATAAAATATAATCACATAATCTACATAATTGTCATAACTATATTAAAACGATTAATGTACATATCACATTCTATGTTTATATACATGGTTTTTCGATACCTCACGTTAATAGTTGCCATCAATGTTCAGAAAATACTTTTATTGGCATATTATTTAAACAACATTTGTGGGTATTTGAAATTCATTCCACAGTCATATTTGTGTCTTCTTGGTGTTTACCGGTAGAGTTACTTGTGTAGTAGACCACTGTTTTAGTGTCTATATGTATGTAATCATTTGACACAGTTTTTCTCTGTTTCACACACGTAATTCACTGGAACATATAGGGAGCTTAGTAATAATGAGCTGTCCTAGTTCACAGAGTGATATGTTAGTTGTAGAGTAAAGTTCTTATTTTTGATCTTTACGGACACAGAGTAGGTCACAGTTCTTGGTACCTAGTTACGCACATAATATCTATGTATTTACACTTATTTATATTTAACATAGATCAATTTACTGCACTAAGTTGACATGTACTACACTACCCTCTTCTGTGGCAATTTCTGGTATTGCTACCTCAGACGGTCTACTAAGGGTATCAGCTAAGATGTTATCTTTCCCCTTAATATGCTCTATACTGAAGGTGTAGTTTTGCAGAATGAGCGACCACCTGTATATCCGGTCATTTCTATGAACACCATTCTGTATGACCGTGATCGGGGAGTTGGTCTGGACGATGAAGTGAACACCCGCCAAGAAGCGATGTAGTTTTCTCACCGCATAGATGACGCTCAGTGCTTCCAACTCTGATATCGAATATCTAGACTCGGTGGGTGTGATCTTACGGCTCACGTAGCAAATCGGATGGAAGATGCCCTCGTAAAATTGGCCTAGTACTGCAGCGATGGAAATCCTGCTGGCATCCGTCCTAAGATAATAAACGAGCCTCTGGTTAGGCAAGCGGAGGATTGGAACATTACTAAACAAAAATTTCAATTTTGACAATGCAGAAATTAATAATGCATCTTTCACATCCAATTTTACAGATGCTTTTAAAACATTGGAAAATACACTTGTAATCTCCGCTAAATTAGGAATAAATTTATTATAGTAATTGACTAGTCCAAGAAGGCTTCTGACCTGCTTCTTGGTAGTAGGCATGGTCAGATTCATAATTTTAGTGATGATTTTATGGTCAGTCTTTAGTTGACCTTCAGAAATGACATGACCTAAAAAGTCAATTTCTTTTAGGCCCAATTCGACTTTGCTCGGTTTGACAGTGAGCCCAAAGAGTCGCAACCTATTAAAGACATGTTTCAGTTTCAGTAGGTGTGTGGTCCAGTCATCAGTGTGCACACATATATCATCTATATAGGTCACAGTATTCGTCACTCCATGAAGTAGATCTCTAGTGAGGCGTACGAAAGTGGCAGGAGCATTTCGAAGTTTGAAAGGAAGAAAACGCCACTCGTAAAGTCCTAAAGGTGTTGAAAAAGCAGTAAGATGGATGGATTCAGACTGCATTGGGACTTGCCAATATCCTTTAGTGAGATCGAGTTTAGAAAAGATTTTAGAGGTGGACATGTCAAGAATCAGATCTTCGCAGGAAGGGATAGGCTCTGCGTCGATCTTGGTGACGTTGTTTAACTTTCGATAGTCCACACAAAGACGAATTGTTGAATCTTTCTTTTTAACCAAGACTATTGGAAAAGAGTACTCGGAGGTGGATTTTTGGATGATCCCACTAGT
This sequence comes from Cepaea hortensis, assembly GCA_963921405.1. Classification (NCBI taxonomy): domain Eukaryota; kingdom Metazoa; phylum Mollusca; class Gastropoda; order Stylommatophora; family Helicidae; genus Cepaea; species Cepaea hortensis. The sequence continues at coordinate 378,703,851 of OY992876.1, read as the reverse complement.
CTCTAAATTAAGAATTTCTTTGTTTAGATTCTCCCTATAACTTAGTGGGATGGAGTACGGCCTGTATTTTATAGGCTTAGAATCAGAAAGTAGAATGGAGTGCTCGATTCTGTCCGTCCTACCTGGAATGTCAGAAAATATGTCTTTGTATTCAGTGACTAATTCTAATAATTGTCGTCGTTGACTGTCTGTTAGTCCCTGTTCTATGTGTATGCTTTCTAATGTGGCAGTCTTGTCCACAATAGGAACTGGTAGTTCCATTCCGTCGTCGTCTACCTGATTCAGTACAGTGGTGGTACTAAGTGTGTATTCTGTATTATCGCTAGATGTATGCATCATGTCGGATATGCCAGTCTCACTAACTAGTGTAGTTGCGTTATGTTCGTCTGTCGTCTGATCAGCAGGTGTGATTGCATTATGTTCGTCAGTTTCTACTTCTGTCTGTAGTCGTGAGTAGTAAGGCTTCAGCATGTTGACATGGAATATCTTTAAGTGTCTGTTTATTGATATTGCATAGTCAACATCTGAATGTTTTTGTATCACCTTGAAAGGCCCTTGCCATGAAGTTGCAGTTTTGTTATGTTTGTCTGGCAGTAGTACCATTACGTCTTGATCAGCTTCAAGTGGTATAGGTGTAGCACTTTTATTAGGGCTGTGATGTTTGAGGGTATCAACACTGTTTACTGGAGTGAAACCATTCTTTTCCTCCCAGACAGATATTTCTTCATCTGTACAGTGTTTCAGCTGGGGTAGACACCCAAGAATTAAGTCAGTAAAAGGGTTGTCTAGAATAGCACAAGTGAAGATCCCAGACAGGAACGGGGTATTTATACGGGCTCTTGCCAGAGGATAGGTTTCTATTTTACCAGAGAAAGTACGGCATTTTACAGAGTCTCCAGTATAATCTGTTGGGTTAACCAGTTCCTTTCTTACACCAATAATAGAGCTTCCACTATCAAGCAAACATTGGCATGGCTTCTCATTGACCATTGCAGAGTGAAACATTAGGTTGCCTCTGGAGGCTGTAACTGCATTTACATTCTCTACGGAGGATGTTACATTATGCCCACATATAAGTTTGCCGTCAGCATGAAATTGGTAGCATTGGTCACAATTGTCATAGCACAACACATCGGTCACACAGCACACATCTTCAGCTTGGGTAAAAGGTAAATCATTCTCAACATCACACTCAGTCTCACTGCCACTGTCAGAAGATGTATCTAACAAAATAGCATTGTTCGCTTTCATACGTTGGCGGCCCAGGCACTTGTTCGAATAGTGGCCATAGCTGGAACAAAAAAAACATTTTACTGCCCGCCTGTATGCAGATCTTTTAGTTTGCTGCTTTTTGATAACATTTTCCAGATGTGCCTGATAATTTGGCGATTTGTCACACATTGAGTAAGTTTCATGCAACAAATGACAGTGGATACATTTAGCAATATTCCTGTCTTTCTTATCAAATTTACTGAATGGTTTTTTACTACTCTGATAGTTTTTTGATTGATCTTTGACAAAGGAAACTATTTCAGAGTCATTTGAAGTTTTAAAGACATTTCTGTTGGAAGAAAAATATGCCGATCCCTTTTTCTCAAATTGCTCTATGGTTTCAATGTCTGACTGCTGCAAAAATTTAGCAAAAGAGGATGGTATAGTGGATATTACTTTATCCATGGCAATTAAGTTCTTTAATTTATCAAAGTCTTTCCCTATGTTAGATGCTTTCAGCCACCTATTTAGAACACTTTGAACATTTGAGACATAGTCAATAAAAGTCTCAGTAGGTTTAGGTTTTAAATTTGAGAACTGAACCTGATACCCAGGGGCATCAAGTAAAAAGTGTTGCATTATCCTATCATGGATGTATTGGTAGTCAGATCTAAGATCGGTTGGTATAGATTCTATTACTTTAAGGGGCTCACCACTCAGGTTCTTCATATAAAGCATGGCCCACATCTCTAAAGGAACTTGATGATATCTAAATTGATACTCGACGTTCTCTGTCCATGCAGAAATTGAATCTTCTTTACAATATGGTTTGATAATATTTTTGTATTTGTTGAACTTATTTTCTTCTTGTTGACTTCTTAGTTTAGTAGCATTGATCTCTGCGTGTGAGTCTACATCCATACCTTTCATCTTTAATTGTGTCTCTGATTCTACCTGTATTTGCTTTTCCTTAACTCTTGCCATTTCATCTATCTCCTTTTGCTTTAGCTCCCTTTCCTGGTCTAATTGCTTTTGCTTTAATTCTTTTTCCTGATCTATTTGCTTTTGCTTTAATTTTTTTCCTGATCTATTTGCTTTTGCTTTAAATCTAGTTCCTTTTGTTTAATTTCCCTATCGTGTTCTATTTGCTGTTGTTTAACTTCCAAATCTTTCTGCTTTGTAATCTCAGCTAGTTCTATCTGGTGTTGTCTTTCTAATGCACGTTCATTTCTTTCAGCATCTTTTGCTTCTTTAAATTTTTGATCGGCATACTGTTCTAGCTCCTTGCCTGTATAATTCATTTCTTTGCCTGCTTTAATATAGTCAGCTAAAGTAGCCATGTTGTTTGGTAGTTGCTAGCGTTAACTTGAACTGGATGCTTTAATTAGCTATTTATATTTGCTATATTACGTTTCTAAATATTGGAGAACTAGCCGATGTATTCTTTGATTATGCTCGGCAAAGTCTTGTTCTGAAGAAAACAGGGCACAAAAATGTGCTAATATATTACAAGCTGAAAAAGAGATGCACTATTAATCACAATGCAAACCAAAAATGAAGGTGTACTCAGCTCAATGTTCCGGAGACCCAGGAACAACCCCTAGGCAAACCCGGTTCCTCTGTTTGGTACGTCTGCAAACACACGAGTGATCTACACAGGTCACCTTGTTTGGTACTTCGACACGCACATACGTCACTCAATCAACTGTTGTTCACCCTGGTTTACAGAGCAGCAACAATTAACATATGGTAAACGATAAATAATTTCATGACAATCTGATACAATGACAAGGACATGCCCACGAACAACTATAATATAGTAATTTAATATTTAATGTCAATGTCCTGTCTTCGTTCTAAAGTAATATGCCTATCGTTACTAACCTAGTTTAATCTATGTAGCTACTGTGCAGACTAAAGCTAATTTGCATAATGAAAGTAGTGCCCTCGTGACGGTAAACAATGGTGAAAAAGTACAGAAAACAATCAATTATTCATTTGAAATAAATATAAATGCAATAATAATGTGGAAATAAATAAATATATTCATTCTTTAAATGAAATAAACCAATATTAATGAAAATAACGTAAAGATTCAGGCGAGCGTCAGCTTGGCGTAATGTATATTCTTCACAGCTGATTGCAGTAGCGAGGCCCAACTGTTTGTCAATCAGTGCCACGTCACACGCGCAGCGCTATTTTTAGCCTGGAAAAATCAATACTGTCGCTGACCGATGTATTGCTCCGCCATGAATCATTTTAACAATAATTCACAAACAAAATAAGTAATAACATAATGAAATGAAGAAACATAGTAATATGAATACTTACAACTTTGAAATACACTGATTTAAACATATAATATTCTATTAAACACAAATAAACATTATTTCATCACGATAGGCACAATTTTCTCCGCACGTCGTTCTAATCTGCACAAGTCATGTCACTAACAGAAATTAAACTATCCTGATATTATCCTATTTGTAACCTAGTCTAGAGCCGTGGGTACTTGTTATCGCTTGAACTGAGGTTCAAGCTGAACTTCTGACACCACAATTAATCCTACTGCCTGTCAACAACTCAAGTTGTTAGGCATCATTGGATTACTTCTCGCACACCGATACAAGGAACTTGCAAGTCGTGTGAGAGGCATGGAATGAACATTTTATTGCCGTTGGCTCTTTTACATTTGCAGAACAGTCGCTATCACATCACACAGAAATCACAATATTATCTATCGCTAGTTTTACTAAAGCCTAGCGCTAATTCCTATCTAATTGGCTATCGAATAACTAACTCGGTTCTGAACCGAGGTGCTCTCTTAGACCGTCAGTCCCCGTCTGACTAGATTCACCTTGCGCGGCTACACGCCACGCGGAAGGACCTTCAAGCGTCCTTGGGCTCTTTGCGTGCTAACATGCGTGCTAACTTGCCCCGCACGCTTCCCTTGGCTGGCTAGGGGTTACTACCGTTCGTGGTTGTCACGCAGGCGTGACTCCAGTAGTGCTAACTCACTAGTCAACGCCTCCGTGTTCTCATGTGAGGACTAGTTACTAGTTCCCCTCTTTAACAACCACCCTGTCCCTAATTGGGGTCCTATGTTCCCTATTACTCTATCTAAGGGTGTTCCCGAGGAACCCTCTACGTCAGTCTTTGACAAACATGTATCTGAACTAAGCATGTAGCGTGCTCAGCATCTCACCTCCATTTCGGCCCGGCTCTCACATCCGAGGGTTTATAGCTTAGAGGCGTTCAGCCATATCCATCAGCTGAGAGCCTTAGAGTATGTGTCCGGACCAAGAATTTCTGCCTTCGTGCGCCTGATTTGAACTTTTGATTGCTTTCCTCAGTCTACCTGTAGAGCAGCAGGTTGTGTCTCTCCTGGTCTGGCCCCTAACCCAAGTCCTGTCTGACACATAGTTGTGCTTCCATCGGCTTAGCTCTTGGGGTCATTGGAACACACAAGCCGTGCCCCCCCCCCCCCCCCCCACGTCTCTCCACCTTGCCGCGGTGGGAGGCACCGTTCATAGATGCGGTCTATAAATTCTGAACTATTCCAGTATAATGTGTGTTATATATTGTTCTAAGTTGTGGTACCGTGTGTGCTATGTAGCATAAAGCTAGTTTGTGTTGTATGCTATGTAATGTGTTGATGAAATATCTAACTTTTATAGTTGTAAGAGGTGATGACGTCATAAGCTGAATCACCCACTCCAATATTGATCACATCTTATTGATAGTGACTTCATTAACGCGAACAAAGGCTCACTGTGTGGTATTAATAACTTTTTTCTCCGAGTGCATCTGGGGTACATGACCATTAGGAGCAAACGATACAACAGCTGAGGGGTGGAGTATCAACTACAAGGCAAAATGGCATCAGGAATAGCGTAATATACAAGACTTATAAGATCATCGGTTGTCCGTTCCAGCACGGCTGACAAATAGGTACTCACTAAGTCCTCAAATTGTTCACTCAAACACACATTTGATAATAAGTCACTGACACAGACAATAAAAATGTAACCAATGAAAACCGACACAAACAATGAAAAACTGACACAACAATAAACTGACACAATGATAAACTGACACAACCAAAAGTTGCAAATGTAAACATAGAAATGTTAACAGACAACTTAAAATGGCACAACTACTGAAAAAAAATTAGACAACGGCAAAATGATCCAAACAATGAAAACTTAAACAACCAATGAAAACGGATACAAACAATGAAAAACTGACACAACCAAAGAAACCAACAGCTGCAAATGTAAATGTCAAAATGTAACACACAAAAATAAAATCAACAACTACCGAAAAATGACAATGGCAAAATGACCCAAACAATGAAAACTGAAACAACCAATGAAAACTGCTGGCACAAACACTGAAAATTGACACAATCACTTAATGAGACACCTAAGGAAAACAAGACATCCAAGTGCAAACGTCAAAATGTTTTTTTTTTTTTTAAATGCACAGAGAGAGAGAGCGCCGTGGACTTGCTACTGAAATACCATCTATGACAACCAGATTGGTGTAGAGACTGTCCCCTGGACTTGCTACTGAAGTACCATCTACAAGGGAAGGGGCTGTGTTGCAGAGCTCTCCTTCCCCACTTCAATCTCAGTTAACCAGTGGCTGGTGCAGAGCTCTCCTTCCCCACTTCAATCTCAGTTAACCAGTGGCTGGTGCAGAGCTCTCCTTCCCCACTTCAATCTCAGTTAATCAGTGGCTGGTACAGAGCTCTCCTCCCCACTTCAATCTCAGTTAACCAGTGGCTGGTGCAGAGCTCTCCTTCCCCACTTCAATCTCAGTTAACCAGTGGCTGGTGCGGAGCTCTTCTTCCCCACTTCAATCTGTTAACCAGTGACTGGTGCGGAGCTCTCCTTCCCCACTTCAATCTCAGTTAACCAGTGGCTGGTGCTGAGCTCCCCTTCCCCACTTCAATCTCAGTTAACCAGTGGCTGGTGCGGAGTTCCCCTTCCCCACTTCAATCTCAGTTAACCAGTGGCTGGTGCCGAGCTCCCCTTCCCCACTTCAATCTCAGTTAACCAGTGGCTGGTGCGGAGCTCCCCTTCCCCACTTCAATCTCAGTTAACCAGTGGCTGGTGCGGAGCTCCCCTTCCCCACTTCAATCTCAGTTAACCAGTGGCTGGTGCGGAGTTCCCCTTCCCCACTTCAATCTCAGTTAACCAGTGGCTGGTGCGGAGCTCCCCTTCCCCACTTCAATCTCAGTTAACCAGTGGCTGGTGCGGAGCTCCCCTTCCCCACTTCAATCTCAGTTAACCAGTGGCTGGTGCGGAGCTCCCCTTCCCCACTTCAATCTCAGTTAACCAGTGGCTGGTGAAAAACTACGACTGGAGCTGTCCACCTGGGAAAATGCTTCAACAGATTTGATGACACACAGCAAGTAGGATTGAACCACACAAAATGTGGGTTTGTACCACACAAAAAGTAGGTTTGTACCACACACAAAGTAGGTTTATACTACACAAAAAGTAGGTTTGTACCATACAAAAAAACTAGGTTTCTACCATACAAAAACTAGGTTTGTAGCACACGAGAACTAGGTTTGTACCTCACAAGTAGGTTTGTACTACACAAAAGGTTTGTACCACACTACATGTAACATCTCCCATGATTTGTGTGACATATAACATCTCATGTGATTTAGTGTGGCATGTAATATATTGTGTGATTTAGTGTGACATGTAAACCATTGCGTGATACATAAGCCCTCATGTGATTTAAGGATATGTAGCTCACCATGTGATTTAGTGTGACATGTGACACACCATGTGATATGTAACCCTTCATGTGACTAAGTTTGTCATGATCCATGTGGGTTAACGTAACACGTAGCTCAATGTGGTTTTAGTATACCTCATCGTGTGTGATCTGGCAAGATCGAGGGGAACAGACCAAGAGGAAGACCGAGAGGAAAATACCTGGATGGCTTGGCCACATGGCATGGACGAGACAGGAACACTGAGCTGATCCACGACACTGGTGATCGAGTGAAATAGCGAGTCATGACCGCCCACGCTTTCCGGCATGGCACATGATTGATTGATTGTGTGATGTAGGACTCATCATGTGATTTAGTGTGATGTATGACTCATCATGTGATTTAGTGTGACTCATCAAATAAACAGAAAACACATTTCAGTTACAAATATATACAGTTTATTTTCTCCAACACCTGGACACACAGACAAGATACACGTGTTGACTTCTTCTGAGAAACAGTCATGACACTGGAAATTTCCCACTGAACTCTCCATGACTCAATAATTTACCTGTGTGACGAGCACAACTTTCTACTGCAACAAAGAAATTTGGCAAGCACCACTTCTCCACCTCACAAAGTAACGGACTTGGTGACTCTGAAGCCAACATTTCTGTGACAGGTACACAAGATTCTATGCAAATTCTGCCATCAAATGTGACACTCAATAGATACAGTTCAGCAAGCGCCTCATTACAAGACACACCATGGTAGAATATTACCAGTTTGTAGCGGGCCATAATCAATATTCTATGCTGGACACAAGCTACCCAGCATTTGATTCATTCATTTTCAAACAAACATTGCCCACAACCACGTTTGTTTCATTCACACATCACATTTAATGTCAGTGAACAGACAAT